>OU383780.1:25960433-25980433 GCA_910950805.1 Acrocephalus scirpaceus scirpaceus
AATCATACCCCACGCTGTATTGCACTTTCAGGAGGTACATCAATCTGCAATAACTATTTCATTCATCTGGTATTGTTACAGAGTGTAAATCAGGATTCATAAATGATCAGTTTGTATCCTTTGGGAGGGAGGGATTACATGTAAATAATCCCTTTAATGTACGCATCGCCTCTAAGCATTTCACACAGCAATAAATTGGTAAACTGAATTTGAGCAATTAAGAAATTAAATGAAACTAATAGAATGTGTATTTTAATATTTCTTGGTGGTTATTTGGGGATTAGTGAATATGAAAACAGCCACTCTCTTCCTGTATGAAGGTAAACTGCAGCACTTTGATAAACTCTGTCAGCTTTCACTACTGTATTTCAATCACAACTCCTCTTTTGAAATTCTTCAATATACCTTTCATTCCACAGTTGTATTATTAACTGCATTAAACTATGAAGTCTAAGTACTCATTTCAATAGAAGTAATCACAGATCCCATAGTGAACGGAAACAAGACAAACTACCCCAGAACACGCTACTTATAAAATGTTTAACAAAATGTTTGAGGCAGGAAAGGCACCATGACAATCAGAGTTTTGCTTCAGTTCTCTCCACTCCACATGCACCTGCTCCCAACCTCCCCAGAAAACAGCTGTGGTTCAAGAGCAGCCTGGACAGAAGTGAAATGGGAAAGCAAATACACAGGAATAAACTGCTCTAATAGAAGAAGCACAGAAAATCATGGGTTTTATAGGGCAGGATGTTTATCAGATACAGACTTTAGATATCTTTCCTTGTCTTCAGGAAGCAATACACTCTGATCTGAGAAGTTAATGGTGAAGGAATGTAAGGGAAATTCCAGAATACTTTCTATTACAAGTATGTCATAAGAAACAATGGAAAGGTTTATGACCACTGTTACCAAGCCCATGCAAAACAGAATTCTAGATGTTCCGTTTGGAATTTTACTTACATTCTATAAAAATAATATAAAGAGAGGATTTCTTTTTCTGAATAACATTATCATTATTCATTAATTCATTGCTGTTACAAGATATTGCAGATAAATCTGTATGTTGTCAGGTTATGGACAGGTTAACTACAGCAGTGCTGTGAACATTAAAGATCAAAAAGAAAGCAATTATATTTCCCTTCTCTGCATAAGGTTATAAGAAGAGCTATGATCTAATTAATTCTTTCTTCCAATCTTTAGCTGAAATCAAGAACATTCAAAATTATACTATGACCTAGTTATACTATGGACTAGTGTGGCAACAACAACAGAAATCCCCAAGAAAATAATTTCAACCTCAGATGATAAAAATCGAGAGAAACTATGAACAACCTATTACCCAGAAGCAACAGTTTAATAACATATTTCATTTCAGCATGTGGCCTAAAAAATACAGACTGTAAAAGGAAATATTAAACTTTCAGAAGATTCTATATAATTGCACAGTTCAGGTCTTCTCATTAGCCAATTTACTCTTCAGATTTACAGCTCTGAATGTAACAAAATCTTTGTCATGTGGTGCACTTAGGATTTTCACCCTCCAAATTAATTTATTTTTCTCACTGGAAACTAATTCAATAGCACCCACCAAGTTTTAGGCTTCCATTTGCTGCTGAGAGAGCAGCCTTTTCAGGGCCCTACAGCCCAACATAACACTAAGTGTGTCTGATGTTAAACCTGTGCTGAACCTTCCTCAAGGTAATTGGGATGCAAATGAATGTTAGATTGTTTTGTTTAATATGGATGATCTCATGCACCTTTGAACTGTTCTACTGCCAGCTGCCACTTACCACTAACAGAGAAGTAAATTTTATAGGATATGCATTGGGTCATTTTAAACTAATCTCCACAAAAAGAAAATAGTTCACTGGGAGTAAAAAAAGTATCTGATAATGTGACCTCTGCAAGTTGCTTTGATGGGTGTAAGAAAGTGGGAGAAAAGCCCGAGGTACTCTAGCTGGCAGTGTAGCCACACAGCTTATACTTCCATAATCATTTATAAAAACACAGCAAAATAAACAGCACTGAGCAGCTTGTGCTCCTACCATAATGTACAACCTCTCAGTACCTCATGTACAATAATACCTCCATGAAAATCAAGCTGTATTGCTTCTGCTTCTTTGTACAACACTTTGCATGACTAAGAGCAGCAAGTGACAACGTTCTCCAGTTAACTGAGATTGATTATTGGTGCTTCAGCACATCCATAATCATGATGCATGCAGCATGGAGAGACAGAATTATTTTCATACACGGCCCTGATTGGTAGAAAAAGCTTCTTTCCTAACTGAACTGAATATGTATATTACGCATGCAGTATGCTCTAGAGGAATGGGTACTGTGCTAGCTGCCAAAAGGTCTCTAGCTTTACTCATGCCATGTATGAGCAAGATGAGTCGTGCATGCTGACTGCATTTGCTACTCTTCAGTTACAGTGGTCACCATTATAAAGAACATAAATTTACCAGTGGTTAGCACTCTGCAGTATCTGAGATACTACTGTTTTACTACGAACAATAGTGAGAATCTGAAAAAAGCATAAGAAATGAGTGTGGTACATGGTGGAAAGTATGGCAGTTGTAGGTCTGGATTTTATTTCAGTAACATTGGTTTTACAGCTGGTTAACTGTACTGACTTCCAAAGAATTGCTGCAGATTGTTACTAATGAAGTGACTATAGAGTGTGAACCTCTGTATCTGCTTTCAGCAACAGGAAACTGAAGATTCTTTAGCAGAAAAATGGGTTAGCAATTTTTTTTTCTTTTACAGCGTTTTTTTTAAAGCCATTTCCAAAACCCTCAGAGGACTTAATATTTTAAAGAAGTCAGTTATGCCATAAAATCCTGGCAGTTATAAAAAATATCTAAGATGTTGACACTTCACGTTTGGTAACTTCACTGTTTGGTGAATAGCAGAACTATTCTGAAGATCAGGTGACTTTTCTAAATCAGATTCATCACATCTTTTTGGAGGATGTGGTTCCTGGGAAACAAGGAAGAATTTGCCTTGTCAACGGACATATCTTCCTTAACTGAGCAATGCTAACTGTGATATTATTGCAACAACAAAAGTTAGTGCTACAGTAAATCTCATTTGATCAAATGTATTAAACAGTACTTTGAGGTTGTGGAAATGGACAGTGCACTGCAAACTCCTTAATGATTAAGGAGAGATTAATTAAATACTTTTTAAGGTGAAATATGGTTACAAATAGCTCAGTAATATACAAAGTACAAAAAGCAGTAATATATCTATGCCATAATGAATTTTCTATATTAGGATTAACACACCAAATTGCAGATAGTTAAATAAGCATTTAAATTATTAATTTTCTCATTATTTCATGTCTCTCTTGATACTAGGCTCCATGTAGCCCAACACAAAAGATTAGAGATGAAATACGAAACACAATATAAAAATCACCACACTGTACTACAATTTATAAAATAATACATCAAGAAGAAAGTGAAATACAATGTAATGTGGTATCAACATTAGAATTGGTTTTCCTCTGGACTAATGGGTAAGATACCTCCCTCTTCATAACTTTTACAGATCACAGGACTTCTAAATATTGAACTGCTTGGGCAGAAATGCTATGTTCTTTCCCAATCCATCTGACTTTCAATTTTAATTCACATATCTCAAGGACAGACAGAGAAACTGAAAAACCTTCTGAAAAAAGTTTTGTATATGCTAGTATAAAGAGGAGAAAGAAAAACTAATCTTCAGTACTGAATCGGATAGAATAAAAAAGACTTTCAATTGCTGTACACACATATATACACACAGCAAGCAGTATAATTCATTTAGCATAGGTTGCAAAAAAAAAAAAATCCATGAAATTACAGCAATTTTCATTAAACTGTTGACATCAGTGGAGACACATCCAATTTAATCCAATGTGGGACTATAGAATGAGATTCAAATTACCCTTTCAGGAAACAAGAAAAGTCTTTGCAGTGTCTCCCCAAAGGCCAGGGTCAAGTTTTCAAAAGCAGCCTTTGATTCCAGATGCTCAGCCTGAGACAGCTCTTTGGAAAATTTTGCCATGGATATAAAATCCTTAATACCTTTATGCTAGGCAGCTATCAGCTAGAGAGTTTTCCTTTTGGGTCAGGGTGGGGGCTTGTAACCTTCTGCAGCTGATATCAAGGGGCACCTAGTCGATCAGGAGCAAGTATATTCAAGGGAGCTAACACTAGCATTGGGTATTAAACAGATAGCTTTGGACACCTGCTTTTGCTCAACTCAGCTCCCATTTTCTCTTACACCTTTGGTTTATTTTCTCTTCATCTTGTACAGAGATTGCCCATGGCAGTTCTCTGTAACGCTATATAACCTAAAAATGAAGGAATTAAAGTCTTTGTACAAGCCTCTATGACCCTGTGCCAGTCTGGGAAGGGAGTCCTTCCAAGGTTCTAAGAAACTTGCAGTCTAAATCCTGACCAAGACCATGGTGGTGTGGGAGGGAGCTTCTAAATTAAATCACTCCTATAATTTCTGCCTTTAAGACTGTATCAGAATGGATTTGACAAGGTACACAGTAGGAAACTGGGGTACTGGTTAAAAGATCAAATCTCAGAACTTTCTCAAACTATTTTCTAAAAAATAGTTTGTAAAACTACAAAAATAGTTTGTAAAATTTGCATTTAACAAAATTTAGTAACAGAAGAAAAGATTCTGCTGTTTCTATGGAAAAGAGACTTCTCATTCACTTTTCTTTAAAGACTGTAGAAAATATCCCCAAAACCTCTCTTTTGTTTAAATGATTATTCTTGTTTCATTTCAAGCCAGCCCATCTCTTTCTCAAGGCAGTCATAGGTCTTCTCTACTTGCATCTAAAATTCTTTCCCTTTCCTTTAGTTTCTTTTTGTGTCCCCCTGGAAAATTCCATCTGTTTTTACTGCCACTCAGAAGTGGAGGTCATTCCAAGTTTGAAAGATACAAAAGCCTTTCATTACTACATTCAGATGTAAGAGCTGAAAGGTGGGAGCAAAACATAGCTGCCAAGATATTTAGCTTCAGTTTTATAAACTCTGAGGAAGACAGGAAAACAGGAGCACACAGAAAAGCAAAGCATGAAGTTGCAGAGAAAGGCAAGAGTTATACATGATGCAGATATCGTCTCAAAATAATTGCCTTCCTCTTAAAAGTGATTAGTCATATTGACCACTTAGAGTAATACTTTCCACAGCCAGATTAGTTCAGGATTCAGAAATGTGTTGGTGGAGGGGGAGATGCTGATGGTTTTGGTGTCTTTACAGCTGCTTTTGTGCTATTCCTTCTATGCTAAATTAGCCATTAGCTACAGATTTAGATCCTAAACACGACATATTGCATAAATATGTTTGGTTGTGTCTTTTTTAAACCTTTCAATTGGTTTACATTTGTCCTGGGTCTGAAGCATTCCATTCAGTGAGTACTGTATATATAACATCTATATAAGTAATGGAACAGAGATGGATGATTCAGCATATTGGGGAGTCCTCTGGGTATCCTGTATCCTCCCACACTAATGATGAGCCTCGCAACTTTTATGTCACTCCTTCCAATCACAACATCATGAGAATTGACATTAAGATTTAATGACCCTCGATTTGGCACTTCACTTTGGCAAGGCACACTGATATTATAGCAGATTTCAAACTTGATACCAGACTTACTACAGTATTAGCCCATTGTCAGCAGTCAGTGAGCCTTTTGCAAACATCTGGAGTATCCTTTCCTCATCATATCGCTTGTCCTCAGCTACAGTCACAATATTTGGTAGTGGAAATCACCTGTTAACTTCTGCTGTGCAATAAATTTCCTTCCTCCTGTGCAAAAAATCCATTATTCCTGAAGAAGGCGTAAATCTAGCTTAGTACTCCATTTGTTTTCCAGCAGCAAAATGAATGACCTTGTTTCAATTACATTTACAGTAAAAATACAGCATTTACAGTATTTGAGTACAGTGACTTTGGCTGTTTTATTTATGAATATCGATTTCTGCATAAGGGTACCATTTCTGCTTTACTCTTACTTTTTTGGCGAATGAGCACACTAATATTGGCTCTTTAGGTGAGTCACAGCAGGTACTGCATAAAATACTGCTGAGACTGTAAGAAAGCTCTCGCCATACTATTTAGCAACACAATGCCAACAAGGATGAGAATAGAATATTTCTCTCTGAGGGTTAGTTCTTATATATATTGATGTCTACAAGTTTTATTATCAGAAATCGGCAGCTTTCAATCAGACCTTTTAGCAGTAAGCATTGGAGTTCTAAACTACTGTATGTATTGAGAAAGTGGGTTTTTTGCATTTCTTCAAATACTAAAACAACAAAAATGGCTACGGAGTAGCAGTATATCAGTACCCCAACACTATACCTGAAAGAGGCACTCCTAGGGTAAATCTTACGTTTTGTTCCTGTGAATTGCAGCTGCCAGTGAGATGCTAATAAGTACTATATGGACTCTCTTCTCTCTATTGTCCACATCTGTTCACTAGAGACAGAGTGGAAATCACTGATCACACTTTAGATATCTCCTTGATCTTCAGCAGCCACAGCCACAAATTTCCCTCAAAAAGCCAAACTAAACCGAAAAACCCAAACAAAAAGCCACCACAAAACAAACAAATAACCCCACCCACAAACATGTGGGAATTCTAATTTGATCAGTTTTATACATTCCAAGAAAAATGTTGCACTTACTTACTCTACTTTTCAAATTGAATAGGATCAATGTTAAATATGGAGCTAAATAAAGTTACTTTTGTTTGGGGAGAAAAGGCTCAACTGATAAAGTAGCCCAAAATCCCAAACTTAAAATACATAAATCAAGTAGAGATACAGATAGTCCAAGGTGCACAGACGGCTTTGACTTTAATGGAACAAAATACAGAGATCCTTTCATATTCAAAGCAGTCTGTAGACTAACTGGACTAATTGTATTCAAATGTGACATCTATTAGGCATTCAAAGATAACTCATACATCACAGTGGATAGTGGGTCTTCATAATGGGATAGCTTTTGAGGGAATTAATTATTTAATTGTTTTATTTATTTTATTTTCATGTAATAATGTATCAAAATACCCTGGGAAGAAAATATCTAGATAGAAATTAGATACAGGGGCCTGAGTTTTGTCTTTTCTAGCATTCTGGTTTGAACTGTCTCACTGGTCTACGATGTATTCATGTATGTAACAATAAAGAGTAAGAATTACCCAAGAGCATGTATATCCACTTCTGTTGAAGTGTTTGATTTCTGAAGCCAATTTAAGATTTAGCCTCATCATCAATGTAAATAAAGAAAGAAATAAACCTGATATTCCAAACTTCTGGAATAAGTTTTATCAAATACTTTACAGACTATGATAGCTTGGTTTGGTTGGATAAGAAAACAGTAGATCCATCTTCTGGGCCATCAATTAAAGAATGGAGATCCACAAATATTATGCAGTTGATTGCTTCCTATTAAATGCTCAACTTCTAGAGATTCTCACAATGACTTGGGAGCATGTATATTCTCCCAGCTCTGACATTTCTACTTGGCAGCCACGTTATTTTATTAACATAATGACAGCAAACTGGATGTGTGGCTTCAAATTTCATCCATTATCCACTCTACTATGTGTGCAGTATCTCGCAGACCATTTAGAGAACTGACTTGGCCTAGAGAGAGAAGCGTGGAAAGCTAAAAGCAACAAAGCATTAGTAAATGCCTGCAGAAAGTCTAGGGGTGTTAGAAATGGCTCAGTCCACACAGAGTTGATGTGAGGCACATCCCTGATAGTTACATTGTTTCACTTAATTGATCTGGTTCCATATCTCATTTTCTAATTTCTATCAGCAAATATATGGTGACAACTAGTAACTTACCACACCCTTTCACTTAGCTTGAAAAATCTACATCAAACCAAAATTACTACTAAGAAAAGAAGAAAACTTATCAAATGTAAAATTAGATTAAGAGTCAATCAAAATCCAACTGTGAATTTATCATTTCAATGAATTTCAATGAATGGTTTAAAATCTGTTCAAAATCTATTTGAAAATGAATATGTAATAATACAGGCATATCTCTTTTTCAAAGCTAGTATTGTCAGATGTATTCTGTGCATTATAATTCATGAACAGGGTAGATGACTATTTGAGAAGTATTAAAATGAGCTGACTTTTCAATACAAGTGTCTGGACAATAAGTTTTTCTATTCTTGGCAATTCAGAAATGTAGACAATTGTGCTAGAAAAATAATGTGTATTGTAATATTCATTGTACAGTAGTAGTATAGTAAGTGGCAATTCTGGACATTACAAGAGACACAAGGATTATTTTCTGTGATTGCACAGAGAATACTTGGATTTCTTGTGAAGCTTTTGCATTGGAAATGAGATTCATCAGTCTGAACAGGGCAGGGTTAGAGCCCTTAGCAACATGCTTATTTTGTAGAAGGTCACTCAATAATAACTTCCTCTGCCCTCCAAGCTTATTAAGACTGACTGGCATATATTAATGAAAACACCTGATTCTCCAACCATAAAACCCAGACAAAGACTTTATTTTAATATTAAGGAAGGAACCCTTAATTAGCAGGGTTTCAAAAATGTCAGCTTCTTCTATTAGCTGTTCTGGTCCATCAAAGCCATAATCCCTACTGTCAAATTTCATCACATGATAGACAGTTTGCTGGCTATCTTTTTTTTTTTTTTTTTTTAACTGATCATACTGACTGAAGCTTTTTATTTTGCCATCACATTTAACAAGTTTGCATGCATTTCATTGTTACATTGCTGATTTTACTCCTTTCAAAGTCTGTGTCAGCTAAAAGAAGAAAAAATCTGGGGAAACATAAAGTATTACATATTGATACACAGACATATAATTAAAGACTTTTGGGGAGAGTTCTCATTCATAATATTGATTCTTTTCTAGGGCATGCAAATGTGCTTCTGTGAAAACATGAATAAAAAACACCATTCACAGATGAATTTCCATTTTAGGCATGTTAAGAGAAAAAAAAGAACAAATGCTTGAAACATTGCGAAGACCTCTGGAGATGCCATGTTCTTTGGAATTAACCCACAACACATCTTCATGCTGCATAAAATTTGTTCAAGTAGATGTTGCTTGCACTGCCCTCCAAATGAGAGATTGTGTCAAATTTTACTGAAATAAACATACCAATTTAAAAGGATTTATATTCTAGCTTCATTCAGCATTGCCATGTTTGTTAAACATTCACATTCACAGGAATCTATTTCTTTGACTTAAAAGAATGCAATAGAAGATTACTGTCTTGTCACAGACTTCTAAACGTCCCATCTAAACTCTCTCAAACATGACGTGTGGATTTGATAAAGCTGTATTTTCAAAGCCAGCACTTATCTATGTAGGTTTTCTCTTCTTTAACAAGAAAAGGAAAATCTATATAAAATTTGTAGGATGACATTGTATTTAGATGAAGTACACTACTATGGTCTCTCCATGCCTGTTTTTTCTCCAAGTATTTCCTCTTAAAATTTTAGATTGCACATACAATAAACAATACAGTAAAAAGGAGTCTTAGCATTGAAGTCATAACTGAATCCAGGTAAGAAAAACAAATTCACAATATTCAAGAAAAAGAAAGAACTTTTTGAGTGGAAGAGTATGGGTGACATTTGTATTTTAATGTAGGAGAGAAGCAGTCTGAAAAAAAAGTGCAAGGTATGCTAGAGTTAACAAATGAGACGTACAGGCTTCTGCCAAGAACTAGAGGCAGCATGAGAAGCATCAGAAATCCAAATTCAGTAAAGGAAATTGAAGCAATCTGAGAGATTACAATCTAGGAGCAGTGGAGTTGTCAGAAAAATAAAAATGTTGGATACTGAGACGCTTGTAAGAAAAAATCATAAGAGTCACAGTTTACTCAGACTGAAACAAAAAGTGAGACTGGGGTTGGATGAAGAGGGCAAGATTACACAAATGCAGGTAACCAAATGACTAAGAAAAGTGATAAATTGACAAATTTTGGATGAATTTGTATACAGGTTGTTATGGAAGGCATGGAGAGGAAAATGATAGATAATCTGGGTAACAGGATGACACTCAATTTTAAGTTGGGAGAGAAAGAAGAATGGTTAAAATTTGTTTTAGAGATGTATTTTTGCAGTATTTGGCACTACTGAAGAGCAGAAAGGAGGGAGAAGGTTCTGCGGCCTGAGAGATGCAAATAGACTGCAAAGAGCCATGAGTTCTGAAGACAAAAGACACCTTTAGAGCTTGGTGATATTTTTTGTATCTTAAATGTTGCAACACCTAATACATGTTAGGAAACAGTAGGCCAAAAGTTCACTTCTGCTAAGACTCAGATATGAGCAAGAAATGAAGGAGGTGTTTGAAATATAACTGCAAGGGTCAGTAAGAATGACAATAGTCACAGAAGCAGGAGAAAAAATCCAAGACTCAAAAGTATAGAGGCTGAATGAAATTTTTGGCAGAAATGAGAGGTAAATGGTGAAAATGGGGCTGAAGTCAGAAAAACATCAGCAGAACAGAGGGAAACTAAGAGCTAACAGAGGAGATAGAGAGGGAGAAATCAGAGATATGACCCCTGAGAAGTGCCAAAACCAAGGAAGGAAGTGGCACTTCTGAAGGAGAATGACAAATATAATGCAGAGAATAATTCCAATAGAGGAAGAAAAGCAAAAGATATTCTTTGCTAAAATAAGGTCTCTAAACTGACTCATTAGCTACACCTTGACCACGTAACTCAGATATTTAGTGAAAATACATCCTTTCTACCCCAGGAAAATAATTCCAGTTCTTCACACTGTGGAACTCTTCCCACAGCTTGCATAACTAATTGCATAAAGTTATATGTGTTAATTGAAGATCCTTGTACCACTGTCTTTTTGAATGCTCTGCTTAGACTTTACTGCTTCCTGAGTGGCTATATCTATTGCAAGTGACCAAGTATGGTTTTGAGGCGAACTTACACCTAGACAATGCAGTTGTTTTAATGGGTTTAAGTAACTGTGAAAATTTACTCATATGATATCTCTGTCATTTAATTAATTTAGTAATGAAACTCACTATTTAAAACAGAAGAGTTCCTTGACTTTTGATTGATACATCTAGGGAGTGGAGCAACAGTGGATGACAGCAAGATAATGAGGCCAACACATGAAGTTCAGTTTTCCCTCCAGCATCACTCACAATACCTACTAACTAAAAACCAGTTAAACAGGAAAGCTATATTAGTTTTAGACTCTGAGAAATCTTTATCTTGAGAGGTATATGACAGCTAACCTTAGTTTTGAAAACAGTTTTTCCTTTAAATGCATCCAATTAAAGTTTGTAAAAATATCTGTGACCAAGTCACTATTGGGAGTCCACTGTAGAGTAAAATACATAAAACATGGTCCCTACTTTCAGGCATTTTTAAAAAGTAAGAATATGTTTCTTGGCTCTTCCATTTCTCTTGTCCATTATATTTTTTCATATTAGATGGTTCCCTAGTTTTAGTTTTTATTTATCTTCCACAGCTAATGCATGTCAGCCTCTGTCTTACACAACAAAACACAGTGAGGGGGTTTTTTTGTTACTTCTTTGAACAGTCCTGCTGTTCAGCCAGCACACAGGCTCTGTCAGGGTCCAGCCTATCTTGTACTTCTTCCATTCTGAATATGCAGTTGATTCCATGGATACCATATAGGAACATTGAACAAAGAGAGGAAAAAGAAAAAGAGAGCAGGAGGGGCTTTTATGATTGGCAGGATTCAGATCCTATGTTTCTGGCTAAGGCTATGATCTGGGAATGTCCAAGAGTTGGTATGTCTTGCTAGCCATCACCATGCAGTCCTATAAAAATTGCATACAAGGGAAAGGCTCCAGGTACCTAACATAACAATAATTAAGAAATTCTCCAACAGTTCTCTTTAGAGTTGCCTTGGCAAAGAAATATTTTCAGGCCTTATTGCACTTTACGTTCACGATATCCTCGATATCCTTTCTCGAGACACCCAACATTTGGGTTACTTTTGCACGTTCAGTTGACAGTTTCAGAGAACTATCTGTAGTGACTCCAAGACCTTTTTCCTGAGGTGTAACTAATGCTTTAGGTTGAACATGTTAATAGTAGTCTCTGCTATCCATGGAACAGTCTCATCCAAATGGTAGAAACAAGAACAGAATGACATTAAAAATGCTTTGTCACATTTTAGGTATTGACAGTGTCTTAAACCTCAGATGTTCTGTAGCCATGCCTGTAATACCTGCTTGGGAAACTGTGTGGGGCTGCCTTGCTGCTGGAATCCAGATGGTGTACCACAACATGGTACCTTCTATGCTTGACTAGCACTTTCTAAGCCTCTATTCAGCAGGATGATAGCATTTTATTGTAAATTCTTTTAAATCACACATGGGTGTGTAATATGTGTGTTTTATATTAGATGCAGCCAGAATGATGTATTATGGACTGACGGTCCCTGGATATAGCAAGGGATAATGAGGCTTATGTGAGGAACAGAAAGGAGAAAAGGTAAAAGAGTAGAAGAATAGCATAAGGATGCAGGCAAATGAATATAACTGATTTTTTCAGTCACTAACATTTTGGGTGAGAAAATCTGGGTTGTCTTCTTTATAGCAATGCCACTTTTGTGGATCAGAATGGTCAGTTTTTCACTGACAGGCAAGAATATTCAAAACTCTTCAGTTGGAAAGGAGTATTATAATCACTGACTGGAAATTCTGCCTGCTGGCAATGTAAGCTATTATTTTTGTATATAGTGTGCACAATTAATACTAGTGTATTTGGACCAATTTGTGCTGCAAATAAAGCTGTGGCACTTCCTTGCCAAAAAGAGTGTAATTTCAAGCCATCAGGATTTGCATCTTAGGAAGGGATGGAAAATGAATATGCCAAAGACAAAAGGAAAAATATACTGCTTTAAAGAAATGGTAAATTACTGAATGTAAGAGAAAGGAAATTAGGTTCATTGATAGTTCAGTATGACAGTTTGTTTCTTGCCTTTTCTTTTACCACAGGAAAGAACTAAGGGAAGCTAAACGAGATCTCAATATAAATATCTAATTAGACTTTTGCAGTCCAAAAATTGCCAGAAACCGCATTTTTCAATGTCTACTCTACTCAGATGTAACAAAATTCTTACACTTCGGACTTTATAGGAGTTTAGATGTACAGATTGCATTGACTAGAGTGCATGGTATATAGCCCAAATGATTAAATATATTGCTAAGGATATACAAATTTTCTATTTCCTTTTTCAAAGTTGAGTTACATTTTTATGTTTCTCTGCAGAATGCTTTTTACTAAATTCTCCTGTAAGTATCTTTACACATTGAACCAACTTTTCAAAAGAAAGCAGAAGCTTGGTGGCAGAAGCTGTACAACACCTGCGCATGCCTATGTATGACTTAATTCTCCTTCCTACACATAAGACTCTCAATGGATTTTTTAAAGCATTTAGAAGCATACAGACACAAATACTCAGAGTCTGCTTTGGAGATGAGTTTGAGCATGAAAGAATCATCTGCATTGTTATCAGTTAAATTGCCTTCCGTACTGCAGGCACCTCTGGCAGGGTTCCAGGCTCCAGAGAGCTTGGATTGACTCACAGTACTAGGAATAAGGGTCAAACTGACTCTCACCTTTGCAGCACTGATAGAAGCCCTTATAAATCACTTGATACGTAAACATTTATTTATCAACATTTAGCTAGTCAACAGCATGGTGTGGTCTGCACATATTTCATAAAGAAGATGGTTCACATTTTCTGAACTCCAGGTAAAAGTCAGCACTACCTGATGCTCACTAGTTAACAGGATTTTTTTGACTACTAATACATCATAATTGCCAGGGTTTACACAAAGCAAACAGATTAACTCCTAAATGTATAGGGACTGGTCTTACATTCTTATACACTAAAGAAAAAAAGGAGCTTCTGAAATGGACTGCACAACAGGTTACCATACTGACATATTGTGATCTGTCCCAAACCCAAGAGTACATTCTTAGCATACATTCTTAGCATATCTGTGTCAGCTTCACAAAATTATTACAGCTTCACTTGTTCTTTGTGTCTGTAATGGTTCCCCATCATCCTGATAAGTGGGCAGTCATTTCTCCCTGCATAGATAGAGCTGTGAAGGAGAATTAGATTTCAACACTTATGTACCAGAGATTAATTGATTGATTAGATTATTAATTAAAGTTTCCATTAAATTCTCTTTTTAAAAAGCACAGGATCATGGATCCCCAGGGTTTTTTCTAACCCTTGAAATCATAAACAAGAGAATGCATAACTAAACATTGTACCTTATCTTGTGAAGAATAATTAAGCCAGAGTATGTGTTTCTATGAAGGAAAATATTTTTTGTTCCAAATATTATTTTTTTTTCCCTATAAACCTTCGGAAAAAGAAAGCAGGTTTTGGGTTTCCCCTACTGCAATAGATGAACAGACACCAACAGTAATGTTTTAAACACAGATGTACTAATATGTATGCCTGTTTTTGTGCATTCTGTTTGGGGTTTATATGCTATATATTTTTAAGAAAAGATAAAGAAGTGAAAACATGACTTATGTTGTTTTAGATCTGAACTGATGTGGTCTACCTAGACATTCCAGCCATATAATATTTGAGAGATTGTAGAAAAATAAGAACAGCAAGTGGCCTTTTAGGTAACCCATAATTAAAAGCAATTTTGAATTGTCTTTTCAGGGAAGCTACCCAGGGGAAGTATTTGCTACCTGTTTGACCTTCACAATTGTGAGTCCTTGGCAGTGTCAGCGACCCTCTGAACTGAATTCAAAACTAATCTCTAACAGAAAAAGAGAAACAGAATTCATGCAAATCATATTAATTCCAACATTTCCCCAGTGAGCTGGGTATAAACTACAGCCTAATTAAATATTTTTTAACGATGTGAGTAATTTTTGCCAAGGGGCGGATTCAGGCGAAAATTTAATATGAGATCACAAAAGCTGTTCCCAGCGTTGATTCTGTAAATTAATGACTATCTGCCTTATGATAAAAACATGCTGCCAAGAATGAAAATGAAGTCAGCAAAGCTTGCTCTATTTGTCTAATAACCAAATATACAGAATGCAAAACTTTAAAGGATATGGAAAATTTCCATTGTCTGTATCTTGTATTCCTGATAAAGATGCATGACACTGACAGCATAAAGTTTCTTTATGCTATACAAGACTATCAATTCTTATTAGTTAGCACTAATACAGCATTAGCTATTGTTAGCTATGAACTTTAGTGAGACAGTGCCAAACACCAATGTCAAGATCCTGAGAGGTATTCATTTATGTGTGGGTAGGATAATGTGCTATTGACCATTTCATGAACTGGGCGTCTCTAAGACATACTGAACGTGGCACAGTTTCTCAGAGCTGCTTACAAAAATTCAAGCATCTTACCTAACACTTAAAAAGACCTTATCATTGTAGTATCTGGGCACCAATCTAAGTGCTTGTCAGAAAGAAAATCTCATTAAACCAATGTTATTAATGTTTTCAAATAATTCACAAAAATTGAAACTACAATCAAGAGAAATTGTATAAAGGAACAGGAATACTCATGCATCAGTCTGTCCAGATTTTTATAATGATTTGGAAATTAAACAATAAGCCTTACATGGCTAAAAGGCTGCTTCATAAAAGTATAGTATTAGATCAGATATTGAAGATATTCAAATGCAAAATTCTCAGCTTAACCAATAAAAGACTCCATGCTCTTTGTTCTTCTCATGCTAACCTAACTTGTAACAAGACAGCCAGTTAACACCAAGGAATTACAAAGCATCATCAGATGACAGGTGACCAGGACTTTGGTAGTACCCTGGTCAAGAGGCCAGCCCACTGTAAGGGCTTTGCAGCCTTATTTATTTAAATTTCTGCCAGTGTTGGCCACTGAGACTGAATTTACAGCTTTTCAATTAAAAGGTCATTCTGTGCTAACTAGCACGCCATTGCCTCATTATAATCATAAAATTAGTGGGAAAAGACTAGCATGAATAATATGAAGGAGCCAACCTGAAAGGTGAAGAGGTGTGACTTTCTTGCTTTGTCAGAGATGGGAATAAAGCTTGCTGTTTAGAAACAAATATTTTGCTTATAGTGCATGAAAGAAACACTTTACCATTTCTTTCTACTTCAGAACAAATAAATTGGTCATTTTCTGTAAATTAAGCTTGACAGATGAAAGGATGGTTTACAACTGCTGAACAGTGTAAGTTAGGGCATAACTTCATATGATATGAAATGTCTCGTGAGATTTCAAGTTTCAAGGAATTACAATAGGACTTCCAGATTTCTTAACTTGTTCATAGCCACATTACGCCTTTTTGGTAGTGTATTTATTTAAAGTTTTTAAATAAAAACAATAACTCAGAGAAATAGTTAATATCAAATATATCTTAGAATATTAGTTAATTTACTGTTGAAAACTGATAATGTAATTTAAAATTCAATGTGCCTTTGAACACGCTGGAAATTATGAGTCATTGAGTACAGAAGTGTAAACTACACAAAGGATGAGGACTTTTACAATTCCCCTCAAAACACTGGGAGAAACTACTCAATCTATCATATACAAGCCACAGAACGTGTAGTCTTCCAAGCAGCCATGAAGCTCTATAATATGCACAAATTGAGGAAAAAAAACAACCAAAAAACCAATACAGAAATGTGATACTCTTTAGAATAATGAACATGTTTCAAACTCACAATTTAAAATATTTTTTACTGAAAACCTGGAAGTCATCCTGCTTTCAGTCTGAAAGCACAGATCATCATTAAGGGAAAATTACTAATTTTTGCACAGCACTGGTACTAAGTTGTAAACCACTAGAACAGGAAAAGTAAGCTTGAGAGCATGAAATAATTTTTAGGAAGAGCACTCAGATGTTACGGCCAAACATTTAGTGCCCTCCATTCTCTCTCATGTAGAGTAACTTGCTCTACATTCAGACCATGACCCACTCTCCCAGAACTTTGTTCTCTTCTAGAGGAACTCATCCTGTACTCAGCAGCCATTGAGACAGTGGCAGCCCTGACCTGCTGCTTTGGATAACCTGCTTGAGTAGCCCAAAGAGACACACTGTTGCCCAAACTGAGAGGCAGAGGTCCTTTGCTTAATGAAGTCTGGCTGAACATCTTTTTTTAAATTATGCTCTCACTTCTTTTATCTTCCAGAAACAGAGACAGTCTTTAAGAGGATTTCTTGCACATGTGAAATAGTCAGAAACTTGCCCATGGATTTTCCCACATCACAAAAAAAAAAAACCCCAAAAAACCAACCAAAACCCAAAAAACGCCAAAACAAACAAAAAAAACCACCCACCAAAAAAAAAAAACCCAAATGAAAGGGCATAGAACATGAAATTCAAGTTTCCAAGGCCCCCACTACTGAATCTCCCGATCTGGAGAAAACAACTGCAGAAGGTAAACAAAAAGAAAGTCTAATAATTTATTTCCTGTATTGCACAGGATCTTACAGAGACCTTCAGTCTGTAATAGCACATGAAATGAGAGTTGATGAGGTAATGTATAGAGGGAAAGGAAGAAATCTCATTTCTATCTACAGTTTTTACTTTATGCAGCTGTACCTGAGAGAACTTGTGATAAAAGCATGCCAAAATTTACTGCTCTGTGCATCACAAATCCCCAAATATATGATTAAATAGAAGTAAATTTGATATAAACAATAAAAACATTCGAAAGACTGGTGTAAGTTAGGTGTCTACAGACCTTTGAGAATTAATCAGCTGATTTTAAAGCCCTGTGTAACTAAAGATACACCGCAGATAATTTCAGTTGTGCAGTTCAATTTAGGGGTAGAAAAATACAGATGCATAATTTCAAAAAAGAAGTATAAATCAGGCCTAAGTCCTTTGGGAGTACTAACACTAGACTAAATAGCTTGGCCAAATAACAAATAACAGAAAGTAATGCATGAAGAGTAGGGGAGAAAATAACATTGCGTACAGAGAGAGCAAAAAATTGAACAATTTTGCCTAAGGTCCTATTTCTTGATTCTCATAAAACCTAGGAATTTTGAAAAGAGCTTGCCTAAATACTCCTTTTATATCTTTAATTTGTGGATGCTTATTATTTTTTACAAAGGTGTCCATAATTGCGTGAACCACTAGCCTTTGCAGGGTTGGCACCTTGCATAGTATGACTGTGAGACTTGCAGTTACTTTCTGTTTTCCTAACAATCCCAGACTTTAGAATAATGCAAATAGTACAGAATTTTAGCTTACCTCTAAAGATGGAGAAAGTTGCTAACCCATAATGCAAAAGACTTCAAAACTTCAAAATCCACAAAGTTAAAAACATGTTTATGCTTCTGATGCCTAAGACAAGACCTTGGTTTTTCCCTGGTTATCATTTAATGCTTTAAGTTATTGACAACACTTTGGCAACTGCTCTGTTTTGTTTAGATCTTAAAGGGCCTGATCCACCCCTCACTGATGTGAGTAGATGCCATTTTTTTTATTAGATTGTTAATCACATCCACAGACCACAATGAGCGTGATAATAAAAAGTATGGAGATTACATATTTTTTGCCGGAATTTTGTTCCATAATAAAGCTTTGAAGACAGTTTATGAGTGTTTGTAACAACTAATAAATGTGTTAGATTTTCTGTATGCAAGGCAGAATATTTCTATGAAGTGTTAGACCCCTTCACGTTCAGTTTGTTTATGGACTGAGATTTTTAAACATTACTAACAGATTTATTGATAAACCAGCATATAATGCTGCAGGAAGCAAAAAAAGCCTTTTCAAAGATTCAGAACTGAGTTGTGCACTATGTTGTTGAGGCTGTAGATTTCACTCTCAGTTCTAAACACCAACCTCTTTTCCCTTTTCTGTTCTTTATAATGCAGAGTTTGGCTTCCGAATGGGAAGGGTGAGTGAATGGGTGGGTGAAATCTACAGCAGCTATAGTAACAAGCAGTCTCAAACCTTGAATATTTAAACAGGGTTTTGCACATCCTACTAAATGCAGCCATTTATTATGGTTGGTAAAAGAATACACTGGTAATGTCTCAAAGTCCTCCAGGAAGAAGAACCTCCACTTCTCACAGTTTCAACAATCATTACTCATGCCTTTACCTCAACTAGTATTATCTGTTTCAGTAAACCTTATATAAAAAAGAATATATTCACATTTGCAGTAGCAAAACCCCCTATATTCATATTTGCAGTAGTGTCATCCAATGCACAAAAAACTAGTCCTAAATATTTTAAATACATTTTTGAGAATTTTTTTGCCTGACCATAGTTTTAGCTGGCCTAAGTTACATCAAAATAAACTCTAAATACGTATAATCAAATTTTCCATCCACTGAGTCTCTTTGAAATAAACTGGAGTTTTCAAATCATGTATGCTCATGTTTGTTCATTTTGAGAGTAACAATTTGTCAGAGACTTTTTTTTCCCCCTGTACCCTCCCAAATCATAAATAACTTCTGGTGGCTTCTGAATCAGATTGCAGATCAAGATTTCTGAAGCTGTTCTATAAATCTGCTCCAGAAAGCCCAAATTCAATCAATTCAATTCAACAGCTTTCAGAACTGGTTGAATGCCCTCTTCAAGGGAACTGCATATAAATTCTCTGAATAGACTCCTTGAATTAGAAGGACTTTGGGCTAACATGGGGTGGTTACAGTTGGCTTCAGAAATAGAACAGAATAATTGCAATGAACTTTTATATATATATATATATATATATCTATTGCAATTATTATTATTATTATAATTATTATTATATATAAATATATATATATATGTCTGCAAGTCCAGAAAAGCTGCAACTTCCTATACACCTAATGAAATGGAAGAAAAACGCGTTGAATTTTTTGATTCACTTACACTGTCATTAATAACTCAGGTTGGATCTGAATTTTATATGCATGCTCTTCAATACCAAAACAAATACATGTTTGAGTCTATTTGTAGCTTTGATACAGATAACATTTC
>OU383780.1:25985433-26032933 GCA_910950805.1 Acrocephalus scirpaceus scirpaceus
TAATGGATTTTAACTTTCTCCATGCTTAAATTCCAGTTTTATACTAACAATGAAAAAGTCAATAATTTAGAAGTCAAAGTATACATAGGTTTTTTTTAAAATGCCAACTTGCCCCCGGTGTCCAGCACAAACATGAGGCTCAATGTAACGAGCTGTGCGAATAAAATATAATCAAAAGATCTGAGATAGCTCATGAAGCATAACAGCATATGAGGGAAGGAGAGACTGTATCCACTCACCATGTGATGTTCTGTCTTGCAGTAGCAGGATGAGAAGAATCAGGTGGGAAAAGATGTCAAACTCAGAGTGTTAGAATAAAAATGGCCCATGCTGACTAATGTTTATAGATCAGAACAAGTAATTTAAGGTACTGGACAAGTGTAAGTGTCTCATATTTCAGAGATGACGAAGAGAGAAGATTTAGACATTTCCTAAATGAGGCTAATAAAGCTCTTCCTATGCCGTTCCTTGTTTCCACTCTGTAAGGCTCTGCTGATGGGAGGCTTACAGCTGCATGAAGTACAGCCATTGCTAACAGCCAGAGAATGTTTGAGAGTAAGATTTGAAAGAATAAAATTCAGTCTACTAAGTTACTACATTGATTACCAAGGTTATTAAGATGATTTCTTTTAAGTTAAAAGTTTTAATAATTTACTGACAACAGATGAAAAGTTCTTATCTTTCCCTGCTGTTGAGCTAGTAAAAAGTAGATGTGAAGAAATTTGCTTTTATGTTTGAACTCTAGGTAAAGATCAAACGTGGCGAAATTTGAGTCAAAATATGCTATTTCAAAAACATATGAAGGCATTATTTAGAAGACCTGACTGATTTACCTAGGTATATTAGATAAAGCTAAAAGACTTGCTACAAATTCCATCTTGACATGAGCATATACAGAAAAACATAGGTACAATTAAATCAGGAAAAGACATAGCCCAAAATTGTGGAGCTATAATCTTAGAGGCCTATCCTACAGCAAATATTGTGAGATACATATAAACTACCTTTCGTGTATGTTTCAGTAATTTGTCTTTGCCTACATATCTGACTTTTTTTCAGATAGAAGAATCACAGAATGGGTAAGGTTGGAAGAGACCACAGTAGGTCACCTCATCCAACCTCTCTGCCAAAGCAGGGTCATCCCAGCGCACATGGCACAGGATTGTGTCCAGATAGATCTTCAATATCTCCAGTGAGGGAGACTCCACCACTCTCTGGGCAATCTGCCTCAGTGCGTGGTGACTCACACAGTAGAGAGGTGGAACTTCCCGTGCATCAGTTTCTGCCAATTGCCTCTTGTCCTCTGCCAATTGCATGGTGCCACCAAGAAGAACCATCCTCTTTACACTCACCCTTTAGATATTTACACACATAAATGAGGATCCCTCTCAGTTGCCTTTTCTCAGGGCTGAACAGGCTCAACTCCAGCAGCCTGTCCTTGTAAGAGAGATGCTCCAGTCCCTCAATCATCTTCATAGCCTCTGCTGGACCTGCTCCAACAGCTCCATGTCCCTTTTGTCCTGAGGAGCACAGAACTGGACACAGCACTCCAGATGTAGCCTCACGAGGGCTGAATTGAAGGGTAGGATCACCTTCCTTGACCTGCTGGAATTCTCTGTCTGGTGCACCCCAGGATACCACTGGCCTTGGCCCCAAGGGCACCACTGGCTCATGGACAGCTTGTTGTGCACCAGGACCCCCAGGCCCTTCTCCTCAGAGCTGCTTTGCAGCAGCTCAGCTCCCAGCCTGTACTGGTGCCTGGGGTTGTTCCTCCCCAGGTGCAGGACCCTGCATTTGCCTTTGCTGAATTTCAGAAGGTTCCTTTCTGCCCATCCCTCCAACCTGTCCAGGTCCTTCTGAAGGGCTGCACAGCACTAAGGGGGTAATGGCCACTCCTTCCAGCTTCCTGTTATCAATGAACATGCTGAGGGAGGCATCTCCCCTTCATCCAAGTCATTCATGGATAAGTTAAACAATACTGGACCCAGCATTGAGTCTCAGGGGACACCAGTAGTGACAGGCCTCCATCTAGACCCTGTGCCACTGTTTATGACCCTCTGGGATCTGCCATTCAGTCAATTCTCAGTCCTCACTGTCCACTCATCCAGCCCTCACACCTTGAGTTTGCCTGTGAGGATGTTGTGAGAAACAGTGTCAGAAGCCCTGCTGAAGTCAAAGCAGACAAAATCCAGTGATCTCCCCTCATCCATTCAGGTAGTTAGTTCATCACAGAAGTCAATCAGGTTGGTGAATCCATGCTGACTACTCCTGATCACCTTCTTGCCATCCAGGTGGATGTTTCCAGAATGAGGCATTTCATAAGCTTTCCAGCAATTGAAGTGAGGCTGACTGGTAGTTCCCTGGGTCCTCCTTCTTGCTCTTTTTGAAGACTGAAGTGAAATTGCTTTCTTTCAATCCTCAGGTGCCACTCCTGACCTCTATGACCTCTCAAAGTTGATTGTGAGCAACCATGCTACGGTGTCCACCAGCTCCTTCAGCGCTTGTGGATGCTTCCTGCCAAGGCCAATGGACTTGTGGATGTCCAATTTGTTTAGGTGTTCTCTGAACAAAACATGCTTAACCAAGGGAAAATTTTCCTTCCATCATGCTTTTACTC
Source organism: Acrocephalus scirpaceus scirpaceus (assembly GCA_910950805.1). Taxonomy (NCBI): domain Eukaryota; kingdom Metazoa; phylum Chordata; class Aves; order Passeriformes; family Sylviidae; genus Acrocephalus; species Acrocephalus scirpaceus. Next base: position 25,988,051 of record OU383780.1, read on the forward strand.
TGGTGTCCTGGGTCAGAGATCAGGTATAACTTCGGCTGAATGACTAGAATTAAACCAAGTTTAAATGGTTATAATTGCCTTTTTTAAAAAAAAAAGGTCAAATAACTATAAGAAATTAATTAAATATGGCTTCCTTAGAGTAACCAGTGTGGTAAAAAATAATACCAGTATTAACTGCATTCCCTTCCATGGACTTAGGACAATTACACCAAGAAGAACCATCCTCTTTACACTCACCCTTTAGATATTTACACACATAAATGAGGATCCCTCTCAGTTGCCTTTTCTCAGGGCTGAACAGGCTCAACTCCAGTATAAACCATAAAGTATATCTGTACACATGGCTTTGAGAAGAATCCTAACAAAACAAGAATCCTAACAAAACACATACGTTTGCCGTACCTATTGCCAGTGTAAAGAATCACTTTGAAATGCCTGATCTCACTGTCATACACCCTCTACTTCCTCAACTGAGTCTTGCACAGTTCTACTTTCGTGCTGAAATGTCTTTGTGTTGGTAGAAAATACAGCGATATTGTGACTCCTACTTACAAAGTTTTGTTAGAAGTTGGCCATGCAGTCACAAGTGTTTAAGATTCTGGTAGAACAAGTTAAAACCCCATTTAGGTCTGAGAGTAGCTTATTTGTTTGTCAATGTTGACTAACTGAAATGGTGCTGGAGTTAATGCCCTAAATTGCAGTATACTAAGCATGCATGAAAAGATGGGGGTAACTAGGTGAAAGAAATGGGATCTTGTAATACAATAAATTACAGTAGAGCCATAGAGGTTTTTTGTTCAGTTAAATACAACCTTTCCCAGTAAAAAAAGAGCAACCTCCATCTACATTTTCAGTAAATAGTTGTGCAAAAAGGATATCCTCCTTTTCACATTTAGGCATCTCTGATGAATAGCATCCAGCACATGAAAGCCAGCTTTACTGCAGTGCTGTTTACAGAATGGGCACACGTTTATTGTTGTGCATTTCAAATTATTCTCTACAGATATATTCACCCAGTATAAGACTAAAAATTTGAGTAATTTGAGTACTCAAGTACTGAGTAATTATGAATAATGTCTAAACTGCGATGTTTTTACATGTTTTTGGGTATTTTGCTTCATTTCTCTGTTACTCATTTTCTTATGAAAAATGATTTCATTACTTTCCTTCATACAACTTCTGTTTATTCCATTCAGATGATAAAATCATCACAGGAGAGATTTTTAGTTAGGACACAACTATACATAGTGCCTAGCATGAAGATGCCCAAGACATTGGAGGCTGCTGGGGCTGCTGTAAAATAAACAAAAATCTAGTAATAGAAAATACATTGAGTTGTCTAAGGAAGGAGTCAGAAAGCTTGATTCCACTGTGTAAATTCTTTTAAGGCACAGTTTCCAGTTTTGTTCATTCATGCACCTAGTCTTTTACAAAAAATTATGATGACATCACAGTTCTTGTGGTTTGTGTTACAATGGGAGGATAAAATCGTAGCAATTCATGGGAGGAAAAGCTATAACGAGAATCAACAAACAGAAAAGGAAAGTCATTAGTTGTAAGATCCTACAAATAAATTAAACTTTGTCTAAGATGTATTGATTTTCTGTGGCCTTGCCTATAGAATAATGTCAGGCATGCCTGACAATCCATTAGATTCAGAAGGCAAAATACTCTTTTGCTTCCATCTTGAGAAATATGCTGGTATCATACCTCCTTCTGATTCTCATCTGCCATGGTGTAAGCCAGAAACAATTTCCCAAAACTCTTCAAAAATGGATGCTTATAACTATAGGTGTAAGGATTAAAATCAAAGCACATTTTACTGTAAGGTATGAGTTAAATGAAAATGATCGAGAAGAGCTGTACTTTTTGTATGAATTAAAATCTCCTGACTTCTTTATAATGTCAGCACCTTCATCAAAATAGGCAGTTCCAGGAATGAAATTAAACAATAATCGCTGTAATAAATGATGTGCTTAGATTGCAAAAATATGGTTTTTACTTAATACTTCCTAAACTAGCAAAATACGATACTTATAACTCTTAGTAGACATATAAGCGAGAGACTGTCAGAAGATACAGATGGTTAAGAAAAAAACCCAGCGTGACAATTACTGCTGTGAATAATGAAAAGCCATTAAAATAACAATGATAAAGTCTCAATAATTTTCTATTAAAAAATTCTCATTATATAATTTGAAATTCTTACATAATTTTTTTTCTGGTTTTATTTTCAGTACAAGAAATATTTCAAAGGTACAAATAGTTTAACATCTAGTTCCCCCTTGATTTAAAGATGCTTGATTCAAGCCTATAATCAAAACAATTATTTTACCATGAAAGGATCTCTGCCTACACTGCAGGCAGGAAAACAAAAGTGGGCAAAGACAAACAAAAGACAGGCAGAAAACTTTTGACAGAAAAAGAGAACAGATGGGACAATGTAGGTTATTCTTAAATGTGTTTGGTTTATACTTTTCTGTCTACCTGTCCTAATGACAGTTCAGTTACAGACAGAAAAATCACTTCTGAATGCTTCTAACTTTTTAGAGTTATTAGTTTTATAATTTTATATGCTTTGAAAATGGCTATCTACATACAGCAAATGCAGAGAGCTATGAGACAGATTAGAACTTTCTGTGTGATTTCTACAGCCAAAAGCCCCTGCTAAGATTATTTGGTTTAAGTTTTCAACATTTTTATTCCTTCAGCAATCTTAGGTCGTAATTTCCGGTTTCTCATACTAGATTGTTTGCATACATAATTTTGCTTATAGGATTAGGCATTCAATCTATAGGTATTTTTTAGATTTCATATCATAAATGGACAAGTATCCAAGTCTAGTTGTATGTGCCGTAGAGAGAGACTAGAGACAGCTATACACAGGTGCCCAAGACAAGAGGCGTGAATTGTCCTCCTCCTCTGACTACACAGCAATTTAGTCTAAGACTTGGACTAGGTGACTGCTCTTCTGACATCTATCTGGAGCTGAGGGGTTTAATTCTCTCTCTGCTGTTCAATAGAGACAGACCTTTCCTGACCTGCTAAGCAGAAAATATGGAAGGCCTTCCTGCTGAGAATTGTCTTTGTAGGTAAATTCCATGCTTGAGACCACAGAAGAAGAAGAAAAAAAGCTTCCTACAAACACTTCTATATTTCAGTATCAATTTAAAGCAATAAAGGAAAATACTTCACATTTAAGAGCATATTACTTTTGTTTCCTCTAACTGAAATATCAGCTTAAATGTCACAATGACATGACTTATGAAACTACTGAAATTTGAAATTTTGGGGTGTATGAGGCAGTAGCCATCTTAGCTGAATATTTACATGATGCTATCTAGGTGAGGGACAGAAAGCAGGAGAAGGAAAGCAGAATGAAGAAAGTTGCTTGAGAATTTGCTTCCAAAATCAAATTCCTTTACATAACTTGTTACTACAGTGGCAAAATACAAGAAAGTTTGCAGTACCACATAGTAGTCAGTACAACAAGTGAATCAATTGAAGACAAGCATTAAAAGAGTTATTTGCTAATGGGCACCATGCCAGGGTTACTCATGCAATGCTGCCTGCAGAATTCCTAAGCTGAGTTCAGAAGATACAGATCGATGCACCTCCAAAGAGAGTCTATATCAATCTCCATTTCATTCATTAGCTTCCACTCTGAGCTGGTAGGCTGCTAGTTAACTCTTTAATGTGGGAGAAACTGTCAGTGTAAAGGCCACTGGGACACACACTCTTCTCTGCTGTACTTGACCTGTCGATATTTCTTGAGGCACACTGTTTAAACTGGTACAGCTAATGGCAAAATGGAGATCTGTGAGGCTTGGAGAGGCTTTCCCAGCTTTATATTGGCTTATCATTCTACAGCAAACATTAGTAAATGCATGCTGACAAAGTATTCCTATTTGTGTCCTCTTGCATATGAATAACAGGCCTCAGATGAAATAACTCAAACAACTCTGTCCCTGAAATCAAAGACAGCTTAAATAATAAATTATGCTAATTTGAGAAATTAGCACATTGAGATATCATGCAAATGAACTAGAGGCAACTGACATTTGGTTACTAATTAAATTGTTCTAATGTCCCAGACAGACAGAATGAGATAGTGACAGCAGTAAAGTTAGAATTCAGTTTCACTTTGAATTTGTTTCGCTGTAAGTTCATCGTAAAACTGTGTAGAAATCCAGCAGGTCCAGGATATGATTGATGCATAAACCATTTAGAATACTTCTGAAAGTGCAAATATGAGATCTAACATATAAAGGTATAATTACTAAAACAAAGAACAATCTCAAACCACCCAGACTTGTGGGCTTTGCTATTTTCTTTCTACAAATATTGAATGTACTAATTTCCCTTGCCTTGCTGCTGAATAAAATCAATTTCCTCAGTAGAGCTGAACCCTCTTTTGTTTAAGGTTAGATGCAAAGTTGATACGCATCCTTAGATATAACGTAAAATCCTTGAATATTTAGAACTACATCACTGTGAGAATCCACAGCTGGTACAGATTCATTATTTGACAATCAGTGCTCTCTGTACAATAACCAACATGCTCAGAATTAGCTGAAGGGGAGAAAAGCTTCACATTATTTTAAAACTCTAGTCAAATTGTTGGTATACAAATTTTGATAATAACACCTGCTTTTTCTCTCTTGGCCAATAAAATCCATGGAGAATCTTAGCTCCAACAATTTCCCTGCAGAATTGTCAAACATATGCATTTGTATTTCATTACTTGGGTAATAGCTGATTTGCCAAGTTCATTTACTACTAGTTGCTCCTCAAACATCTCAGTGGGATAATTAAGGAATACTAAGAACTGAAACTGTAGTATGTTAGGTGGGGGCTAGAGCAATTGCCCAAATCCCACTTCTGATTAAACTGCTGTCCAGAATTAAATATTCAATAACTGAAATTCTGTTTTTTTCCCTTACTCTGAGCAACTTATTATCAAGGAGACAGAATAACTCCCTGTTTCGTGCAATAGAGACAAAAAAACCCACTGCACCGCTCAAACCAATTCTAATCCCTTATGAGCCTACAAGAATGGTATTTAAACTGAAAATTGACTGCGTAATGGACTAAGTGGTTCCTTCTGTTCTAATGGTTCAATATGTTGGCATTAAAACAAACAAAAGCACACTGACACCCAATGCCTGAACTGGGGAGACTAAACAAGTAGGGGGATAAGGTTTAATAGTAGGAAGCCAATCAAAAATCCTTTCTGAGGGTCTATCTGAAATATAAAGCTGCTGACAGTTAAAAAGATGCCTCCATTAATTCTCGAGAAAATAGGGGTGGGCTCTTGGACTTGCTTTGTTATATTTACATTGCACAGGGGCTGCACAAGAAAAAAAAATTCAGCCTGAGATTTCCACAGTGAAGTCTCCAGCAGGACTATTCTGGTTTAACTTCATAGCTCAAAATTTCATCTGGCATCTCTTTGTTTATTAAATGCTGTGGGCACATTCTGGTCTAACATCCACAGGGTAAAAGTCAGGCAAAATTCCTACTCCTGTTCTCATGTCTCTTCCCTCACATCATTAGCCAGAGGAGAAAATTTGGCTTCTAGGTTTTACAATGATTATGTGAGAGGCACAAATCTCCAAATTATTATGGTATAACAAAAATCACTGCCTCTGACTCAGGCTGTCTAACTCTTGCCATTGTTCAGTTTTGTGCTCCGGTACATATTACTCTGCTAAACTCTAATCATTTGGACTGATGTTTTCTCTGCCAAGGGGAGTTGCATTTCTAAACTGCCAGAGGAAAGGTGCCATATGAATTACCCATCTGATATGATAATGTCTTTATTACATTTTGGAGAAGTCATACAAAACTCCACTAAAGGCATTTTTCTATTGCTTTTTGAGATTCATATTAGAGATAAGCATAACATTTCCTAAAAAGCTGAACAACTACAAGACTTCTGACAGTAAACAGAAGAAAACATCCTTTCAAATAAGTGTCCACAGAGAACATCTAAATGAATGTCTCACTTTCTCTCTAGCCACACACATTCATACACACAAGCAAACATGATTAAAAACTACAAACTCTTTGAAAGTTGATGGGTATACTGTCACACAGGTGTTTCATACACTTGAACTTGAGCATTCAGAGCACAAGCATAATTAAAGTTTGGAATTCCTAGGTCCAGTGAAGTTGGTGGTGCCAATTGGTATTGAGCATGGCTGCTGACACATTGAGAACTGTGTGTAGGAAATATAAAGTGGATGGAGGACTTAGTGTTTGGGGCTTCAGGGATTACAAGGATAATTGTGGATCAATTCTGTCAAATGATTTGAAATAACTTAAGCCTGCCATCAGTACTTTAATTGTTTTTACAACACAGCTTGAGAGTGCACTTAGTGCAATGAATGATTTGATAACACCTGGTTGAAATGCCCTGTCCATTAGTTGCGTATCATCTCTCACTTTTATTAAGCTGGTTAGTCTACTGCTCCACTCATTTAAGACCCAAGATATATGTTAGAAAGAGATTTTTACAAGTGTCTGTTGAAATAAATATCTCTTAGTAGGGTTATAATGGTAAATGTATAAAAGTAGTGGCAATCCTATCTGAATCCTTCCATATTTGTGTTTGTAAGCAATAGCATAAATTTAATAAAAAATATTGTCTTATTCCTTTACACCAAGCAGTGCTAATCTTAGTATACAAGAAAGAACACTAACTAAATAAAAACTGAATTCTTTATCCCTTCACATATCACAAACATCAAGAATAAACTGTTTCCTAGCAGAGCAGCCAGCTGTAACTCCGTGAACTGTTGCTGTTCTTGAAGTAAAACCTCTTACTTGACTATTGGCAATTACAAAGGCTAGAGGCAAAATCAGTAAGAAAACCCCTCCTGGATGGTATTGTCTGTTTTCTTTAGTCTGTGAAGAAGCACAGGAGCACAGCTACATGTAACCACCTCTATCTCCCTTTCTGCAAGATATGACCCATCAAAATCCCACACTGTTTCAAAGTGATGAGCACAAGTGCAATAAGTTTTCATGCAGAGTCTCAAAACTCAGGATGTTGCCTATGGTGAAGAATTGGAGAGATAATTAATCAATGGAAATTCCAAAAGGCAATCAATCTCACTGACGTTTCTCCAAAAGCTAGCTCCAGTCTGTAGCTGGAATGCTGCCAGGCAGAAAGACATGGATATCTCTGGGCTAAGATTGTTGTAACACCTGCTTGCCATGGTACCTTTCAGGTTGGATGAAAGCATCTGTACACAATGCAGACCAATATGGAAAATAAATTAATTTGCAATGATATGCTTTCTTAACTCACTCAACACAACCTGATGTCTTCTTTTAATATAGACCGCCAGGGCTGCTGTACTGAGAAGTGTCATTTGATGAGATTTATCAGTGGTTGTTCTGTAGAGCAAAACAGAAACAACTGAGAACTGCCCATTGTTACAAAATATTTACAAAACCATTTTTCTAATAGGCAACCGGAACAATTAATGTTTATTTTTTTAAAAAAAGTAGCCAATCCCAACAGGAGTAAATTGGTCTAGCTTCACTGATTTTAAAACAGCCATGAAAACTCATACTATTCTAGCTAAACATAGAGTCCGATGATCCCATGAATGACATTGAAGAGATGGTACACACTAACAGAAGAAAAGAGGACTTGAATATGAAATTTGTTGAATTGATCTTTAGTGAATAGATTATAAAATCACTTTCCTTCCTTCCTTCCTACATAAGTTCTAAACCCCTGAATTAAGTGGGGATGGCATAACCCTAACTGCTAATGCAAACGTTTAATTTTTTTTTTCTGTATGATAGGCAGTTCTGTTTATTCAAGACTGCATTTTCTTAGATGTCACTTGTTTACAATGATGACTTAAACAAAATATTTTGGGAAGAGTAAAAGCCACTCGGTATTTTGGTAGTTTTGGTGGCAGGAAAAAGAGAACATTGTTGTAGATTAAAAATTAACAATGGTCAAAGCATATTTCTTTTTCATCCATCTTGAATAAAACCCCCCTGAGATCAAACACCATTGGGAAAATTTGAAAAACTGGCTAATTTTTCCATTAATTTAAATTCCAAACCATTTCCTTCTTTGATGGAGAACTAACACTGAAAAATCTGCTGATTCAGCTATTGCAGACTTTGAGAGCTCTCTTACTTTCTTACTTTAGCTCACAGCTAAACATCAAGTTCATTATCAACTGATGAGATTGGCAGTTGGTCAAATAAAAACTATTTTATTAAAATCTTGAATTAGAGACATACTGGAAAACTTCACCTGTTGGCAATATGCTGGGCTTTTAAAGACTGTGCTAAGAAATGCCAGTGCTTTTTAAAATTGCCCTCTTAGAGAGTCCAGGATATCTTTAAGCAGCTTTCTATGAAAGTTGAATGTCTGCTAAGTCTTGGCCTAATACCAGATTAAGTTGGATCTTAGTGTCTCTTTAAAGAAAGATGCCTATGAAATGACAGGGTTGAGAATCAGGCACACAGACAACTGCTTTCATGCTACTGCTATCCTAAAGGAAAAAGACAATGAGAGGCAAAGAGAGATAGGATGGAAGACACAGAAGTGTGAGGAAAAGAAAAGCACAGAGTGCTAATATTCAATCCCTCACCTTGAATTATTCCTACTTGCCCTCAATCTTCCCTGTTTGATGGCATCTGGACACCACAGGGTTGTAGAAAATTTAAGCTTTTCTTTGTGTGGAGGAGCAGAGAACACTGCATTGAAATACATGCCATGCTGATAGCTCCTCTCTCAGCTTAAAGGAAGAGTCTTCAAAATGGCTTTGCAGGTCTACCCAAAATCATACGAGAAGACAAAACTTATCCCAAGCATATGCAAAAGAAGCCATAGGTAGAGGAAATAAACACAGAAAGTTTCCAGGAAAAATAAGTCCAAATTGCTTGTCCCAATGTAAGGCAGGAGAAAGCTACTATTTATATTCCCAGTAACCAACAGTGATGTCTGCAATTAAATACAAAAAGGAATCAGCAACCTATAAAGCTCTGCACTGAGTAGATGGTAAACACTTTAGATTCCATTCTTGTTTGTGATTGTTACTTGTTTCCATTTCAGCCATTAAGTCATTTATTGAGTTCTTTAGGCTGCATTTTCTATGATTGTTGTTTCCTTCTGTCTTAACTGTTCTGAAAGACTTAAAGAAGATAACAAAGATAAATAGATTTATGGATATGAGCATATATTTCCGTAAAATACTAATAGTTTCACTGAAGAACTTTATTCCTCTGGAGCAGGATCTTCAAAGAAGTGTATGTCTTCCTTTAAGAAAAGCAAGTTTTATCTCTTCAAATGAATATGGAACTGAGTTACAAGATGTTAGAAACTGCTATTTGTGCATACTCTTAAGAACTCAGTTAAGACTCAGCATTAAAATCTGCATTAAAGATCCTCCAGTATCATCTTACGGACTGTGTTGCACAAAAACTTGATCACTTTCTTTCACAGTCCATATGCTTGCACTTCTGAGTAAGCCAGCAAAGCAGAGAAGTAGTGACTTATCATTTTGAAATGAGGCACTAGCCGTGCTCCACACAAAAGTTAAAATGCGTGAAACAGATTATTGCAAGAGAAGAGTATGTGGTCAGCTGGGTTCTGTACCTGAACTAAGGACAACAAATAATTTCTCACCCAATTCTCTGTTTGGTTTTACCACAAATGTGACACTGAGGAAGAATGTCAGAAGGTGTATTCAGAAGGATGGCAAATATTTATTGCACAGGCAAACTTAATTCTAAGACGACCTAACTTTTGAATGCTTGGTTTTGTTACTTTATTATTCTAATAACGTCTGGTGTTACCTAAGCTTTCCTTCTATCTGAAGACAGAGTCCTAGACAGATAAACAGACATTGATTGATACTAGTCGTCAGCAGTTTTCTTGGCAACACTGCTGAGAGACATTTGTTTTTTTCTTTATTATCATTCATTGCCTGATAGGCCAGCCTGCTTATCAGTCATCCCATGCTCCTTTCCCTTAATTAGAGAGATCAAATACACCACCACAAATTCCCTCCTTGACCATCCACAGCCACCACTCAGCAGCAATGCCTCAACGTAGAAGGAAAAAGAGTGGATTGGCTGATAAGAGAGAGGCTCAGATCCTGCAATGGTCTTCTTACAGGTTTACCAACCAAGCGCAACAGGAATGAGTGAAGAGATCAAAGACACTGACTGTGGTTGATCAGGACAGGTGTTTGTGGTGATGTTTTCAACAGATGGAGGTTCCTGTGAGAGAAGAAAAGAGACCCAGGTTATACCAGCCAAATGTGATGACTCCTCAACCAGAACCACTGCAATCAGTTACATTTTTCTCCCTGTTGTAAAGTGAAATGCATGCACACACAAAGTTTTATCCATTTGCATCTTAAAGAGAAGAAATGTTATCCCTTTTGAGAAGAACAGATGCAAAAAGAATGAGAGACCTTTACAGTGCCACTTTCATAACAGAGTTCTGTTGTTTTGGAGTGATTTATTTCTGAAGAGGAAAAAAATGTAAAGAACTTGGAACACAAAAGTACCTTCTCATCAAAGGTTGTCTATCATTTCATGAATCACATGTGATGGATGAGATTTATGAATTAGAATCTGCGTCAAAAGATTTACAGCATTCTAAATTAGTTATGGCATCTTCTCGTCTGTGAGCATAAACTTTCAACAAAATATCTATATCACCATCACAGAAGCATAGCCAACCCAGTTCTTTCATTTCACTGCAGCACACCCAGACCCTGTCACAGTGTTTGATGAATTCTTGAAGGAATGGGCTTCAGATCAATTAAAATAAACACCACAAGCTGATTTATCAAATCTTTTCTGAATGCTCTCAGAAAATGTCAAAAATCTGATCCATTGACAGAGAAGAGTCAGAGAATCGTGGCAGCCTATGGGATCACAAGACCTTTTCAAAACCATCATAAATCACTGCAGAAAACAAATGGGGCACCATGTGATAAGATTTTGTCTGACAGCTTTGCCTCAACAAGACATCTACTAGATAAATGGATACCTTCGTCTGTGCCCAATTGTCAGTTTACCAAGTTCCAACTTGTCAAATTGTAAAATATACCACATCCAAAAGAATATACCTTTTTGGATATCCAATAGCATGATTTAAGAAACCTCTCACACTCTTTCCTTATTGCAATTTTAAAAGTCCTTCTGCAGACAGAAATACTTGAGAAAAGACAGGTAGAAAGATGGGAAGGCCAGCAGACAGACATGTCAAATATTATCTAGCACAGTAGTTCTAGTATTACAGCCTATTTAAAATAATTCCCTCTTTTAATGCGTTGCAAAAAGTATTTGAATTACTGGAAAGTAACTTCAGTGAGAAAGTTAATGATAAGCTTGATATTGCTGTGGAGTTGTTCTCTTTCATACAGATTCTGAACATATTCAAAGCAATGAAGCAATATGTAAATATTTCTCAGGTATTAGTTGGACTCTTGAAAATGCCTTTGCTAATGAGGTATAAGGTTAGGCAAATCAACACAAATATTCAGGTATCAGAAAACAAATGGATCTGATGCTGAATTAGGAATGTGGGCAGCTATCCATTTTGGTGGTTGGAATTCTATTATCAATGCTAATAATAATGATTTGCACCTGATTTTAATTTGTTAGAGAAAAAATTAATGTGCTAGAGAAACAAGTGGTATCACTTGAAAGTGGTTATGGACACAGAAAATTTCCAAAATTTTATAACATTTTCAACATTTTGAAATATATTAGGAATTAGTATAGTAAAAACCTGGGTAGTTTTTATATTTTGGATATAGTCTCTGTTGCCAGCTTTTAAAACACTGGCTTAGCTTTCCTCAATATATAATAAGACTGTAATCATTAGCACACAGAGTATGAAGAAATACAGAGAACTTGAAAATACAGTTGCAGCCTGTGCTTTTTAATGTTGTTTATCTTTTAAGCATGATTTCCGTGCACCTCTTAAAATTGCCATTCTTTATGCAGAACAAAATTTACAAATTCAAATTCTGAAGAAAGTTCCATTTTTAAATATGTATCTTCCTCAGAGATGCATAATGCATCCTATGTCCAGTTTTTATTTTAGGGAGGAAGCAGAATCAAAATCTCTTTAGAAATTGTTTTTTGAAACTATAGTATTGATAATGTACTTAAGGGTCTTTGTGACGTTCAAGGTGTCATGAATGAAAAACAGTCTCAAAAGTCCTTCCAGGGGTTCTAGCTGGGGCTACTAAATCAGGAGGAGAGAAAAGTTTGAAAAGCCTTGTTAACCAAGGCCAATGTCTCTTCAAACTTCTTGTGCAAATGAGTGATAATCAGATAAAGACATCAGCACAGCCTAGGTCCTTTCACATCTGATTTCAGACCTTAGCGTGATGAAGGGATAACACTGGCTTGCAGATGAATGGCCTCCCTCACAAGGGCTATGCAGCAGAGTCTAGAGCCATGTTTTAGCCATTACATTTACTAGAAGCCTTTGACATAATCAAAGAGATGATTAGTCTACATGAGGTCTCCAGGAGTTATATTAAATTGATTCTACTTCTTCTTCTTCAGTCCCATGTGAAACGCATGTTTCAGTATCTGTAAGAACTATCTGGAAGAAAAGGAGTAATGTGAATGCCAATCTATGAACAGGAGAACCAAAGGAAGTGGGAAAAGGAAAGCAATCTCAAGAACTAGATGCAATCACAATGCATGGTCTTTCTCCAGTAAAGGATACTTCAGTTATTAAGCTGAATGCACCTCTTTAGCGTCTCAGCACTGCTCAGAAAATCAGAGGAATTCTTTTCTTTAACCTTTTCTCTTCATGTGACTACAGGAAGGAGTTCAATATCCTGCCTACTGTTGCTGCTACATGCCTGCATTTTGGTAGTTTTGAGTGCTAAGTAAGCTCAACTTTGCTGCGCCTTTAAGCTATGAAATCATTTAGCCCACCTTTGGTGTCACTAAGCATATATAATGGCATACATGCACATAAATACAAAAGAATATTTGTCATCTCCCTTGAGAAGGAATCTATCATTTCTCATATTTGCTACATTTGTGCCCTTATGTTCGTATAATAAATGGTCCATTAATTTTTAATTAAAATTTCAGTAGTAAAATGATAGGGAATGATAGAAATACACTTCTGTGGCACTTAAAATTTATTTTATTTATGAAAACCTGATATCTGGAATTTTCTACAATTTATACTTTTAATGAAAATATGCAATATATTGATAAAGGAATAGAATACATATTTGTATTTATCAACCTTGTCTCAATTTCCTCCATCTGCAGAAAAAGTGTCTGGATCACTCTGTGGCCTTCCATTGTTCTCGTACTTTGCTAATTGCAGAACTATAACTAAAAATAAACACAAGGATGTAAGTCAGCAACTGGGGCACTTGTGTACTTTGCCTTATGGCAAACTCCTTAATTTCATCATGTTCACTGTAACAAAGGCTTTGAATTCATGTAAATAGTAAAAGTATACCACAGGACTTTTACTTTCACAATAAGATCCCTAAAAGCATTACTCAAACTTTCAAAGTGCATGGACTAGTAGTAGCTGAGCTTAGGAAAAGCTCTTGGCAAATCCCAGTGAAATTTTTTGACAGATTCATCTTCTAGCCTTTGGAAAAGAGAAGGTGCTCCAGGCAAGATATTTGATTAACGCCACAAAAAATAGTGTTGCTGGCACAGCTGGTATGTTGTGAGAAAAATTCATCACTAACTCTGAAACTGCCATGTAATTTTCTCTCAACACTTCTTTTCTGTACTTGACAGAAGATTTGCACAGGACAAACTAGTTTGACAGAGGACAAGTCAGCCAGCTGTTGAGGTATCTCTAAACATGACAGATCACTATGTTTTAACTCAGATTAATTCACTTATTACAGGTAGACCTAAATCACTGGTCATTGTCAAACCAGTTGGCACAACTAGCAAATCATGTCAGATTTCTGAACAAAAACATTTCAAATCTTAAACATTTCTTATAACCTCAGCCTGTCTGCTTTTCACACAGCCATGTAAAGCATTGCAAAATAACCAATGCTGCTCCAGCAGTATCTGTGTTGTTTTTCTGGTATTTAATGGAATCAGAAGGACATGGAAATTGAGCAGATTCTGGTAACTGGCAAAAATTGAAGTATTTCCTCCAAGTCACTTTTCTGCATTCCACCTCAATGTTTTTGTCTCTTTTTTGTTGCTTTTAAAAGATTACCTACTGCCTTAAACTCTTACCCGTTTTTGTCACTATATTTTCAAGAGTACAATAAATAAAAAACAAGAGGACTAATTTTATATATGCCCGGCATTGACTCACCAGAATTATTAGATTGCTAAATTAGAATGAAAATCACTGTCAAAATGCCATAGCAGAAATTAAGTCCATATTTAGGGCTGTATTTCAATTAGTTTCCTCTAAATGATTACATAATAAAATCAGTAATTCAGATATATTCTAAGGACTTTAAACGCTAGAGAGCTTGAAGCATATTTGCAATATCAGAATTATAGACTATCCCAAATCTGTGCTATTAGATCCAAACCTCCTAGATCATGGAAAGGTTTGGAAAAATTTTGAATGTTGCCTATGGAGCTCAGAGCTAATCAGAAACTTACCTAGTCCAGAACCTGCACTGACAGCACAAAACATTTTGCAAACTGAATTCCCTTCTCAGGGTTTTTATAAATTATGTTTATGTTTTCATGGAAATAGAAGGACTGACCTACCAAAAATTTTTGTCCAAACTCTGCGGGAGAATGCTGGGTCTCAGGAGCAGCAATGAAGTGTGTTATATGAGCCAAAGAAGATTTTTTGCAAAGAAAAATTAACACATTTTTCATTATTGCTAATTAAGTGTGGTTAAGGGCATCTCAAGATGTGATATGTAAGGTTTTCAAGACAAGATTGGGTAAAACATCAAATAACCTGGTGTGATCTCATACCTGACCCTACTTTGAGGATCAGCCAGAGATCTCCCTGAAGTCCCTTTTAGTCTGAATTATCCTGTGATTCTAGCAACATAACTTTCTTTGCTATATTCTTTCTTTAGATGTAAAGTGCACTGCTCTCTTCACAGCCTACTGTCAATGTGTATTATACAGAGAAGGTTACCACATCTCACTATTGTCATAGTACAACATCCACAGTGCATTTCTCCTACAAATCCTCAAAAAGTCCAGTAACCAAACACAGCATATACACCTTCTCTCTGCCAATTCACGTAGGATCAGTCCTCTCTGACTCAGTATCTCCTCTCTGTCAGATCAGCTTCTAAACAATTAGTTACCTTTTACTTACTATTCCCTTCTGGTATGAAAGGTAGCTATGCAACACATATTTCAAGATGATAAATACATTTCCTCATCAGCAACAGAGCAATTCAACACAGTTTAACTAAATAAAGGATTATATACATTAAAGGCACAGGAGAAAAATGCAGTTAAAGTATAGATTCTAGAGGGTTTATGTTCCCTGATGGGATTTCTAAAGGGATTTTAGTTAGAAACACAAAGTTTATATGTATTTTAGTTAGGGACTGAAACATTTTAGCTTCTTTCTGTCCAGAAAGCCATAGCTTGTGTGTTGGAAATATTTCAGTCTCTCAGAAAATGGAGTTCTACTCTCTCATAATACTTTATGTTCAATTATACTTATGACAGGTATATTTTATGCTCTAGCACAAAAGTCTTCCTACTTATCATGTCTAATCATAGTTGAAAAGCTTGTGTGTAGAAGGACTTCAAGGGGAAAGGAGTGTCCTCACTTGGCTGCTCCTTGACAGTTCCAGGAAGGGGATGGTTGTTATTAGTCATTTGTGTAACCTGATCTGTTCTGGCTTGGAGTTCTCACTTTGTTGCTGATAGAAACAAACCTGTAAAAGTGGATGCGATTGGACTTGTTAGATGACTTTTTTAGATGGCTTGGGTATGTATGGACCAGTACACATGCATATTTTGTGTTGCAGAGTTTCAGGTCTCCATCATTCTTCTTGTTATAAAATTATTTCCTTAAGAAGCCCTTCACATTTAAAAGGCTAGAGAACCCCAGTCAGATCTCTGGTTCACAGACATCCAGATCTCCATATATTTAGGAAACTGTAATATATAATCCAGTGGGTGAGAATATGGATGCATGCCTTTTAAAATCCAGCTATGTTACCTGAAAGGCAGCTGCTTTTAGCTGCTTATCTCCCTCCCTACCCTATTCCAGACAAAATTATTCTCCTATCATGCTAGAAAAACAAATGAACTTTTCCTAAAAGAAATTTAAGTCAAATTAAGGAGAGGTGGCAAAAACTTACCATTGCCTCTGTTCAAGTAACCAAGTATATATGAAATGAAATTCAGTTGGGAATGCTCAAATCTGTGGTTTGGCTGGTAGGTTGAATTGGAGTAGTTCTGGCAAGATGATGATGCTGGCAGTCAGCTGTGGTGGCAGCCCATTTAACTGGCACAATCAAAGGACTGAAGAGGAAATATGTCCACACATCAAGTGACTTAACAGGTGATTATAACCCACAAGGGATTAACTTTTCTAATTATAACACCCTCACCAGTCCTTAGCATGAAAAGGCTTTTTTTTTTGTGCTTGGGAAATATCCTGGGGGCTTGTATAACACCAGAAAGTGTTCCTTGCTTTCTGCTAAGTAAATCAAGGTCTTAATGTTACTTCTCATTACAGTGTCATTCATTCAATATTGACCAAAGAAAAGAACATTACAGGCCTTAAAAAAAATAAAGAAGAAAGAAAGAAAGCAGAGGAAAGTACTATCTTCAGATATTCTATCTTCTTCTATCTTTTCCTATATCTCAAAGTCCCTCTCTTTTGGAGGCAGAAAGAAAATGAGACTGTGGAACTCTAAGGATGGACCGGAGGAAGTGGTGCTGAGGTGGAATCACATTGATACAAACACATAATGAATACATTTTAGCTAAGATATTTGTAGGTATAATGCATAATGCTTTCAAAGAGTTGCTTTAATTTCACTAATATATTTTACTATATTTTCATTTTGAAGTTCACAAGACAGCAAGCACATGTAGTTTTGAGGGGGTTTCTTTGTGTTTATTTTTTTGTTTGATTGGGTTTGGGGTTTTTTTTTTTTTTTTTTTTTTTTTTTTTTGTTTGTTTGTTTGGTTGGTTTTTTTTTTTTTTTTTGGGGGTGTGTGTGTGGTTTTTTTGGGTTTTTTTGTTTTTACATTAAGGTATCTACTTAAAACAGATGAACCAAAACCCTCCAAGGAAGAAATCAATTAATTAAAAATTACATAAGAACATCTGCTTGCAAGCTGATCAAACTAGAAAGGTGAAAACAACGTCTGCTCTAGTGGAGGGAAAAGACGACAGTTTGGGGTATGGGGAAAAGGCAAAATATGGGGTAAATGATAAAGAAGCTCCCAGATTCCATGTCTTGAGTCATGTTAAAATGTGAACTTAAACACAAAGTTCAGTTCAGTGAAGCAGAAGGACAATTCTCTTCCTTAGACAGAAAAAGATCTTTTTTCATCTGTAGCAAGTGACATATGACTTGTGCAGATGAGCCACTAGCCACTTCAATCCCTATAAACTGAGAAATTAATCAAGGTCCAGGAACACTGACTTGGATTATTCACATGAGCTTGACAAAAGCTGTAGAGAGCTGTCATTTAGTATAGTTATACACAAATAATCAAACAGTATTTAACAAAATGTAATGATGTTCTGTATAAAAGGACTCAAGCAGCACCACAGAACAAATGCCACAGAGCATAATAACAGGAATGAGCCCTGCTTTCATATATCTGTTAAATAATATACACTTAGTATTCAAAACTAACTAACTAACAAAATTTCATGTACTTTCAATTAATATATTCTTTGTTAAAGCTTTTACCATTGTTGTTATTTTCTCTCTAAGCAAACTCATTTAAGCATACTCTGATTTTAAAAAGGGAATATTTTTAGGGTGGATTTTTTTACAGCTCCGTTTATCAAACTCTTGGATTTGCTGGAATGAGTAAATTTGCTCACTTACATAATTGTTTTCAGGATATTTTCTTAGATAAGGACATTATTTCATGTATACATGAGAAGCTTAGTAAAACCCCATCCTATTGGCTCATAATTTACCAGGTACAAAGTTTTAACAGCAAGACCTAAAAATATTTTTAAAATAAGAAATGCAATAATGTTGAGCTATTTGGCTGCTTCTTAAGTCAAAGGCATTGGAGGTTTTGTTAACTGAGGCATCTCACAGTGTCTCTAGCAAAGTGACATATGTCTCCTTTATACACAGGCATTAGATGAGCCTAATTGAAAATAACACAGATTCAGCAGCTGACAGCCTACTGTGGATGAGAAGGGAATGATTTTCCCCATTTTAAACAATTCTCTCTTGCATTCTTCCCCCCTTTGGGAAAAGCACTACTCAAACCGGTATCGTGCTATGTTTTTTGAGACAAAACTGCCATTATTTCATTTAGTTGTGTTATACTTAGTGCTACATTAGGAAAAAGGACCCACCGAAATGATGAAATGGCACCTCCTGTGTGACAATTTAACAATATGTGCCTTGATTTTTGCAGAAAATGCAGTTATCAGTTTAAAAAGTTGAAATTAAATATAGGATGATGGTCTGTAAGGGAAAAGTGGGCACTACTAATGCCCAATGACTTGAAACCTGTGGCTTCTTAAAAGAGAGATGAATCTGAACAAGGCTTAAGAGTGACTTTCTAGTTTCCATTTGAAATTCTCCATCTCTTGTATGTCAGCAAAAATTCTCAGGCTTGTCATTGTCACCTGAGAAACAGGACACTAACAGACCATTTTTAGTAGACAAGTACTTGTGAGGATCGTAATGTTTGTTTGCAGTTAGCACAAGAGTGAGTTCTCAGCACACTGTTTTGTACACACCTATTTTGCAGTAAGACCCTAAGGATGCCTGAATTTATTCTGACTAATATAAACATCATATTTTAACATCATATTTTGACATCATATTTTAACCTCAGATCAAAGTTAGGCATCTTAGCTCCCTTGGCTGCATCAGTGAGTGGACAGAGAGGGAAGATGCAAAGACCACAAGACAGGCTTCTGCTCTTAATTGTGTTAGAGTACCTTCCTATCTTATTGAAAATCCTACTTCATACACCTGAAGTTAAATGCCAAAATGTGAAATTTTTATTATTTATTTTTATTATTATTTATTATTTATTTTATTATTATTTATATTTATTATTATTTTTATTTAATTTTTATTATTCTATTACGCTTACAAGAGCATCCACGCAAGAAGTTTATTGTGAATTGAATTGTTATTTCCCAGATGCCCGAGGAGAAACACTATACACTGGGGAGGTTACAACTTGCCAACTGCCATCACAACCATCTTTCTTAACTAAACACTAAGGTATTTTTGAGTTCATTGCTGAGTAATTTATTTTATTTCATTGAAAGAGTAAAAACAAAAGTTACCAAAAAATCACTCCAGCTCTAAAATATGGTATTTATGGTCAGATAAAGCCATGTGGAAATGAAACCATTAGGAAAACATGCCAAGTGCTCTAAGCTGGAGTAACTCTACTGTATGTCAGTGCTCTGGAGACACTTTCCCTTTGCTCAGAATTTTTTGTGGCTACCTGGCTGACACATTGTTCCATGCAAGGAAGATCTCTTTATATACATCAATAGCAGCACAGGTGGAGGCAAATGGCTGTTGTAAACAACTCTAATTAGGTGACCTTGGAAAAGACCTGACACGCAGGGAGGAATCCTGATATAGTATTTAACCATATTCAGTGTAGTTAAAAGTTATTTCCTGGTCAGATATTTAGCTTGGTCAGGAAAAGAGTCAGCAGTCTATGCATGTTCAGCAGGGCTTCCAAAGTCACTCTTTAAAAAAATTGTTAGATTTGATTTCTTGATTTAAAGTTTTAAGTATTAACCAATAGAACTTGACAGACAAAATATCATAGTAAATATTATGCAGATCTTAGACTGGAACCAGCGTTAACATTGCCTGAACACATTAATATTTTTTTTTCACAGAGTAGTAGTGCACTTAAGTATTTCCTTCTTTCCTTTAAGGTATGTCAGAAATCAGATTCTCCTAGTGAAATAGAAATTGGCCTGTATTTCTATACTCTCTCGCAGCACAGTATAGACTAACAACTGAAAAATAACATAATGCAAGAAAACAGAAACAAAATAATAATTTAAAAAATAGACAGACCCTAGAGGATATAAAACCAAAGAGAAATGAATGAGAACAAAAGAGACAAAGAAAATTATACTAAATTTTGTGTCCGTTCCTGTCTAAGAAAAGAACTAAAGAATATTGATATACATCAAAATGTACACATATCCAATGGGATGCATAAGCTACTCTACAAGAGGGAGCTGAAATGGACCCTGATCACAACAGATGAAATTCAGTTTTCAAATGCTTAAATAGAATCAAATCTCTGAGTGATTAAAATATCTTTTTACTCACTTTTGGGCTAATAATATAACATCCTCCTTCTGTATGTCAAGCTAGTTCCATGGTACTTGCTGTGATAGTAAGGGCATACTTTGTAATTGGTACAATTTTGTTATGGGCAGATGGTAGTGTCAATCTCAAGCCCACCTTTATAATGCATTGCATTTCATTCATCTACTTTGCCAAAAGACTGCAATGTCTAGAATGGCCAAACGATGTATATTTAAGCTTTGATATGTTGAGCAATACCAACAGAAGGTGGTGTTCTTAAATTGCAAGCTATGTTGCTTCTTCAAAAAGGCTCATTAGTAGTTCAAAGA
The DNA here is from genome assembly GCA_910950805.1 of Acrocephalus scirpaceus scirpaceus. NCBI lineage: Eukaryota > Metazoa > Chordata > Aves > Passeriformes > Sylviidae > Acrocephalus > Acrocephalus scirpaceus. Next base: position 26,008,845 of record OU383780.1, read on the forward strand.
GGTTTTAAACTGTAGACTATAATCTGACTGACTGGTCACCTGTTGTCCCTAATTTATGCGACTTTTCATCCTTGACTGATAAATCCAGATCTTTTCAGAGTTCTGCAGTTTTAGTATTCATGCTGGAGGGATCCTTGGCATCTAAATTCTATACTACCAAAAAAATTACGGAATTTTTGTTCTAAGTTTTCATTTAATAGTGTTTACACTGTAACCTCTCAGAAGCTGCCTTGCTTTGTATTCACCCAACGACTGGCACAACTGACCCAATTCTTGGTCAATAATTAGGCAATGACACAGTACACATGATTATGACTATTACCTTGGTTTTGATTAATTACAAACTTTCAGCTTTTCACATCACTTGTGTATTTAGATATTATTTAGAACTTCGGAAATTATTTCTGAACTTCTGATTGCACTTTTATGTGGCTGCATGATTATAGTATTTAGCCCTATAATAAGAAAACAACTATTTAAAAAAAAATCAAAAGAATATGAGCAGAATTACCAATGCTGATAACTCAGTAGTAAGAAAAGGCTGTATTCACAGAGTAACACTGAAAATGTTGCTATTTCAGCCAGCCTTAATGGATAACTACAGCGAGGTGTTAACAAGAAAACTGTCTTTTTCTTCAGCCCATCACAGGAGCAGCCAGTAACATCCCTACAGAAATGTTCTGATGATTTAAATTTTTAGTTCTGAGACTGACAAAATATGTCCTTTCTACATCTACAGAATGACCGTCTGCCAGAAGAGTCCTCTTACCTTTATTCTTAACTCTCCTTCACCTTTGTGATAGCTCTTGGCAATTTGCATAATAAGAAAATGTATAAATATGTAAAAATGTTTCTAATATGCCCTCTGATAAAATAAAAGCATTTTAGTATGGAGAAGCAAGACAAAAATTAATTACAATACTAAATAATAGAAAAAAATGCAAAACTAACCCTAGATCATTCACTATCTGCATCTGAAAGCCACATGAAAAATATGCTGCACCCATAGAATTTTTCCTCTTTTAGCAAAAGCAGTTTTTTCCTTCAGAAAGTGTTAGCTTTCTCTTAGCTAGTGCATTTGCAACCAAAGGAAAAACAAGAAATAGGATCACTTAAGCAGGCAGTGAGAAATCAAAGACCATCACTACTGATTTGAAAGTCATGAACACCTTTTTCAAACCCAAAACCAGCTCTGTGTGCTAGATGAAACACTTATTTTTGAACCCTGGACCTGACTGGCTCAAACATATCAGCCAACTTCAATATTTTATACAGTATATAAACAAGGGAGTAATGTATCCACTGTGACTTTACCCAAAGAGGTATAGAGTTCTTTAGCCTCTTTGCAACCCAGTCTTCCCAACTGAGCCAACCCAAATAGTAAATTATTTGGAATTACGTATTGGCTCAACTTTCCTTCTATTCCTCATAAAATGTTATATTTCTTTTCTTATTTAAATTTCATTAAAATGTATGTTACTGCTCTCCCTCCTTTTAATCTTCACATTTGTTGTTGCTACCCTTGTACTTCTTCATTGCTCTGGTTGCATTTAAAGGCCTTCCCAAGAGAATAAATGGGATAAAATTTGTCATTTTAGATATATATCTTTTCCGTCTTCATTTACTTTACATGTACCTACCTACAGGAGTATGAAAGTGGATGGTCCCTAATCTGAGAATCAGGTCAACTGTGTACTGTAAAGGAAACAAAGTCTTCAAGTTACTAGAGCATATATTACAGAGTTAGGAAGAATGGACTAAATATTCCACTGTGCTGGTATTTTATTCAGCCATTATTAATTGTCATCAATAATTGGACACCATTAAGCAGTCTTGACTGAATGTGAGATGAGCTAGTCTCAGCTAACTCTTGTATCATATGGAGACTAAATTAGGCTTTTCAATAATCACTGTTTCTAACTGGCAAACAAAAGGTATTCTGTATTGCCCCCGTGTCCTTTATGAGTTCCATAAATAACTAATTAACCTCTGCAACAAAAGTTGGCATTAAAACATGAAGCAATCCCTCTGTAGAAACGATGGGCATCTAAGAAAAGATCTGAGCAACACAAAGCTTACCCTCTCCTTTTTTACAGTGTTCTCCACAGAAATTAAATGCTTATTGACTCCACATTAATATCCATTTAGTAATCTGCCATTTTTGTTTGTTTTAATATAACACGCAGTTTTACAGTAGAAAGGAATTATGCAGTTTAGAAGTATGAATATTAAAAAAGGATATAATTAAATCTGTAGCCTGAAACCTCTGTCTAAAGCTATAATGACAAATTTAGTCCATATTTATTATGGTGCACAAGGGACTTTAACTAGATCATTAGTTTATATGCCTTACTCAGTAGTGAAGTTCTAAAACTTCACATTTTGCATATTATTACATTATTCATTTTTCCAACTAGGCATAAAATATGGCTTCCCAAGAGTACAATACCTAATTCTTCAAAATATACAAAGATAGCAATAAAATGATTAAATTACAACTCTTACATCTGTTCTTCTTGTTTGATTATAAATTAAAATGTTCAAAACCAGAAGAAAACAACACAGGTAACAAATATGTTTACCCTGCATACCTTCTTGGAGTTAAATAATTTACCCAACTCTATCCCTGCAATTAAAAGTGCTGTTGGCTTATCCCGTTTTCCACAGGTTGTTGTGCGTCTCTTTAAAAGGTCGTGAAATAGTGTATAATTTGACGATAGATTTAAAAATCACTAACTCTGATAACATTGTGAACTCACCATCACAGTTATTGAGGAAGGCTGATCAAAGGACTCAATGAGATTTCTGTGTGTATGAACACTGTGGTTTAAAAAACCTATAAAATGTTATGCCTGTCAGGAGGAAAATATAAAATACTATTCTAAACCACCAGCCATCATTGCAAAATTCTGGTTGGTGTTTTCTTTATCAATTACACATTAACAAATCTTTAATCCAATGATGGAAATGCACCAGTGCAGGTGACACTGACAAATTATCCTTGGCAGTCTCTGAACTCATAACACATTTCAAAGACCACTACCTTGATATAAAATGCATGAACTATTAAATCACAATGCCTTCTGAGAAATTTGATTTTAGGGAGCATTATTAGGGAAATGGTTATTTACTGAAAAATTCATACTTGAGAAAAATAAATGTATTTTAAACTCTATTATTCCACTCACCTGGAGGTGGTTTGTTTCCTAAAGTCCTGAAATTCATAAAAACAGATACCTAAAGAAATTGTTTAAATTACTGTGGTCGTAATGGCAGTGAAGCAGCATTATGCAGCAAAGCGTTACTGGATGCCATTGTAGGTTTCTGTGGATAAATTAGGGGAGTAGAAGTTACGAATGAGTGCTCCTTGAAAGCTTCTGAACCAATTGAGTTTTCATTGAATTGAGATACCACACTATGCTTCCAGTTTTCATCTGTCTTGAATGGCTGTATTTACTCTAGATGAAGATTACTCCGTAGGTTCCCTGGACACATGCCTTCCAGATACATTTTATGCCATTATCAAAAACATCTTTCTTTATATCAGGACTGCTTCAGTTGCAAATAGAAACATGGGAAATAAAGAACTGCATGAGTTTGAATGATCAAACTCTTCCAGTTACTGAGCGAAACCCATGTAAGCCCCTGAAAGATTTAACTTGCTGTTTTCAAAAAATAATATTGTGATGATAATGGGCCCAAAATAAATCTAAATGACGCTTCCATTAAATTGAGAGGGAGGAATAAAAAAAATGAATGAAGAAAGAAGTTACAAGAATTGGAAAACTCCCATGTGGGAGAGGATTTTTTTATAAAATATTTCTGCTTACAAGACTATTCTTGATTTATGTAATAATATGCTAAAAATCTATCTTATTTGCCCAATCTGCAAGGGGAAAAAAGAGGAAGGGGAAAAATAAAAGAAACTGACTTCATTACATGGTGTCCCTCGATAAATAAAAACTAAGTCTGGCCTCTGTCCACTGCTGTTCTAAATGAGCCCAGTCAGTCTGGCCCATGTTTTTTCATTTCATTTTCTCTAGCCAAATGACTACCATCTGCTGTCACAAAGCTGTCACACAATCAGTAATGGAAGTTTTCTAAGGAATATAATGGCTGAAGTATGAATATATGACATTCCAGCTCCTATCTAGCAGGGTAAGAACAGCAACCCATTTGAAAAGAAACAGCAGTAGTGTTCTCCCACTTCTCAGCAAGTGCATTGTAATACAAATCTTTATTTGGACTGAAGACGTTGACAGGTCAATTGAACAGAATAAGTCTAGTTTATGATGCAGTTGTCAGAAGTGGTTAAAGCAGGAGTCTGTTTACCAGCGCTCTGAGATATTCCAACAATTTTTCTTGCAAACCAGCACCTTGAGGTTAATTACTTTACCAATTTGAGTAAATGGCAAGCCATATTCCCATCTGTCTCCATTAGTTCCCCACTATTTCTCAATTTATGATGACTGGGGTCAAGGCTGTGGTACAAAAGAAGAGCTAATAAAGCATGAATGGAGCAATTTTCTGTTTATACAAATGTGGTAGCCACAGCATAAATACGGAAGAGACATTTTAGAAATGCATATTCTTTGCTTTGAAAACTCTGAGTGCTAACTGTATTTAGAGAAGTAAAAAACAAACACTAGCAATGAATTTCTGGTTCCATACTTATTTATCTTTAATGAAACCTGCTAGGTAGCATTGCAATGCCCACTTGCACCCTGTCACAGGACTTAGAAAAGTTCTGAAAAGCCTACAGCAGTTGATCTCTACTAAGCTTGCTAATTCACCAAAGGCAAGCTGCCTGGGAAAGAAAAATCTCTTTATTTTGGTACCAAAATGCAGCATTACTGAAGCTTTTCTTCCTCAAGTAAACATTTCTTGCTATCTATACAGGACTTAGTGCTGGAATCCCTTAAAAGCTGTTTAGCAATATAACTGATTTAAGAACATTTCAAGGGACAATACCTATTTCATTTCTGTTTGTTCATTAAAACACCATGAAAGTTTACTCCTGTATTAAAAAGCATAGACTTTCCCTTATTTCTTAGTTTTAAATTCAGCCATAAAGTTATATTCTATTCAAAACACTTCATTTCTATAACCAACACCTCAGATAAATAATTCAAGGGAAAACCTCCACCAATTTCCACAAACTGGTAATGAATATGCTAGTTTGATAAATTCTGCCTAATCTACTTTGTCTAAACAGCAGCAGTCTAAAAACAGAAGATAGTATTTTGGCCATTTGCCACAAATCACAGAATTACTCATTAATTAAACACTACAATAAAATAAATTTTGCAGCAAATGAGGCATAAAGCACGTATTCTCCCACAAATGATTTAAAATAGAATGGAGGTAATAATGTTCTATTGCTGTTTGTGTAGTGTAAAAATTTTAATCCATGACATATCCATCAGAAGCCACAGAAACCCATTACTGTGAACCAAATCACTAAGTCCATATACATATTAATTCCTGGAACACAGTTTAGAGAATAACGTATTTTTAGATTACTATATTCATCCCTACGATCAGATCAAAAGTCAGCCAGTAAAGACGACAGCAGAACAGTCAAAGAACAAAATTGGCTATCAACACTTCTGATATCTTAAGTCATTAAATAAGGTTTGCACTCATACATTCTATTCTTCACACAGTTTACATTGTCAGTTTTTCTCATTATATGCTTTCTATTTTACAAAATATTCTTCTGCTGGTAGTGTGGATTCTAAACACTAACGTTGTTCTGACAAACAAAACCAAACACGTAAAGATGATTGGGAAAACAGAGAAGGGGAAGAAGTACATTCTGTACTTACTTGGATATCGTATTCCTGATTTACGATATAACAAAAAGCAAAATCAAGGAGGGAATATAAACTGATGCAGAGTCTGTCTTCAATCTTTCAATAAAATCTAGATGGACTTTTCCAGAGAAGTCCTTCTTCAATAAAAACTTCTCCTGTTTCCACTGGATAATATCAACAACCTTCCTGATTAGAATGATTACGATAACAATTTTTTCTTTTTTTGTAAATGTATCTATTTCTCACAATGGTTCTACCCAATTTGGACCTTGTAATTACAAAGAATTTTTAAACCGCTTCTTTCTGTGTCCACCAAGTTGTAATAATTGCTCTAATTAACAGAACTCCTTGGGCCTTTCTTCCTGTTATTCTCTATTAAGAATGCCTGAATGATGGACTTGACATCAAAATCAGATGTTCATTACAAGTAGAGACACAGTAGCAAGTACAAGTGCAATACACACAATACTAATAGAAAATTTTATAATATACCATATCATTTGCAACTTAATAGTTAAGTTTTGGTGACCTCAAACTAACCAGTTAGTCTTTCAAACAGTGAGCAGAACAGTTTTAGTTTATTTATAGGGAACAAAAGTTCAGTCATCTTACATGAAAAATAGGGATGATGACGTTCTGCAAGGATCCAGTTATTCTAAATAGTTGTTCTATAGTATTGAGGAGCAGTTGAGGTCACTTGGTCTACTCAGCCTGGACAAGAGGAGACTGAGGGGAGGGCTCACTGCAGTGCCAACTTCCTCAGGAGGGGAAAAGGAGGGCAGGCACTGATCTCTTCTCTGTGGTGACAGTGACAGGACATGAGGGAATGGCCTCAAGCTGTGTCAGGGGAGATTTAGATTGGATATTAGAAAAAGGTTCTTCACTCAGAGGGTGGTTGGGCACTGGAAGATGCTTCCCAGGGAAGTGGTCACAGCACCAGCCTGGCAGAGTTCAAGAAGTATTTGGACACTGCCCTCAGGCACAGGGTGTGACTCTTGGGGATGGTGCTGTGCAGGGCCAGGAGTTGGACTTGATGGTCCTTATGGGTCCCTTCCAACTCAGCATATTCTGTGATTCTGTGCTTCTGTAATCTTGCTGACTGGATTCACTGAATGACGAGAACATGACAATTAAACTCTAAGAGCCTCAAAGTGGGTGTCCTGGTCTTGTAATGTGTGCTAAGCATAATTGGAAAAAATTAAGTAGAGTAATTCCTTTTGAGACCTGAGGTTGAATCTCAAAAGAGAATATGTAAAAAGTCACCTCTTATTCTTGATGTCACCCAGACTCCTCAGCATTTCAATTTTTAATCACTTTTTGTCCCTGTGTTTCAGTAGATGAAGCCATAGAACAGAGGGTTTTGTATATTTGTCAAAACGTTCTGGAATGTGGGAAGTAATTGGAAACCCTTTGGGTTACACTGTTTAATCACCTAACTAAAAAAAATAGCCAGTACCAATATATGGGAACATTGCAGGGCAGCATTAACCCAGTTGGAAATTGCTAGTATTGATTTAATTAATAAAAATCATGATATAGTAACTGAAGTGAAACATAAGTTAGCATTTCAAAAACTTGCAAGCTTCTGTGGCAAAGATTAATTATATCAACCAAGAGAAATGAAAAAATAACAGTGCAAAGATATAGAAGTTTTAATAAACAACAATTTTTAAAAAAAGTCTCACAAAAAGATAGGATTGTCTTGGAGTTGTATTAAAATCATACCTGATTTCATCTACCACAATTTTTTCTACAGGATAAAATGGAAACCACCTTAAGGCAGTATAAAGTTTGACTTCAACTTCTAATTTGCAAAGTACATCTGCTTTATAGAGCATCTTTACAGAAGCCTCATAATACAAAACCCATGGCTTGTAACTTTCGCTCTCCCTTCACAAAAAACATGAAGCCCTGGCTTTATTTTTAAAACACTAATTACATGATGGGGAGAAGCCTCTATTTTCTGAGAACACACTGTAAGACAATTTGTGAGAAGAGTAACAAAATAATGCAGAAGTGCACAAAGCCTTTACTAAGGAAACAGTGCTCAAAGCACTGACTTCTCCTATACTTCAAATCTGTTTCTGATTCTTGAACTAGCTTTAAGTAAAAGATGCAGCTTTGTCAAATGATAAAGCAATAAGACATATTACCGTGCTTCTGTTATGAAATTCCTAATGAAAAACCTCAAGGGTTTCTCAATTTTGCATGTTGTATCTCCCAAAGTGTCCTAAGACAGTCTTACAATTCTCACAGAGGACTTGTTCAAATTTTTAAATTACTTCTGTGTGCTTTATCAAGACAGAAATGTCAGCTTTGCTGCTCTTTGTGGCAGATGTTCGGGCATGTTTTCAGTTCCATATTGTCCTAGCTGTAAAAAGAATGAATGCAACTGGTAAATAGAATAATTTCCTCTCAGATTTGCTTCACTTAAGATATCTGCTCTATAAAATCTTAGGCACAATCAGTTGTACATATAAGAATTTTACTGCTTTTCTCAAAAAAACAAAACAAAGCAACCCAAACCAAAACAAAAACATACAAAACTAAACCGAAACAACAAATAAACAATTGAACAACAGGCTGCATATGAATACAAGGAAAGTTTGCCTATAATCTGTTATCACTTTGGACTGTAGAAGTTTTCCTGGCAGACAAGGAAGCCACCAGTAAAAAAAATAAAGGTGAAATGACTTCAAATGTCAAAACTTTGTAGCATTAACTCAACATGACACTATATCTCTTTAATCTCATGAACCATGTAAGGAGAGAATGGACTTAAAATAGAAGAATGAAGGGATAGTACAAAAAAATGAAAAAGAAAGAAAACATCTGTTATTACTTCTCTGCTTTTCTAGATTGTATCCCAAATCTTGAGGTGTTTAGATTTGATAAATACCTTGAGACTGAGATCATTCTCAGGACTTTGGTTGGGCATTGAATGAGCATGCCCCAACAATTCTTGGTGAAAAAGCTTCTTGCTGGCTATCACCACCTGTTCAGTATTTTTTATAAGTAAATAAGTGGGTTTTCTTTTAGAAGTAATAATTTTGCATGTTGAACTTTTGGAGGATTCTATCCTTGATAGATGAAATAAGTTTTAACCTTTCAGTTCATATTAAATAGGAGATTCAGCAGTCCATGTGAAGTTTCAAGACATTAATTTACATTCAGTAACTCACTGCAAACAGAATCACTGTTCCTAAGCATCTCAGAAAGGATCAGTTTCTACAGATCGAGCTACTGGGTCTATTAGGGTAAATGCCTTTTTTACTTCCTAAGTTTTCTTATTACACTTGGAATAATGTGATATGAAAATAATATTTTTCTCTCTTTGCAGAGCCAATCACAGTTATCTGAATCTGAGAGTGTTTCTTGATGAGCAGGTGAGTGAGAAAAATTATGAGCTGAAGAACTGCACTGACAGTTAAACTACTCTTACAATTAGAAAAATTACAATGGTTTAGGTAATGAATAGTGCCCCAAGTACTCTGGTTTTCAGCCAAGACCTCCACTGTTTTACTCAAGCCTATTCCCAAACCCAGTAAATTGCTTGGTTCTACCATTTCAGCATGTGTGTGAGGAAGTCAGAAAATAAGGTAAGGAAACACAGCATATCTATCCTCTATATAAGGATATTTGCCTGGCCAAGGGTGAGAAGCTGTATGGTAAAGAACTGAAGTGATATGTTTCAGAGGCAAAAATTTAATCTATTTGTATGTTATCACAGTTATTTCAGTGTCATCTGATAGATGAGGTAAGCATCCTTGGAATCATCAAATTAGGACGTCAATTGCTACCATGCTTATATTTCCTGCCTTCATTTTGGAATGCTTGCAAATAGCAAAATTTTCCAAAGATTTCTGGTTAAAACTTCTCAGTTGTGGAAATTTTTAAGAGAAAGAAAGAATCCTTTTATAAATTACTGCTTAAGTTCTCTTCTAGTTAAGTAATTTATCAGAAGTCATTGCACCCCAGCTACTCTGGTTTTTTACTACTCTAAGTAATGGGTGACGAACTGAATGAAGTGTCTTCTAAAAAAGTAAACTGCATACTCTTTGTGTTCCCTGTATATAATAGAAAGTGCAGACTGTATCTTAAGATATGGCAGACCATTTCCTACAGGGAAGTAAGGTGCTTATCTGATGCTAAAACGGCATAATTTTTCTTTCCATGGCTAGACTGCGGGATGTAATCCAAACTCTAAACTGGCAGCGGGGGGTTGGGGAATGGAATGTGGGTGGTAATTCTGATTTCACAGCTGAGCAATAAAATCTCCTGTAGGTTAGTTCCCATGAAAGAACTAATAAGGACACTTGTTTTCAATCACAGATGCTCTCTTCTCAGTCCTGTTTTGAAGTGCTTTATTCAGAGTTTCCTCAATCAATATTTTGACTTCGAGAGGCAGAGCTATTAGAGGTTACTTAGTTGGAGAGGGGGAATACCAGGTCTTGAGCCTGGCAGTCCTCCTCTATGGTTTGTCAAAGAAGGTGAGAGGAAAAAAAAAGAGCAGATGCAAAGAAACAGTGTTCACTCCCACCCTAACCGGTAATCAAATTTTCTATTATTTCATTCTTTGCTAAATATATTTTATAGATTAGAAAACATGCAAACCCAAAGCACTGGAGAAACATAGCATGGAGAATATGGTCATAGTATCATAACTTTTCTCTAAAATTAGCAACAGTATTCTGGGATGAATTCCTGCCCTGGGATGAAACTCAGCAAACTAAAATATATTCCTTTGTCTACTATATAGAATGATTAGTTAGGTAAGTCACAATTTGGATTTTTGCAGCAGGCTAGGAGGAAAAGAGAGTAGATGGATATATATATATATATATATATTTATATTCTTTAGGTGTGATACTCTTACGAAAGAATACAACTTCAGTTCCAAGTTGTAAAGTAAAATTACTTTAACATGACTTATGAATACCTCAAAATCCATTTCGAGCAGTAGTTTGGTTTTGCTTCTCCTTCCAAAAATGATAAGAAGTTGTTCTACCAAACACAAACATAGGGTGAGAGAATATAGTCTCACCACCATACAAAACTGACAAATGAAGTCTAGAGATTTTACTGTTCAAATATTTAAGAAAACTTTATTAAACAATGTTTATCACTTGAATTCCTAATCACGGTGGATGACTGCACTCTCATGATCTGTTTTTTGTCCACAGTATGCAGCTATCTCTTTTGGGAAGATGAAGTGCATGGCAGCTTATATTTTGTTGGATATTCTTCAGTTTGGCTACAAATCCTTATAGAAATTCTACTTAATGTGCTTGAGGGTTATATCCTAATTGATTTTACTTCATATGCCTTTGTTTTTAGGATTATTATTGCTTGTTAACAGCAGTTATTTGCCTTCCAAATGCTGTTCTTCCTAACATATCTTATTTACTAGAAGAACAAAAAACAAAGAAAAATGTCTGCGGCTTAGCTCTGCTCATATCTTGAAGCCAGAAATTTCTGAAAATCATCAGTTTAGAGTCATACACCTATCTCTTTGTAGCTTCCATTATCATAGACAACAATCTAAACAATTTTTATATAAAAGAAATAAGAAAAATTTCTCTGTTACTCCAAATGTTTGTTTTACATTAACATAATTTTACATTAGTGCTTCTCACTATTTTCTTTTTACTTCATCCTTTTGGTATAAATCATCTACTTTTGATCTCACACACTGAGTAAGGACACTGTTTTCACCATGTTCAGGATGAAGCTTTCATGCAAGCTATTTTTTAAGACTGCTTGCTACCAGCATAGAAGCCAAACTGAGCAGACATTGGTTATTTATTTGATAAGAAGGGAAATAAATCACACAACAACATTTTATTTTACAATCAAAAACCACCTTCTACATCTTGAGCGAGGAAGCAAAATACCAGATAATTTAAAATAAATGTTTTTAAAAGTAATAGAAGCTTAAGCAGTAGATACTGAATTGTAACCGATGATATTTTCTTTAAATTGGTCTATTTCCAACATTTAGCTGGTTTTTTTTTTTTTTTTTTAATAGCTGATTAGGCAGTAAGTTTTTGCTTTATTGATTAATTACTTTGTACTATAGATTGCAAATTTCTGTTAAAAGATAAGGTGGTTTTGCTTTATTTTAGAAAGACAGCCAAATAGGTTACCTATACTCCAAATGAAAACTATGTTGTCCAAATTACTTTCCCTCTTGATTCAAAGTGGGTGTTTTTGTGTTGCAAACTGTAACTCCCAATTCCTTTTGGCCAGCTCCATATGCATCTGACTGACTATTTGTTTAGCAGCACTCAGCAAGCACACTGCACAGGGCAGGTTTGTTCTGCTGACGACTTTATTACCTATCTGCCGCAAAGCATGGCTGTGATATAATTCATTCTATTTACCCTGAAACAACAACAACAACAACAACAACATCACTTCTCATGGATGTGCAGGGCTATAAGAGGGAAAAATAATTTGACACTCCATCTTTCAATGTCTTTTGCCTGTATGCAGGATTATGTAGATATAGTCCTTTCATTAGAAACAGTGCAATAAAACTAATATTTCTTCCCTGAATATGTAGCACCAAGGAGACATCCCAGCATTTGGAATGTACTTATTTCTGAAATACAATTAACCACTTGATATAACCGCTTCATAATTCGAAAGATTTTAGGTTGGTTTTTTTTATTATTTTTTATTTTACAGGATATTTTTGGTAGTTCTGATTAAGGAAAAAAATTTAGGAATTTTTTTCCTTCTGTCAGGTTGAAGGGTTTTATTTAGTTTATTTTTGTAATAAGCCTCTATAAATGGTTCACTCCTAAGTAAGACACCCAAAACCATGTAAGCACTTTCCCTTCAAAATCCTCCACCAATCTTCCATCAATCTTTACAGCACAGTACAGAAACACAGTTATAAAACAGGATGCTGAACGTTTAGAAACTGTTACACAGATAGATTGAAGTGTGCATATGTGCATGTGCAAGCTAGCAGGGAGACAGTGTGGGTGGGGCAGGTGAGGAGGAAAAGCCTGAATAACAATGATTTCTGAAAGCTGAGGTTAGAAACAAACATGCCTTTAAACAGTGCACACATTTGTACTGTTCTTTCTGTAATTTAGATAAAACCAAACTGAAGGTATGTGGTAAGCTAAGCATGGTATATCAATATTTATGCTGCTTGGAATTTATGAACCAGCAAGCTCCTATGCAAATATTCCAGCTACAGAAAGGTAACATTGTTTTCTGCATATCATGCTTCCAGTCATGGGTTCTGAAATAAAGATTTCAAGAGTATACTGGCCTTCTTGAATTTTTATTTTACTTAGAAAGCTGTCATTTACAAGGCCAAGCCTATACTCAAAAAGCTCCTGTTTTAATGATGATGCATATTATTTATTGCATGTACTAGCTAAGAATACATTATTTTAACAATGCTTAAAATTGGCTGGAAAATCTACAAGCATTCCCTTCCTTCCTTCTTGTGTGGGGTGATCAAATTCTGCCCAGCAATTTCTCTGTGTGAGACACTGAAATGAAGTAAGTAACACATTTTTCTTCACACTGACAGAGATGGCTATTTATTCTAAGTTATTTGTTATTTTCATAAACAATAAAGTTAAGAATAAAATTTTCTACAAATTCTGGGTAGTTCTGCAGGGACAATTTTCAGTTCTGTGAAGAGAAGCCAAAGTAATATTCCCGTGTCATGTTTAGAGCCATCTGTGTGGATGCAAAGTCAAGTTTGAGAAGCTTTGATCTTGATACGGTGCAGATATTTTGATGTGAAGGATGACTACCTTAGTTTGAAAGAACAAATGGATTAAAATGCTTCATGTGCTGGGAAGAAATGGTCAGAAAGTTAAGGCTCCTTTCAAAATAGGTTTTCTAAATATAATCACACACTAATTAAAACAACAGTAGTCAAATTTGGAAAGACTACACCTCCTAGTATCTTATTCATGTCAATAACCTGTGAAGATAGCTTTAAAAAATGAAAGAAACAAAAAACCCAAGCCACCCCCCCAAAAAAGTCACAGTTCTTATATCTGGAAGGGAAATTATACTTAAAATATAGAAATATCAGAACCCCATTAAAATATTTTCTGATTACTTGGTAAACCCAAGACAGTTTTTCTTACTGCTTCCAGGTTTTGTAACTCTCACGGTTGGTGTGACTGTTAAATGGTTACAGTCATAGCTTTCGTGGTGTGGCTATTCAGAGGCAGAAACAACAAAAAGGAGAGGAAGGAAATGTGGGTCTCCCTGAGGTCAATGGCCAAACAGACATTTGTATCATGATTTCATTATATTGGTGCAAGAGTTATGAGGATCCTCTTCTTGGAAGAAGTGGGCACGCAAATACTGGTCCAAGAGTAGTAACAGCTCAGGAACAGTGGCAAACACAGATTCAGAATGGATACAAATGCTTACTGTCATCTGTGCATTTGTCATTGTGAGAGAAGGGAACTTCAGACTTTTATTTTCTTGGAAAAAGCATGCCACCAGATCCCTGAAATGCTCTTAAGCACATATGATGCCTTAATAACTGTTAAATATCACAGATCTCTCAGTAGCTTGCAGTTAATAATCACCTTCTAAATCAACAAGGTGAAAACTGTGATATAAAAATTTATATAGACCTCAAGAGTGAATGATTAACTAAAAATCAGACAGTTTTGCTCTCGATCTGCTGGAAATAAACCTGAAACTGAAATTAAAAAAAAAATTAAAAAATCCTTTAGTAAAGAAACATCTAATTCCCTTCCTTGAAATTTTATACTTGAGGAAATATATAGGAATGATTTTCTTTTGTTTCTCACACAAATCTGCAGAAATTCAAGTAATTCATAGCTTAACTATTTCCCAATGCATCATGAATCAAATATGCCTCGAAGGAAAAATTATCCCTTTTTTTTTTATCATGGGATTACTACAGTTTTGTAGAGTTGTAATTTCAACTGCAATTGTAATTTTCCATAATATTCCTTGTGTCCTCAGATTAGATATGAATTACTGGCCAAAAGTTCCTGTTGTTGTTGAAATTTTAATTCAATTTATGACAGGTAGGATCTTGAATATTTGACACCAGATTTACAAATTGAGAAGTCATCCACTCTCTTGATATTTCTTTTTAAGATAAATGGCCTAAGGATATTTTTCATGAACAGTTATTGGTTTCTACCTGTTTCCTAGAAAGGAAGAGATCACAAAGCTGCATCTTTTGCCCTCAGTTTTGCCAGTTGTGTAGTGAAGTTATCCTCCATTCTTTATTTGTATAAAAAAGTTTCAATATAGTACACGACTTCAAACATGTATCATGTGTTGTGAGAATGTCTGGACAATGGGAAATGGCAAGTAATGCAGGGCTTGGGGCTCAGTTTCAAATTTATCATCTAGAAGCACATTCTCAAGCTGTTGACTAACATTATTTGTCTCTTCTTCCTATAACTAAATACATCTGTGTGAAATGCACCCTACTGTGCTCACATCCCCCTCCCCACAATCTTAATTTTATTTATTGAAATTTCCCTCTTTTATTTAATGTACAGAGAAAAGTTATTTTGCACTGCCACCACTGCAGGAGCTTTTTAAATGATTCAAGGAAGTATAGCTTTCATTTAGGTTTGTGCCCTCCAGTCTGTTTATACTGGTCGATACACTTGTCTGAAAAATATAATGGATTAGCACATCATTCAACAAACTAGTCAGAAGGCAAGCTCAAGGCGACAGAGACCAAAAAGTAAATTACAGCCAGCAGAAGGGACAGGCCAAGCCTACAGCTAGGAAACATCATATCACTACAAAACCTTCTGTGAGAATGTTACTTGAACTGAAATGGGTGAAAAATTTACACTGAAATATAATAAAACAATGAACTCCATGATTTCATACAAAACTAAAAATTGTAAAGTTTATGACATATAATGCAAAATGTGATTCTCAGAAACAGTGCACGCTAGTCATATCTCCTATCAACAACAGACATGATTACCCTGTAACTTGAAAGGAGTATTTCGTCTCCAGTTTTTTATTTCAGTGCTTATTTAACACATTTAAATATGCACCAAACCAAATGTGCCAAAAAGTATATAATGAAAAATCTTTGAAAATATATCTTATATAGGTAGAACAAACATATACAAAGATGCAATACAACTCTAAAGATGGAAGGTCATTTTCCTTAGCATAGATAACCTATCTAGTTTTCCTAGATAAACTTCAAGGTGAAGTTCATTAGCTATGATTTTTTTGAATATATGTAATTAATTAAACTCCTTTGTACAAGTGATAATTGTGGGTTATTTTTCTTTTTGAACCTCCAGTAGTTGATTAGAAAACTAAAATCAAATCACTGGACTTCTACTTTAAAATTTTTAAGTGTTATTTGCAATAGTCACTTTAGTTATGTAACACATAAATCTCTTCACATTTAAAAAGAGAAAAGAGCCATAATGTCATCATAGAAGTTGAAGAATATCATACCACTATAATAACTTTTCAGAAAATTAACACAGTGGATGAAATTCACAGCTGAGTTAGATTCTTTTGCTCAAGTAGAGGTACATCAAGAAGAGTTGTGTGTGCCATGCTGGAAGGTATAAATCACACCATATGACTATTAAGTAAATTCTTGAAAAGAGTTAAAAGCAATCTAGCAGATGCATCAGCAGAGAAGAATGAGAAACTACTTGTCATGTGGTTTCCAAACTCATGTATCTGAGAGAGAGAAAGCCATCTCTACAGAAAGTGAACTGGCACTATCATTCCTTTTCTAAATTTCCATTCAGCTGGGCTTATGCATCAATTAGTTTTGCCTTACTCCTGCTATTTTCAGTTGTGCTTGTGTCTTACACATGACTGCAGGTATCAGGAAAGATAAGACCAGCATTTCAGATTTCCCTCATGGCCATAGCCTTGGTTTCTTTTATTCACAAGATGAACAGAAGCAGATGATTTCTGGAACTCAATTTGCCTATCTCTATTCCCCAGCTCTCACCACACAGAGTCACTTTGAACACCTTTTCTAGGATTCTAGAAGGAGGTCATGCCATAGAGCAATGGTCTTTGAAAGGAATTCCCAAACTTTTTAATTCATAAGAGATGCTTATTATTGGAGCCAAAGGAGCAAATGGGAAGCAAGAGTTTGTTTTTTAGACCACTGAGAGTTTGCTTAACCTAGGTTATTTCTACGCAGGAACTGGGTCAAGGCCCTATAAAGTGAGGAAACCTCTTGTAACTTTACAGATAAAATCAAGTGTTATTTGGGTTAATTTCAAATATACTGTATAATATAAATTTCAGTTTCCTGAAGGGAGAGCCTCCACCACTGACTCTTTCCGAGTTGCGTGTATTTCTATTTTGGTAATGAGTTGGTTTGTAAAATCACATTTGCACTGGGATATGTCTGGTTCTTAGTTGTCTACCCTTGCACACCATTACTGGGACATTTACAGAATCACCAAAACCTTCCTTGTTTAAAGCAAAGATGCCAATTTTAAAAAGTCATGCCCTATCACAGCTGAGGCCTCAATGTTCAAATATGCTGAGCTTTCAATTCAATATGAAATCTGCCTGTTCTCCTGGCATGAGGCCAACAAGAGACTGATGGGTTTTGACACATTCTTCCCTGGTTTGTTTGTTTCCTGGGCAAGAGCTGTTGTTCAACACCAATCACAATTTTACATGTTTAGTTCAGTTTCTAAAATTCAGGCTGTGTATATCTATTTTTTAATTGTATACAATATTAAAAAAGCAATTAAACATTGAGGTCCATGTCCTACTTTTATAAGCACATGCAATTTCACACTTCTGACTGACCAAATGATAAAGCAGATGCACACAACCTACGCATCAATTTTGGGTGTTTATAGAGAAAAACAGGGTATAAAGAAACAAAATAGTAACACCCAGTATCAGTGCTTTTTCACTACTGAAATTCAAGTACTGCTAATAAATGGGTTTGGTCATAATTTTCTCTCCAGAAATTTTGCTTTTGCTTTGTTTTTGGGGAGAATGCCACTGATTTTAATGAGAGTTTCCACAGTTCAAAAATCCAAGCCCCAATCCCTAAAAGGTTTAACTCAACAGATTTATCATTTTTTTCACGGCTTTCAGTGAGAATCCTTGTGTTCATGTTTCCAGGATCCAAGCCTTTGTTATGACATATTAATCCTTTCTTCTACCCATACTCTATTTTACAATTTTGTAATGATTTATCCATTCTTTCTTCTACTCCATACTCTTTATATTTCAAGTTCAACTTCCAGCATTACCTTTTTTTACTGTTGTCTTAACACTTATCTATCAGAAAACTGTTTTCAGATCCTTGTCACATTGTCAAATTTACCACTGTTTAAAAATTTTTACAGTACACACATCTGTTTCAGACTGAAAAATTTAGAAAATTTCAGCTAAGGCTCAGTCTAGACACAACAGCTTCTTTTTTTTTTTTGCTCATGTTAAAGCAGTAAGATTTTTTGAGCACTCGTCACATTCCCATTTCTGTTACAAAATGGATCTGAAACTGGCCGATGGATTTGCCTTTATACCAGCAAGAGGCTATTTGCCATTCCAATAAAGCACACTGAGATTTGTCTGAGTCACATGCCACTGAGCAAGCAACCACTGCTTAAATAGATCAATACAAACCTTCATTCTATTTACTCCTACAATCCACAATGCCCTATGCTTATGATCGGGGCCAAGGGTGTGATCTGTACAGTGACTCATGATTATCATATTGGTGTGATTTTGCAGCTGCAGAATAGGAGCCAAAACAAGAGACAGACACCTCACCAAAGCTGTGAATTTCTGAACTCCTTTCTTGCTCTTGGATCCTGTAAGACACGAATAACTAGGCAGCCTGATTGCTTATATCTGGGATGTAGTCTCAGAGCTGTGATGGGAACATGTGTTACTGCCACGCATAAGAGTGTGAGAGGGGCCAAATGAATATAAAGGTCTGTCTAGAGGGATTTCAGTTTCCATGGCCAAATCTCATTAGATTCCATCCTTTGTAAACAGATTCCAACCTTCAACAGTCAACAGCACTAACCACACTGCACCTTCCCCCAGTAAAACTAAATGTGCTTTATCCTACCATAGCTCTCAAGGATAGCCATGGCCAAAAATCAGAAAGCAAATGCATGTGCTCAGGGCTGTAAGGCTGTAGCCGGACATTCCTTACCTCCAATAATGTGGGACAGTGTAGGACAGAGGCAAAGAACTTTTCAGCACACCTCTGAGGTTCCTCTTTCAATCATGCACCCACAGAGATTCATACACAGAAATCTATTATATATAAATACATATTCATGCATACTCCTAGCTATAAAGCTAATACTGTAAGGCATCCTGCACTTTGTCACTATACTAGACACAACTAACAGAATCTATATAAAAAAGAAAACTTAAAAGTCTGTCTTTGTAATAAGTATGAATGACCATTTGGATTTATTTTCATTTTTAATTTCATGACGGGGGGTGGCTAATCATTGATGCAGCATTTGCAAAAGGGCAACAACTTTTATGGCTGAATTTTAAAAGGTGAAAAATATTCATCCCTTGTAAACTTCCCTTCCATTGTGAAATGAGATTCTCATAGTCACCAATCTCATTAAAAGTTAAAACTGTGTCTGCTTAGCATTAGCAAGGAATAAAAGGGTAAGAAATGAGGTGTCTATGAGAACTATAGCTATTGACATCATTGACCTATAAATACGTCCTCTTCAAGTTGATATACAGCAATTCATTATCCCTGTTTTGATATAATTGCTATTACTGAAAGCCCTTTGCTTTCAAGTGTTAATACAATTGCAGTTCATTTTTCAGATAATCTGCCAAAAAGAAAAAACTAATTTCTAAATATTTGATCATAAAAGTTGTCCTCAGCTTTTACAGATAATTTAGTCAAATAATATCAGATAATCTTAGAGCAGATTTAACAGGAAATTGCTAGGGACTCCATCTAAGCAGCATCCATTTGCACTTATATAAATGTACTGAATGTGTAGGAAGACTTTGACAGCTTGCCATATGTGATTTCATTCTGTAGCCTACCTACTTTACCATCAAAAGTTATATCCTTTGAAGCATTGCCAGAATTACTTTAGCCCAGTAGATATGCTAGATGTGCCCTTTAAAAGCCATATCATTTCCTTTCTACTCTGACTAGT
Organism: Acrocephalus scirpaceus scirpaceus; assembly: GCA_910950805.1. Taxonomy (NCBI): domain Eukaryota; kingdom Metazoa; phylum Chordata; class Aves; order Passeriformes; family Sylviidae; genus Acrocephalus; species Acrocephalus scirpaceus. Next base: position 26,028,823 of record OU383780.1, read on the forward strand.
TCAATGTAGCATCTGCTCAACTAAATTCCTTTGAAGGTTAAAACCAAAAAACCCCTGTACTACAGCTCACTAAGATGTCCAGTGTTGAATGAAGACTATGGATGCAAGAGAATAAATATGACTTAAATAAGACTATAAAAGAGAATCAGAAAATTATCAGCTATCATGCCCATATTATAATTATACATGCACAGAATAGATATTTGCATTTCAGGATATGTAAGTGCTTTATTTAAAATAAAAACAAACCCTGCATTTTTTTTCTTCCAATCCATTATATTGATAGTTTTTATGCCAATTCCAATATTGCTGTGACATGGGTGTTAATGTCATAATAAAGAAAATCACACACCAACAACTTGATTCCAAATAGCAAATATAGGTATGAATGTATAATCTCCTTTAAAATCTTTGGCTTTTGCAGTTATTTTAAAAGACTTGACATTATTTTTACAGCACCTTCCCAACTGTTCTAGATGACAATGAAGGGTTAGGCCATATCATCTAGTTTCACAATGAAGCTGTGATATTTTCAGTTTACCTTCTTTAATTTCTACAAATGCTATTTAAAATTGAAGACTGGTGTTCTTACTAAAGAGGTGAGTGGATTCCAGAATTATATGATTTTCTTGGCTGCTAAATTGAACACGTTCCAAAACATATTAAAATGGTAGTGTCCTTTTGTAGTCTCTTTGTCCTGTAAAAACCCTGCAATGCCAATTTTAATTAATGAGCTGTAAAATTTACATTATATATATGGTTTTTTTTTTCCAGTTTCACTTATTATTCTTATTATTTCACAGGAATTTGCACCCTCATTAGGGAGGTTGCAGACTTTGCTAATCTGCAGGGATTTATCCCAAAAGCATCATGAGAATGTAGACTGGACTGTGTCAGATCTAGTCACATCACTGTCCAAATTAGGTACATCACTAATGTGCTTATACCAGTTGAATAGCTCCTAACTGCTTAGAATGGAAAAACCATAATTTGTTTTGCATATGTCTATTTTAGTTGCTGTCCATCAAACCCATAAGGTCTTTCTTCACAGTCACAAATGAACATAAACCTAGAAAGCAGTGATATCAAAAAAGAAGAGGAGAATAGAACAAATATTAGGGAACCTACTTCAATTCAGCCAAACAAAACATCTGGAGTACGTTCAATTTGAAGTGTACAGAATTTTCTGTAGACACATTTTTACCAAAAAGCAGGAAAGATACATCCCTATACTTGTGATGAGCATGAAAGAGAATCTCATCTCTAGAAACTGTTCATTTCAGTGAATGAATTAGTTTCTATTAACAAGTGTTACTCTGAACTGCCTTCTGTTGGGAAGGCATTGTACACTTAAGCAACAATACATCCAAACTTGATCTGGGAGCTATCAAGGAAGACGGACTGAATCAGAAGAAGATAGGAAATAGATGATAAAAATGTCACCATGTTCACCTCTCCCAAACATGCAACTAATAAAATGTATATCTTTTTCACTTTTTTTTTTTTAGTCAACCACTCTGATCCTGAAGATTGTTATGGAATGCATCTTTGGAATGCATCTTTCTCAATGGTTAGACATTAGCTCATCTGCACACAATGTTGCAGTAAATGTATACCAATTACAATTACTGTAGGAATCTTCTAAAATGCCTTAATATAAAGTTCATTCAAGTTAGCTCAATCTGAATAGATAAAATTTGAGACAGGACAAAGAAACAGATATCATATGACCAAAATATTTTAAAACTTGAAAGCAATCTATAACAAATAAGAAACAAAAAAGAGAAATCACTGTTACTCTTAGTCAAAGTACTAGTTGCTTATAGGGACAAAGGGATTGCTCATTAACTTACAGAATATATCTTCATTCCCAATGTGAAATAAGAAATATATTGGCAATACAGAGTTAAATGAGAATCATTCAAAAAAATCTGCGAAACCTCTTCATTGACTTACAGGCTGTGGATCAGACTCATGTCATGTCAGGAGAAATAAACATACAAGGGAAGCTACTATTTCTCCAAATGGATTAATGAATTTTAGAAAAGGAAGCATCTCTTCCTACAAACTTTAAGTCATGACTCATACATGCTGCTTTAATACATTGAAGAGATACATTTACAATTTTCATCATATCTTTCTTACGCATATGTTATGGAAGTTCAATAAGAATACATGGATGCTCCATTGTTATTCAAGGAATCCCAGGAATGCATGCAGCTTTGTATTTACCACTTCTGTATGAATAAATGCTGTCCCAAACGAGACATCTTTCTGAAACACAGTATGAAAAGGTGGAGAGTATGCCTGACTGTAATGGTGACATCCTAATACTGCAGTACTCAGACTAGAAAATACTTGTCACCCAAAAGACCTAAAGACAGGATCTCAAACATAAAATAATTAATATAGGTAATAATTCTGTCATACATTTTATTAGTATAAGGCCAGATTTATTAACACAAAGGCTTTATAAGTTATCTGGACTACAGTAGGAGCAGAATACACCATATTAGTTTATAGATCCATGTGAGAGAGAAATAAGACAGTATTTCCCCTTTATATTTTATTGTTGCCAAGGTTTATAATATTATTGCCAATCAAGTGGTTTGATTATAGTTTCAAAGGCCTTTCTGTAGAATCATGATATTCCCAAAAAGTCTCAGACATCTTCTACATATTAAAGTACATTTTTAGTATTCATGTAGCTAATGGAAAGACTTGAAAATACAAAGTCACAAATGGTGCAAAAACCCCAGAATGTTAATAAGCCCTTAAATATATTATTTTCATATATGTTGAGTATGAACCAGACTCACTATTTGAGTTGATGCTGGGCTGTGAGTTCTGAATTTCAAAGGTTAGGAAAATTTTGCCTGGTTGCTGACAGAGAAGCAGCATGTCTCCCCATGAGTTTGTTGCTGAATAGGGGCAGTGTGCTATGTTTCTTCTCTGTCTTCCCCGTCCTGTCTGCTCACACTACAGAGCTATTTCTTTTGTCTGTCTCCTCATACTAATGTGTTTCCCCATCCCTCCAACATATGCCAGTGCTTCCTGTCTCTAAAGGGAAGATAATTCCTGCTCATAGACATGTCTCCTCATTGTTGAAGGAAGATACTTATTTTCTTTCTCGCCTTTTTGCCCTAAATTTCTAACTCTGGGCTAAGGAAGTTTATCACTTTACTCTGTTGTCATGTCTGAGCTCCTGTCTAGGAAAAATGAATTCTTAGTTTTCTACTACCTCATCAGGTGGTCAGTAGAAGTACCCCTCTGCTGCATGCAGCACTGGGGTACTGCTGGCTATGCCAGCACTGCTAGAGCAGGCTGTGCGATGAGGAAGGTCCTGATGTCAGATTTTTCTGCCCTAGCTTGTTTAAATGGCTTTAAACTGGCTCTTCTGTGGACTCATCTGCAGAGGAACCTTCTGTGTGAGTGCCATGAGAACAATAAGTAGACATCATCCATGTGGAGCTGAGTTACTCAGGATGAAGGCAGGCAGTTCTAAAGGTATGAGCAAACAGCAGAGAGACCTTTTAATGTGAATGTTGTTAAGGAACTCAGCTGAGCAAGCAAGATAAAGTACTCGTCCACAGTAAGCCTGACAAGTTTTCTGCTGCTCTTTTTCCCTGTCCACTAAATGCAGAAAGCAACCTGGGAACATTCCCTTTCACACTGTAACTTAACCAGAAAGCTGCTGTCAGCTGTTGTGCAACTGGAAGCACAGGCAGAGGATGTCTTGGATGGCATCATGGTTCAAAGCCAGAAGGTAATACAGGGAAATGTGTAAAGCAGCAGAGGTCTATTTTAATGTCAAAGATGAGCAGGGAGTGACAAAAGAATATAGATTAATACTGGAAGAGTAATAGCACATGGACATGATTGTCTTGAATTTCCATTACAAACCTTGGGGATTAAGCACCATTAGCCTCTGACTTGGGAGGTTCTCTTGGCTAGATCTCATCTGCAGTGAAGACACTGCATAGAATTTGGAATGCTCCTGTTCTCTTACCAATCTTCTCTTTCCACAGTAGTATTACTCTGTTAACTCTGACTGAACACAGGGCAAGTAAAGCATTGACCAAGGCTGTAATAATACACGATGTTGGCAAAA
>OU383780.1:26037933-26372933 GCA_910950805.1 Acrocephalus scirpaceus scirpaceus
TGAAATATACATCTGCCAATCTAGCTAAAAATTCTTGGTTAGCATTACCTGGAAGATAAATTATTCAACAAAATGATATGAAAAATATATGTTGATGGGTGTCTACAGGTAAGTTATATTTATTGTAATGTCAAAAGGGTATTTATTGCAATTTTTGTTTACTATTCAAATATACTGTTACTTTTGCCAGGGGTAACTTTATTATTATCATTTCCAGGCTACCTTCCAAGATATTGTTTTATCAGATTTGTTTACTATTAGTCCTGCAGCTATCTTAGAACATTGGCATCCATTTGTTTTGCACTACTGGCTCTAAATGTTCAGAAAAGAGTAAAATTGAATACCATAACTGTTTTCACCTGCTGAGATTCAATACAAGAACTATTTCCCTTTATCTAGGAGACATGAGATTTTGTTTTGCAAATACAAAGTATATTTTACATTATTTCCATGCATACTAGTTAAAAAATAAAAATAAAAGAAAAACCCACCAAACAAGGATGAAGTCTTAGAGAAATAATTTGACTAGCAGTAACACTCCAAAGTCAGCACTTGATGAAGATATTTCAAACAATAATGTATATCATAATGCCTTTAAGTGCAACACTGCCTGGGGGTTCTATATAAATGCAAAGTTTTGGAGTATCAGGGTAGGGTATATCAATGTTTACTTGCAATGCAAGAAATACAATACTGCATGTATCGTATAGTACCAACCAAGAAATTCAAAATTCACAAGTATTTTAAGTTTGGTGTGGTGAAAACTATTGCACTTGCATGTATATTTGAGAAATGGTTCTATGGATACACTTGCTAATATTTTTAGCAACAAATAAGCTTTGACTAGTGATTTAGTAGGAAGTACCTACAGCACTTCTTTTAAAATTATTAAGAGACTAGCAATATAATGCTGTACCAAGAGAACAATATATCAAAAAATATATAAATACTGTAGGTCTTAGAAATACAAAATATCCCCATAAAGACAGAAGAGAAGAAAAGCAAAAATCTCAGATATTTTAGTAAATCTCAGTAGATTTAATTTATTATTCTATAAAAATCCACAGTACTTGTTCTGATTTTAGGTAGTTTTTCCATCAGTACTTACAGTGGCATGGAAATATTTGCCCTGATATTTTCAATACTCTAACATGCAAAGAAAATTGCTTCATTTATTTGAACCCTCTCTTGAAATGTATACGGATCAAGATGGAGTATAAAGTCTTAACAACATGACATGAGTTCAGAGTAAGGAGAGATTTATCAACTCTATAGTTTGAAAGACAGTGGCAGAAAATGCTTTTAAGAAGAGACTAACATAGGGTTAAAGCCAAATTTTTCTTGAACAGATGATATTTCAGATGGCCACACTATTCCAGATGCATCAATTTCCTTGAAAATCCAATCCATATATGTGCATATGCTGTGCTGGCAGGAGGACTGACTGAAATGGCCAAAACCCAAGAGCTAATATTCTTTTGGCCAGAATAATGCAATTATTATTTTCCTAGCTATCAGTCTAAGCATACAGAGCCATCTGTTATGCAAAGCAAACATACACATCTCAATTACAGAAAATGCAGTTGCCTTGACAGAATTTGGATTACACCACTAACCAGGGCTGTAAAATTTGTTTTAAGCTAGTGTATAATGGATGCCTTTCAGGAGCTTCCTAATTAGCATTTACCTGCTTAAACTAATTATCCATCCTTCTTCTTTACTGGCTTATTAGACTTTGTTGGATACTATGCATAAACCAGATTAATATGAACATAAGACAATAATAAACATTAAAGTTCCAATTCTTTACTGTATTAGCAACATGGTGGTGCACCGATTTCAAAATGTGAGATTCTTGATACTAACTCCCAAACAGATTAAGTCAGGGATTAAAGTCTATTACAAAACGAGGGATTTTAATGAGAGACAAGAATACTGATATGAGCTAGAAACAGCTCTTGCTTCCATTTCTATCATTGGGTTTGCCAAAGCCAGCACAAAATAACAATTACTGAACTTATTACAGCCAATTGCTTGCGTGTTCTTTGAGGACTTAATGAGCCTCTATTCATATTCTCACCAGATAATACTTAAAATTAGTCCTTTTTTTCACCAAATATTAAAATTTCCCATTTAATTGTTGGTGGGGTACAGCAAAACTGACAGTAAGTAGCCTATGCCAATAGTTGCTTCCTCATAGCTGTGTTGGTCCCAATTTAAAGTAGCTGAAATAAGTATTATTTCAGTTTTCCTTTTTCTCCTCAGGGTGACTGCAGTAGAAGTAAATAGTCCCACTCTGAAAATTATCATGCAAAATATTTCTGCTCCATTTCTAAGTGCAAGCAGAAGGAAGCTATCCTGCCTAAACATTTCTGAATGCTGCAGGATTAGGAATAAGCAATAAAAATGAACTTTTTCCCCACTTCTGCCATGCCTTTTAATCTTTGAAAAACAGTTGTCAGCAATTAAATGAAAACAAACAATCCCAAACCAAAACACCAAAAATTACTATATTTTATAAATTCATCTTTTCATAGTGAGCATTGGTGAAAGCGTCAAAATGTGTCCTTGTTGGAACCCTCTCTGCAAGACATTTTAATGGTCTCTTTCAGCATTTCTTGACTCCAAATGACTCCCTGTCATCGTGTCAGCTCCCTGGATAATGCAGGGTACTCCATAAACATCCAGTAATAGGGCACAAGGGAAGTACTATTAGAGTGTCCCTTTCTTATCAGGTATGGAGGTTTAAAGTTCAAAACAACTGAGAAAAGAAACTTCATTTGTTCTCAATAAATAAATAATGATCCTTTGTGGCAAAAAGTTTTCATACACATCTCAACATCCAATACTATAGACACATTTTTCAGTTGTGTCTCAGGATGAACAGGATGCAACTTTAAACAGCTAATTCAATAATCCATGCAAAATACAGAAACCAAGTTATTATTTCCTGAATAATAATAAACAGAAGAATGCATCATACACATGTTCTAGAATTGAAAGCACGTACTTACTTGGGACAGGCCTAAATAGATGGAGACAGTTTCTGAAATGTACAAAAATTTTCCTTCTTGATTTAGTGCAAATACAAATCCATCCAGGGACTACAGAGTAAGAGGAAAAAAAAGAAGTGAATAGATTAATAAAAAATTCTAAACTACTAATAGAAATAGATTCAAACAAAGGCATTACAGAATAAACTGAGGAAAATATTCTGAATTTTGTGAGTATGGTTTTAATTTGAAACCTTAAGACAATTCCTTTATATTCCGTCTCCATATTAATAAACATCATATGAGTATATTACTAAGTCCAAGTTGATGAATGTATTACTAAGTTAATTTACTGTCATGCTTATATCTGCTATATACTATATAACGTTTATCTCATTTGCTTGATAGAAGAAATATAGAAATTTCTTTTTTTTTTTTTTAATGAAAAAACAAATAAGGAAAACAACCTTCCAACTGAATGGTGTATATAAAAAATTACCCCCCATTGTTCAGAATCAAAGCAGAGAATTTCTATTTCCAAAAACTCAGAAGGAGAAAATAAAATCCTGCCATCACTCAAACCACTATGGACCTCAATAATTCGTAAATTAATTGAGGATTACACACACATGCACGCACATGCACGCATATACACACACACTATTTTCCTTTTGTGAGACAACAAAGCCAATCAGCAGATTACTGTCAAATATGTTTACAGCTTAAGTCTCTAGAAATGCTATGAATTTCATCCCTTTGGTGTAAAAGTCTAGATCAGATTTTACTTTGACAGGTTCAAGTCTTTGGATGTGGTTTCCATTGCAACCACAAAAATCAAAATTCAATTACAGCGATTAATGCATACCTTCTGAAATATAAGTGCAGTTAATAAAGAGGACTATATGCTAAACTGACACAGAATAAATCACTGCACATCCAGAAGGGAGAATACCTCTGTGAATTAGAGTAAATCTTCACTAGGAAGAAACTACTTTCATACACTATCCATGTCTTTACCTTTCTGCCTTTTATGAGTATGATTATTGGCAAACAATTATTGGCTATTGCAAAAGTAAAATCACAAAATTCCAGAAATTAGAAATGCTAAAACAGCTCAGAAAATGTGAAACAGCCCAAATGTTAAGAGGAACAAGGAAAAATCCCAAAAATCACATCCCAAATATCCCCTTGTGATAAAAGAACATGCAAAGGGAATATTAACTGTAGCACTTGAGAGATTAGCCTGGTTTGGGAAGGAAAATGCACATAAATTTGATGGAGATACATGATGAAAATCATGTAATCACTCCTTTGCAAGTACACAACAGTGATTTCTGAGGGGTTTTAATATTTTTAGTCTTCTGCTTCTTGACTGATCTCTAACAGGCTGATAGTCAGAAGCTGTCTTTGGCAAAAGTTTGCCCCTCTCTGATGTAGTAGGTGGTAGAATTAGTTTAAAATCTGAGTTTTCTAAAAATAATAGCCTGCATATTGGAAAAAAACCCCTCGCTAAAGACACTGCATTAAAAAACCTCTAATTTATATTTATGAATTAATAAAAATGTAAATCTGCATGGATTTCCTTAATGTAAAAACATTTATATTATGCAAGTAATTTATGGCCTCTTATAAATCATCATCATTTCTTTCTCAAATTATTAACATCACTTCCTTGAATTTTTAACATCAATAACAGGTGGAAAATTTGGAACAGTGAAGTTCAAACTTAGATCCATACCAGAACAATAAAAACCTTTGCACATCTGATCTCTACCACTATGTACAATCTGTTACTCAGAAAAGTAAATCTTTAAAAGTCTTAGTTAAAGTATTCCCAATTCTCTGTCCTGTGGTCCTTTGAGGAAACTGGTTTAGCCCTCTGTTAAGATGAGAGTCATGACACTGTCTCCCTGGTCATCTGTACAGAACTCCAATCTCCACCACCAAGAAGAAATTGTCACACTGACTCAGACTAAAGGCCTATCTGCAGCAGTCAATTTCCCTGGGTCTGACCTTATGTATGTACAGAGATGCTTCAGAACAGTGCTTGGAATATCCATATCGGTGATGACAAGCCTACCAGAGGTTTCTTACTAACCCCTTCTTAGTAGCTGGCATGGCTGTGATATCTTCCTTTCTTGAGGAGAGATGTTTCATAGGTTATTTATGTATCATATAAAAACAACTTTCCTCCTCTCAGTTTTTTATAAAGCTTTTTGTGTGCTCCCCTTGCTCTGTTACTTGAGAGAATGACACAATTTAAGCACATATATGATCTGGTCTGCTTAGCACACTGCATTAGTGTGTAATTATCTGGCATATCTGGACAAAATTTTGTAAGAACCGGAAAAAATAATTCTCTGAGTCACTGATGGCTTTTCTGCTTCTTTTATACACATCATCTTATTTAGGAATTCAGGCTTAATGAAACAAAAGTCTGAAGAAAGCTTTGAATACTGATTAAGCAGAAATGTTTCACTCAGTGTAGTTTTGAACTTGGCTGAAACCAGTTTTGTTGGAAAAAATATAAACAAATAAAACTATCTCTAATCAACACAGCTGTACAAAGAAATTTCAACCTCCAGGGCTAAAGTTTGAAAGTCATCGGCAACTGGAAGGGTGTTGAAGTGAGAGGTGTTGGTTGTCTTAAGCACTAGCCACTTTTCCATGCCATTAACTCTGATTCTCTCCTTTTATTTAAATAGTTTTACTTTATTAGCTTTACTTGTTTAGCCTTTCTTTCTCTTTCTTTCTGGGAGGCTATTCCTTGGTTTTGCCCCCAAGTTTTACAAGGGAGGTAACTGAGGAGGCACCACTGAAGGACTGGCAGGGCCAATGCAGCACACCAACACCTTTGGATGTGATTAGTCACTTCCTGTGCTATGAAATTTGTTCATTAAGCCAGCTGAGACTATTAAGTCATGGCCATTCTTTCTCCATTTCTTTTTCCACCTATCTGAAGCTATGCTTATGTGCAACCACTGACCAAATTCAGCATTTTGTTCAATGGAGCAAAATCAGGAAGTTAATTGTATTTTGAAAGAGCCACTGATTAACAGCTAATGTACACCTAACTACTTCTATGCCCAAAATACAAAGACCTTAGAACAAAAGCTCCAAGTACTAAGCTCAAGTCCCAATACCTAAGAAAAATGACAATAAATATAGAAAGAGGAAATAGCCATCTTCCAATGCAAGGCAGTTCCTCCCACCAGTATGAAAGGGCTGAGACAGACCACTTTTGTGACAATGTTGTTGTTCCTTTTACAGGTCAAACAGTAGTTCTGAAGGACTGTCTCATTCGTTATTCATAGGTATTATTTATGAATATTTATTATTTAAGTAATGCGTGTTGAAATTTTTCAATTTTTCATAAAGCGTGCGTCCTTTGTGCATGCCAAGAGAGCAGCAGACTTCAGAGAAGGTGCAAGGCAACATAACACAGGTTATGTTATATACTGGAGAAGAGTATACCACTGTATACTACATATTCACAAAAATTTTTGGTTTAATGAGAAATATCTGTAAGGATTATTCATATTACTTATGTATAACTAAGGACAAAACAAGTGAGAGAAGGGTAGTGGATTGAGTCAGCTTTCAAATATCTCTTTTGAAAGGAGCACCATAGTGCTTTCCATTCAGAATTTCTCAACAGTTTCAATGTAGTTCACAGGCAGACAGGATTTCTGTTCTGGACGTTCCAGAGTTGACTACGATATAAAAATAGGATCTGAAAAGGTAACTGGGTTTTTGTGATGTTCTATTTTCATTCAAGGAGAGCCCATAAATATAAGGAAAATTTTCTTGACTTAATTTCTCTCTCTTTTTTTTTTTAAAGTAAATGAAGTTGACTGTCATAAGCCCAGTCTCATCTCATCTAGTGTGGCAGCTGAGAAAGGGTCAGGGTGACCCCAAATGCCAATTCTGAGCACAATCCAATTTAAGGTAGACTGGCAACTTCTTGTTTAAAACTACACTTACTGGCTTTATGCAAAATGTGATTAAAGCTGAAGCTCTCTATTACTTTTGATTTCAGAAAACCATTATGTATTATGCTGTTTCAATCACCACAGGCTACTTTTTAATTTATTTTTTTTTTAACTGCCCCACTGTTTTCAACAGGCACCAATTAAGATTCTGGGGTCAAAGGGTTAATTACATCTTCTTACCCACTATGTAGAATTTTCTGATTATTAACCAAGGTTGGATTAAGATGAAAAAGAACCGACACAAATGTTAATGCTTGCCCCTCCTCAAGAAGATTTATCATAATACCATGCTGAAATCTATATACTCTCTTCAAAGCTGTTAAAGAATGAAATCTTGGAGGGAACACTGAAATAAATGCTTTAAAGACATGCAAGTATCTGATTTATTGAGCCAGTTTTCTTATTCCTGAAAACTGTTCTAAATTAGCCAGGCAGGACAGATACAAGTTTTTCTTTGTCACATACGAGCAAGTCAATGTGGTAGACACGAAGGAAGTGAGACTCAGATTTAAAAGTCACTAGCTACAGCACCCCAGAACAATAATGCAAATTATTATAATTTATATCCTCTGACATCAGCATAATACAAAAATGTAAAGCACATGTTTTTAACTCAAAATACTCACTGCCTTTTACAGTATTTGAAGAATAGTGAGGTTATTTCCTTTCAGGATATGAAACCCACTGTACCACTTTGACCGAATATGCACTTATGTATAATGCATCATAGTAAATGGATTTATATTTGTCAGAGGAATTTTGTCCCAGTCATTTTTGCATATTCTCACTACAGGCAAATTTAATTCACTGGAGTCTTACTACAGTGTCCTTCTGGAGAATATCCTCATATTTCACACTATCCATGAAGTCCCTAGTTCCTTCTAGTGTGTTCCAATGCTTCAAAAAACCCTGTTACCCTGACCTAAACTCCAGTTAGAGTGAAGAATTACCAGTAGGCTAGGTTATTTTAATGACAGATTATTTTAAACTAAGCCTTCACCATCTGTTCCACCCCCTAATTATGAATGCAAAAAGGACATATTTCACAATTACATCAGTAAAAAGTAAGATATACATGATTTAAATGCATGCATGTGTTCTTTGTCCAATGCAGCATGCATCTGTGATGCTTTTCTCATCATTCAGGCTCTGATCAGGAGTTAGGGGGCTGGCGAAGGGAATACTCCCCCTGATAAAACAGACTAATTGATATACTAAACTTTTTCCTGGAAAACAGATCATCTTAATTAGAATTTTTTACTTTTATAACATAGTGATATTATAACTGGAGCTGAGCATTTATTTAAGGACAAAGCTTGTCACCAGTTAGACATAAAAAATTCAATAACAGTGGAATGTTTCACTTTTATTTTAAAGAGAGGAAGCATTGGATACAATTGTCATTTATGGAAGAAAAGAGTCCCTCTCTTATAATATAGATACCATTGCATTATTTATTTATCAATAGTGTCACAACATGGCTTAAAAAATATGATTTACTAAAGAAAGAAACAAAAAAGTAAGTTTCATTTCAACATGGCAACCATTTTTGGATGAGGGGTTAAAACAAAATAAAATGCATAAATGATGGCTAACAGAAATCTGGCCTCAGTACCCATCTTCTGTGCTCTCATTATTAAGATATCAGAGCAATATCCTCCAGCAACATCAACAAACATGCAAAAGCATAACTACTTAGGTGGAAAATCTGACCTTGGGCTTTCACAATTAAGTACTATGAGACAATTGGAGTATTGTGCTGGGAAATAGGATTTTACATGGGATATATTTGATACACATGAATAAAAATGAGCAACAGAAGTTTGATCATCTACTGATTTGCACAAATCTCTAAAAGCTTTATTTGTCCTCTTCCATCTTTTTAATCCCTTGCAAACAAACAAACAAACCAACCCCAAACAAAACAAAACAAAAGCCCCACCCCCAAGTAAAAGCCCAAATAAAAAAATAAAAAGGCATAAGACTTATTTCAGCCTTCCTTGGGTTACAAGCTTTTTACCATTGACCAAAAATCCCAACATAAAGCACATGGAAATCCCAGTTTTCAACTCTCATACTGCTGCCATTTTTTCAATCACAGTCCACCATAACAGTTATATGGCTACATGACCATAGACTCCTTGTAACTTAATCACATACTTGGCAACAAGGCAGCATGCATTTGGCACCAAAACAACTACAATATAAAAGATGAGATAAGGGGGCAAACTCAAAGGATGTGGTTAGCATGGACTTTGTTGCCAGCTTCCTAATTTGCCGTTTTCATGCTCTTTGCTCGTGTGGTCAGGATGAAATTTATGACAACAAGGGACTGCCAAAAAATAAATTTGTCAATAATAAGGAGGTCTGCTTTATAACTCAAAGCCGAGAAATGAAGGAGGAGGAGTAAACTTTACTGATTCCCTTGATGCATCTTTTGCAGACTTACAGAATAAGTATGTTTACACATCCAAAACAGTAAAAACTTGCAGTGGCAGTTTTACTACTTGATTAGAAAAGAACGTGTTATTCCTGAACAGAACAATTGCAAAAGTAGAAAGTGTAGAAGAGAAAAGTTTAGAGGCAAGAAAAATGTTTAAAGGTGGCAGTCGTGTTCTTAAGATGCACTCCCCGGACTGTTCACTGATAATATATTGACAAGTATCCGAGGTAAGTTTGAGAATCACAGCAAGATTACAAATCTCTAAGTGATGGATGTTCAAGGAAAAAAATCTGAGATTAAGAGTTTGACAATTTTTTGAGTACAAAAGCAATAAATGACTTTTAGGAATCTCTGCCCTGTGGATAGAAATATTATTTTTTTCTAGAAGGCCATTCTATATTGCTGCATAATCTCAAACCATCCTGTGAAGTTGTGTATTAAAGCGCTGAACTTTTATCGTTATGATTTCTGATGAGTTCCTAACTTTTCATTATTTAGGATTCCTCCTAGTGCTGGTTCCAGACTCTTTGGACAGGAGACTGTGATGCCAATAACTGCATGCCACGTAATGCAATCAGGTTTATTTATTTAGGATGAGACTTTTCATACAGAGATGACATTATGTATCTCTTCCCCTGAGAAAGTGATGACTTCGGGTCAGGATTAAGTGTCCATCTATCTGTGGGCTGCCTTTGTTTTGAATACATAGTGTGAATGTAAGTGGTTCCTGCCCTTTGGTGGTACAAATATTACAATTAGTTATGCATTTCTGGACTGAGAGGTGCTGCCCTGAGTAAAGGACTTGACAACGTATGTACTTGCATAACATTTACTAAATAAGTGCCAAAAGTGAAAAAGTAAGGTGATGCAGCAGCAAAGATACACAGAGCTGGCAGAATGAGGGCTTGAGTCCCCAGACCTGCACCTCAGACCACACAGCAAGAGATTGTGGAAACCTGATCTGACTGAAACACTGGGCAAGTAGAAGCAAAACTGATTGTGCGAACAATAAGCATTGCTGTGAATGTTACTGTTTCCCAAGCTGCAAGTTTGAAGCCCTTTTATGTTATGTATAAATATTTCAGTTTATGTAAGCTCAATTCAAATTGATCTTATATTCATTGTGTATTTGCATGTTTGGTTAGCTTTTCTGTCAATCTACACAACCTGACACTATGTGAAAGCAAACAGATAAAGGTAGCTAAATGTCAGTTGTCCAAAAACCTAGGTGAAAAAACTAAAAGGAAAAATGTTTTTATAGAGAGTTAATTTCACTCTTAAAATATCATCTGTGCACTCAATAGGTATTCAGATGCTGTGGTGATTGATCCTGACAATTGGCTTGCTAGAATTTGACCTCTTTCCCAGACCTGAATATGTGTTCTCACTTGCCTCACATGATTTCATACATATGAAGCAGAGAGGCTGTGTTCAAGGAAGAACAGGATGAGGGGCTTGTGCTTAGCATATTTAATCTATTAGATGGCAATACATACAACCAAAATAGATTTGAATGAGAAACTGAGTTGAGTTCTTTGACTAGCATATCACTCTGATTTACACTCTTCTTGAAAGAAGAACATCTTGAGAATAGTTTTCAGACAATGGAATACAGATATAGTAAGAACACAGAACATTAAGAATAAATCCATAGTCTACCCATTACAGTGCTGTTTCTAACTGTAACCCTTTAAGTTACATGGAAAAAAAATTAAAAACTCATGTTCTTATCTTCAGCCTCTTATTCCATGTTATAATGCAAAGAAGACAGAACCTAGTCCTCATCTGCTAAGAGTTCCTCCAGCTGTCATTAATCCTTGAACTAATGCAGGAGATCCGTTTGCTATACCCATTCTTCCTCCACCTATGGGAGTGTGGAGCAGTTCCACATATGTTCCCTCTGAAGTCTTCCAGGATCCACAGACAGCTGGGCTAAATTAAAGCAGCCATTCGTTTTTCCACTAAAAGCCAGTACATAGAAGCCTCCAGAATTGTTACTGCCATTTGAATCCCTAATCTTGTGACTTGAATCTTTGAATCTGGACTGCCACAAATCAGAACATGCTAGTTACTAGAAGCTGGGTTTATTGAGACATGGGGGGGGAAAAAAAAAAAAAAAGAGAGGAAAAAAGCCCACAAAACTATAACCCCTTAAGGTTTGTATTTTGAAGTGATTCTTGCAACTCTGAAGATTACTTTCTCTACTCTGCATGTCTTCGTCTGTCTACCCCACTAACAGCATTGAAATCCATGGTTAGTTTTTTCCAGATTTAACAGAGGTCTTAGAGAAATTCCTACAGGTTTAGAGAAAATGGATTTAAAATGGAGATGAGACCTCTGAGAGCCTTTGCAGCAGTAAAAGCTGTACTATGAGTTTCTATAGTATTAGATATCATGGAACAGAGACCTTTTAAATGTCCTGATCACTGAAAAATAGGTTACACTGCCTTAAGGCACAAAAGTCAGTAGAAGACAGGATGGAAATCTACACAAAACTATGCTGTACTATTCTGGTTCTCACAGAAGCTTTTTCCATTCACTTAATCTGTGCAGGAATAGAGGAGTACTGCAACTACATGGCACAAACAAATTTCTGAAACAAATTGAATACTGCCTTAATAATAAAAATATTTCAAAATCTTCCCCTGAAATAATTATGCACAGCATCTACATTCTTCACAGTAAAATTGGTATCTTTATGCTGGGCTGCAATACTTCGTGCAAGGGTTTCGAGTTTACAGTGCTTCAGTCCAGAAGTGCATTTCACACAAAAGTGGGAAACACACATTTATGTGAAAATCAATTATTCTGAGGGAACTGGAGGCCTGGTCATGAATGAATGTGAGGAAATCAACTGTTTGCCACTACAAAACACTATTGCTATGTTGACCTTCCACTTCTGTTTCACAGCTGGAATATGAGACCAGGTGAGAAGAGAGTATGTAGGTTTGCCATCAACAGGATGGCAATCTCACCCTAGGCTATGAAGAAATACTGTGTTTCTCTCTCCCTCCCTCTTCTCCTTTATTTCCCCCCCCCCCCTTTTTTTTTTTTTTTTCCCTGAGCTCACCTCTCTTGCCTGTGTTGGTATGAGATAAGTATGGATTTTGCTGTTTACAAGCTCATTGCATAAATTCAAGCATATCAACAGCACAGAGCAGCTCTTCCAATGAAAAAGGTTTATATTCTTTTTAAAATACAAGCTAATATATTACAGTGGCACCTCTGACTGCTGTGATAATTAAGGGTCTGTTTGTATTTCCATAATAAAATCCTATTCTCTAGTGTAGGGACTGGTAAGTGAGTTATGATTTGTCCAGAAGCCAGAAACAAAAGGTTTCAACTAATAATATCTTTTTTCCTTTTAGAGACAGAAAATGTTCATCTGTATTTTTACACAGGGTTTTAGTGTGCAGCCAAATTATTATGCTATCCCCTTAAGGGGTGCCCTGGATCAGCTGTAGCACAAAGTATCAGTGACCTGCTCATCAAAGGGTGCTCAAGACTTCCTTGAAAATGCAGAGTACAGTAGCTGTTGTTGTGCCAATAATCCACAACACCACATTATCTAAAGAGCCCTGAATAAGTCTTGACATCACCTATCCTAATGCTATTTATTGCACATGCCCACAATCTATACGTTGTATCTTGTGTCCCAAGTAGGTACTGACGTGATTGCTCTCCACTGTTACTATGTGATTCACTCCAATTTGTAAGAGACCTGAAGCTTAGTCTCTCCCTAATATGACTGTGGTAAAAGTGCCTTCATAAATGAAAGTGATGGAAGAATACTCCTCCTCTTGCCAAATGTTAGTACCATTTGCCTGTTACTCAGAATCACCCAGAGAAAACCAAAGAAACACTTCTAATTTCTTATTGTGATGCTCTAAATATAGTGTTTAAAGTATGAGTGTAGCATTCTAGCTTTCCTTGCTTTCACTGTGATGTTTTTCTTCTTTCTGCTGCCATATATTTCTAGCTTAGCATTGTTGGAATTAAGTCCTCCCTCAGAAGTTTCCTGCAACATTTCCCAATTCTGTAATGAAGTTACTATGACACCCACTGATATCACAAACTAGTATTAAAATTACCAAAGAAAATATAATACTAAAAAGTTCTATGTATTTGCAGCCATCTCCTGTCTTCAGAGCTGTCTGCTTTTAGATCCTAAGCAATATGATATGTTTGCCTGATTTTCTTCATCCTTTCTCCATCTTTTTCCCTTGAAATCACGAAAAACTACAGACTGAGCCAAAATCAAATAGAATCATAGAATGGTTTGGGCTGGAAGGGACCTTTAAAGGCCAACTATCTCCAATCTCCCTGAAACAAACAGGGACATTAGATCAGGTTGCTCAGATCCCTGTCCAACCTGACTTTGAATGTTTCCAGGGATGGGCATCCATGACCTCTCTGGGCAACCCATGCCAGTGTTTCATTACCCTCATCATAAAAAATTTCTTCCTTGTATCTACTCTGAATCTACCCTCTTTTAGTCTAAAATTATCACCCCTTGTCCTATCAAACTGCACTGCCAGTGCTTTTTATGCTGCCATGTGATTGTCTTTGTAGTTCAGGTTTTGTTCCGTTATCATGCCCAAATGAACATGCTGCCTGACACACCACACAGAAAGTGGTATAGATAGACTTCTGCATGTAAATTTGGCATTTTAATTGGCAGTAACCCCTCCAACTTAAAATAAATAAATTTAAGTGGTCATGCTTTAATGAGTTCCGACATATATCTGAATTTCTTCAATATGTTTTCAGTCACTATAGTGAAAAAGAAATGGTATTTTATCAGTCATTCCCTGACTCTGGTTTGAAACCAGATGGGAAAGAGCAGAAGCACACACACACAAGATAACTGCAACAGAAATATAACCAAATGTTTTCCACATCTGAGAAGACTGTTTAAGTTCTGACTAGGGTTTAAAATCTAAACAGTTTTTTCAGCCCAGTTACAATCCTTCGCAGGATTACAATTCAGCTTGAGGAGATTTCCTATTGTACTTAATTCTGGGTTTATTTCTAAATTAAAATTTTAATGGAAAATAAAATAAACATAGACTTTATAACTAATAATTTCTTAGAAATTCAGAACACTTTTTGACCCCTAAAGGATGGACATTAGTGGCATATGAAACTTTAAATCATCCTTGTTTCAAATTGCAATATATCTTGCAACATATTTCTACCTAAGCCTTGTTGGAATCAAATTCTCCCTCACAGGCTTCCTGTGCCATTTCCCAATCCTTCAATGAAGTTCTTATGCCACCCACTGATATCACAAACTAGTAGGAAAATGAATAAAAAATCATTTAATACAACAAATCTAGAACTAGAATTCCCAATAGGGAATGAACAAGAAAAGGAAAAAATCTGACAAAACCAGTTTTGGAAAGCAAACAGAAAGTATGTACATACAACAGCAATTTGAAATTAGTGTCCCAAATTTACATATCAAATTCTGCCTACAGCCAACTCCTAAAAAAAATCTCTTACTCATGCCTAAACTATTTCCTTCTGAGGAATCCCACTTTTTTGACACCAAAACTTAATTCATTGCAGAATTAGTGTTTCCTAAACCACTCTTTAGTAGCAATCTGAAACCAAACCAAACCTAAAGTCTTGATGAATTTGCAATATACTGCCTTTATTCCAAATAAAAGATGCTACAGTTCCCTTTTCAATACATTCAATAAGATGTGCAGATAGCTCTTTAAATCTACAGGCCTTGAAGTTAAAATAGGTTAGATAAAAACCCTGAGTATAGGCTAAAATCTGTGGATGGCAAATCCATTGCACACAGATTGGAAAGCATTTCTGTTAATCTGTAAAGGTAAATTTTTTTTTATTTCTAAGAAATAATTTTTTTTATTTCTAAGAAAGACCAAAATTCAAGCTGTATAAACACTGTAAAATTTATTTGATTGGCAAAGCCACAGTAAAGAATTTAAGTGCACAGAATAATAAGAAATCCCAGAAGTTAGGGTGACACCTTTTCATGCAAAGGGAATTTCCAGAGACTAACTACTGATACAAAGTACAGACATACTGGATTTGGAGCAAAGCTGTACAAATCTATCAATATTTTGTGTCTCACATATGAACTTGTACTACTGTCTCTGACCTACAATAATTACACAGTAATCTCAAAAATCACGATTATCTAACTCCTTAAAAGCTCTTTCTTATCACACACTGAAATGTTATGCTTCTATACAAATGATATCATTAACTGCTGTTGCAAATACTACAGCTTCAGCTCGCATTTATTATTTGTAAATGCTTGTTGAACACAGCAGGTGGCAAAATGATTTAGCATCATGAACAAATACATATGGTTGCTTGAGCCCCAATTTTAGAGTAGATAAACTTATTTTCTGGTCCTACATCTAATGGACTAGAAACAAGCAATATGCAGCTAAACCATCGTACATATTCTGGCAACTCACTACTTCATATGAACTACTGTGCTTAAAACACCTTAAAAGCAAATCACAGGTCTCACATATTCAATGACTGGCTCATCTGCAATATTTCCTCTTACAGTTTTCAAGGAGGATTATGCACTATGGAAAAGAAAATGCAAAGGTAAAAGCAAGTGCTATGTAGTCTAAAATCAATAGACAGAGAGGGGACATTAACCAAGAGGCTAATAAAAAGATGCTGTCCTAGACAGTAACATAAAGAGCCCTGATATATTTTTCTCTTCAGAAATACTATTCCTTATGCCAATTTTCCCTTAGCACTTCAGTAGTTTCTTTGTGTATATACACGTCATCTTATTTTTTTGTCTTGTTCCAATTTTATGTTTGCATTTTATTTTCTCATTTCCTTCCTTCTACTCCCCTGTTTCTCTTTACTGGCGTGATGTTTACACAGACCTTTACTAGAATTGCAGGGTTTGGTGAGATCCCATTTTTCTTCTTTGTTGTAATGCCCACAGTTTTTTTCCCAGAGAAAAGATAAGTTTACCCAGAAAATAAAAAGCTAATACAACCTTTTGCTCATCAACAAAGTATGTCTCGCTGTAGCCAGGAATAAGTTAATAAAACAAGGAAAAAGCTTAGTGGCTTAAAGAAAAAAAAACACACCTCCTTGGGGTTATGAACGAACAATGTTGTTTTTTCTTCCCAGCGTGCAAGGATTTAATTAAGTGATAACAGTCACCTTGGGGTGGCTGCACAAGGCAATAATATCTAGGTGAAGAAAAATGCTGAAGAGAGTTGAGTACAGTCAATTTATCTTCAGAGAAGGCAATAAATGAACAAAGCATAGGTATTTGGCTGATTGTTTTGGAATGTTTCCATTACTGATAAACATCAAAATAAAAGGACAAAGATTTGGTATTTTCAGTATCTGAAATGCATTAAATACAGAAAGAAACGAAGGAATAAATCACTGTGAGGTCATATCCTAGAGTTCTAATTGCACATGGTTTGGTAATTATTCAGGCTAAACATAGAACAAGGGAATTTTAATGTTGACACAAAGGATAGAAATACAGCTGAGATGTGTATTTATAGCAAACACAAAACACTGTATGAATTTCACTCTGGAGAAAAAAGATGGTAAGCGTAGATGGAAAGAAGTGATATATATTACACAAATATATGCAACTTCGCAGCCAGCAACCCAAATTCAAGGATTTAAAAATATGTTTGTGGGAGCTCTTCAGGAAACAAGCAGCAATCTCAATTATCTGTAAGCTTATGTTCTGCCACCCCCATAAGCAGAGAAAGAGATGAGTGAGAAAGAGCAACATGAAACAGAGAAGAAACACTACCAGGGAGAAACATTCTCCTTTTCCACAAGGCTATTAACAATTTGTTTTACATTACTTGCAACATAAGGTTTGAAAAGAATATATGGGCTGTCCTTAAGGAGTGTGATGTGTTCAAAGGGGTCTGAAAGCTATGTAACCAGTATTTCCAGAAACAGTACTTAAGTCTTCCAGAAATCAGCACAACTCTTAATACAGCTGCAATAGTTCTTAGCCAGCAGCATATTTGGCAGAATAGGCCCAAACATGCTAATACGTACATGGGAGAAACAGAACAAACACGCCAATAATCTTGGGAATTCATCACATCCCTTTGTTACTCTCAAGTTGGAAAATCTCATATTATCTTTAGTTTTGATACTCTTCCTTAATCTGTCTTCAGCAATGAGGGAATTGATAGCTATTTCCTTGAGTTTACAACCAGTTTAAATATTCCTCACCCACACACGTCTGCATGGAGAGGATGAAACCTACAGACAATTTTTTTTAAATTGTGTGGGCAGATATTCTTTCAAAGAGAAGAAAAGTCAATAATAAATGGCTCACACAGCGTCCTGAGAAAAAAAACCATGAAATACGCGTGTGTTTGTGAGACAATGTGAGAAGAGGAGGAGTGAGTTTGAAGGAAAAATATCAATTTCTGAAAAACATAAAACATTTTCGACTTTAGCAAAAACGTTAGAACAAATTTCACAAGGTTGTCTCATTATGACTTCTAGTGTATGTTCAGCTAAAGTATTTAAATAAACACTGCTTGTCAGGGCCTGTGTCTTTAAGGCCCTGTAAGTAAGATCTACATTAACAATTGGTCCCAGAGCAGTTACTTTTCTTCTAAAAGCAATATGTCCTTTAAAAACACTTTATGACCTACATACATCCATTCATTTCTCACCTGTAGGAGGCTGACCTGCCTGATTCTATTGTCAGGCTTTGGTAATGTAACAAACATTTATCCCAGTTAAAATGACAAACTTATAGGTTATTGCCATCAAGACATTAGGGAAAAACTTGCATAATACAATGACCAAAGTTCCCCTTTCCAGTTACCATGGAAGTCTGCACAGTCACAGAGATGGGTCTAGCAGGTTTTTGAACTTCAGGTTTTGGAACTAGAAATATGGACTCAAATCTGACTTCACAGAATTAAAAATGTTCCACAAATGCCTCCAGTTAAGGTGTGACATTAGCTACACAACCAGAGCTCAGGTCTTGGAATTAAAATACAATATCCATCTCATGCATGAGATTACACACTCACTGTTCTACAGGTTTAGCCATTTTCTCTATTATTTTTCTCCTCTTTTGATTTTTTAATTTTATTTTTAATGATTATTGGAAATTAATAAGATCTTATAATGTGAAAATTGGACTGGCTTGTTTTCCTGAACTAACTATTGCTTCAGCATCTCCTCCACTAATTCAGAATATTCACCTGTTTTGAGACACTGATCAAGTAGTGCCAGATCAAGCTCACATCTCTGGATCTTCCTTCCTGCCTTCAGGATACAGCACACCTCTCATGAATCCAGAAGTTTAAAACCTTAGAGTCAGTTCCAGAATGTGTTGGAAGGATGTGAATTTGATGGATTTGAGGGATGGAAAGTAGGAAGATTTGAAGGTCTCACAAAAATTCTTAAAAAAACCCCGAACAATAGGGAGTAAATCTCACAACAGCAGGAACAAACTAAAGCTCACTTGTAGTAGAAAACATAATGGAAAATGAGAAAATATAATGACTATAAAGGACAGAATGAGGAAAAAAGGGGAACAGAACAGCAAGCACTGAAAAGAGGACAGAAGGACCAAAAATGTTCAAGAGAAAGTAAGATGAGTTTAAGAGAAGATTGAAGAAAAAGAGACCACTACCAAGTTGTACTTCTAGTAAATCATTTCACAGAATAAATGCCAACCCATTGCAAACTTCTGTGTGAATATACAGTTATGGCATCCAGAAATTATTTGTTACTTAAAAAACCCCACAGTTAATGTCATCTCCAGAGCAGCTTATGTGGCAAGTGCACAAGTCACAACAAACACAGATTGGGTAATGTCTGAACCGAAGCATAGATGAAGAAGGATGATTTCTTTTCTTCTGAAGGATTTTTCCAAAACTTTTAATGTGACTTTCTATTCTTGCCAGGGATAACTTTTATTCTTTGCTTCACAAGATTGATACTGTGTCTGGAAAATGCTAGACTTCACAAAACAGTAAATTTTCCCACATTATCTTCTTGGACATATCTGTGTAACATTTTGTTCTTCCCCTTAGAAACTGTTTCAGACTTTCTGCAGCATCTTAAAAAAATACTGCTCAAACCTCTTAGCTGTGTGAACCTGTTCTGAGTTGGCAGTCCAAGGCACAGCCTCGAAAAAAATGCTTGTATGCAAATCACGAGAATAAAATCTTACAGTACTCTGCTCTTACAGTGGTCAACACTGGACAGCTCTGATCAGAAAATACAAAGATATTCAGCACGAAAATCTGCTGTCAGAAAACAACCCCTTTCCCCTTACAAATATCTCAAGAAATATCACCACAGGAAGCACTTAAAAGTAAAAAAAAGGAAGGAGAAATGTAAGAGAGAATTTGTCTTGGGTAAGACAAATGTTTTCCCATTTATGTTAATATCAGTCAAAGAAATTTGGCATTTGATGTATATATATGTGTGTGTGTATATATATATATATATATATATATATATATATATATATAAAATCAATGCGGAAATTTATTGGAGTGTCAACTTTAGCTGAAGACATTCAACTGTCCTATTAACTTCTCCACATCATCACTGCTCATTCTTAAGGATGCAGTATCAGAAAAGCCACACAGTGTCAAAATGTCAGTGCATCTAGACTGTACTTTGTCATTCAATTCTACATTTGATCAATCAGCCAATGTCAAATTTAGATCTTCCAAAGTTTATTCTACCAGTAGACTTTTTTTTTTTCCTTCTAGAAATCTGTTTCTTGTCATAAAGAACAAAAAATACATGTTTGAACTTGTCTATACCCACATATTTCTCTGTGTAGGACCTAGATCTGTAAAGATCCACAGACCTGTCCAGTACTGCAGAAGAAACATTCCAGTGAGTGTATTCATACAGTTCCTTTTTTGTACCACATATCCAGTATGCAATATTTATTATTTTTTTATTAAAGTGAGCTTTACACTCTACCTTGGTAAGAAACTTAGTGCATATAAACTCTGGAAATTTATCACTACTAAAATCTTGTTTAGTAATAAACATTATTTTGAACTGTTAGATAAGCATATAAACATTCCATACAAATAAACAGATGCACAACTCCTTGCTTTACTCAGTTACTCCTGTGGGTGTTCAGGAGGACATTACATAATATTAGTTAACCAGGGCAAAACTGATGCAATTTAAAAATGATTTCTTATTGAGGAGCTCTACCCCCTTTTGGCATTACTGTACAATTTGTTAGAAAATGTTTTCCTGGGTAAAATGTATGATGAAGGTTACATTTCCCTAAAATGGATTCAGCCTACTTACCTAGCTTATAATAAGAATGAAATGCTACAGTAGATATCAATCTGCTAATATAGTGAAATAAATATGATGGGATCTTTGGAAAGACATCCGGTCATTGCATGCGAGATGGATGTGCTATTGAGTATCTGATAACACTAGTGGGAAACTTAAGAAATATTTTTTTTCCAAGTAATCAGGCTGTGTACCAGGAGACAACCCTCAACTAATGCTGAGCATGAGCTGCAAGGAAGATTTTCCTTCTCATCATCTTACTGTGTTGGTTTTTTTAACTGACATGGTAGTATCTTCCCAAACTACAAAGATTAACCAGAAAAATATTGACCCGTATAGAAGAAAATTAATTTTGGAACATATTACTACAAAGTATAACTTTCTGGAACATATTACTGCAAAGTACAACACAGAGTAAAAATATGTGTTTTTAATAAATTATTTCTTTACAGACTTGGTGAAGTGGCTGAAGAGTGGCCAAGCAGAAAAGGACCTGGGAGTGCTGGTCAACAGCCAGCTGGACATGCACCAGAAGGCTCCCCAGGTGGCCAAGAAGGCCAATGGCATCTTGGTCTGTATCAAAAACAGTGTGGCCAGCAGGACTAGGCGCAATGGTTTGACCCTGGATGGAGGTCAGACACGCACCAATGCTGCTCTGCCTCTTCCCTCCTCAACTAGACAGGGAAGAGAAATATAACAAAAGGCTCATGAATTAAGGGCAGGGAGAGATCACTCACCAATTACCAACATGGCAAACCAGACTTGACTTGTGGAAATTAAATTAATTATTACAAATCAAAATGAGACCAGGATAATGAGAAGTAGGACACTTGCCTCCCCACCCCATCCCTCCCTTCTTCCTGGGCTTAACTTTATTCCTGATTCTCTATCTATTTGCTCCCACTGATGCAGGGACTCAGGGAATGGGGGTTATGGTCAGTTCATCACATTGTTTTTGCCACTGCTTCCTCCTCAGGGAGAGAAATCCTTCCCCTACAACAGCATGGGGCCCATCATACAGGAGACAATCCTCCACAAACTTCTTCAATATGAGTCCTTCCCATGTGCTGCATTTCTTCACAAACTGCTCACGCATGGTACCCTTTTCCCACGGGTCTGTAGGTGTCTGCCAAGAGCCTGCTCCAGTGTGGGATTCCCACAAGATCAGAACTTTCTTTCAGGCATCAATCTTCTCTGGCACAGGGCTCCTCCAAGGGCTGCAGGTGGATCTCTGCTGCACCATGGATCTCTGGAGTAAAGGAAGCTCATGAAGGCCCTTTATTGCTCTCTACAAGCACCTGAAAGGAGGCTGCAGGCAGGTGGGGGTCGGGCTCTTCTCCCAGGCTACTGGCCACGGGGCAAGAGGAAATGGCCTCACGCAGTGGCACAGGAGGTTCAGGAAGATTTTTTTCACTGAAAGGGTAATTAAGCATTGGAATGGGCTGCCCAGGGAAGTGATAGGAGTCACCATCCCTGGAAGTATTCAATTTCCAGGGTTGGTGAAATGACTGGACATGGCACTTACGGATATGGTCATGGTTTAATTGATATGGTGGTGTTTTGTCAAAGGCTGGATTAAATAGATCCCGGCAGTGTTTTCAAAACTTAATTATTTTATTATTCTCTCTTTTTATCTTCCGAATTTTACATTTTTTCATTTATGGAGTTGCATACATTGTATTATGCAAGCAAGATTTTAGATTTGTTATTTCTTTGGTATCAATTGCAGGCTGAATTTCTGGGAAAATTCAAATTAGTTTAATTATTCTCAAAAGTGTGCTAAGGAGACTATTACATTGCCCATGAAAACATTTTTATGACCTTTCTTTTAACCTGTTCTGTTCAAATCTGTTCTCATTTTACTAATTTCTGATTTCTTGAGTAAAACTCCAATTTACAAGTCTTGTAGAATTTCTAGCTAAAGTACAGTTAAAAAAATTATGGAGTTTGTGGGAAATTCTGACAGGCTGAACAAGCAAGTGTGAGGCACTGAAAAGGTAAGTAATGGAAATGGGAGAGAAGGCTAGAGGAGATAGGCTAGATTATTTAGCCACCAGGAAATAGAACTGAGATATATTTTCTCACTACAGCAGATTTCCTTCCAAATATTGGAATGGCTCCCACAAATTCCAATTTGAACCACTCTTCTAGCGTCAGCAAAGCTAGGAGGGACATTGGCAAATTTTCGCACCATAAAATATTCTAAGCCATAAAGGACCCATGAGGATCATTGTGTCCAACTCCTGATTACACACAGGGAAACCTAGAAGTTAAACCGTATATCTATGAGAGTTGCTGAAATACTTGAACATCAACAAGCCTGGTCATTACAACTTCCCTGGGGAGCTTGTTCCAGTGACTGGCCACTCTGTCTGAAGTTTTCCCTAATAGCCAGGCTTATCCTCCCCTCATACTAGACCACATAGGAAACTGATAATTTATTTTAGTTACCCTGTTCAAATGGCAAAAATACATGTAACTATCCCAAAACTATACCTCTTCTGATAAACTATGTTGGCTTCAGCAAGACTTCCTGACTTTTCCATTTTTATTAGTAGATCATAAGAAATTACATCCAGAACAATGCAAAAAGAAAAGCATTAAGACTGTAAAGTTGAGGGATACAAAGTAAAAAAAAAATTCCACTGGAACTCCTGCCTCATTCATTGCATGTAACAGATAATGCTGCCTTAATGAACAGCTATTTGGTATTTTGTTTTCTCCTCAGTCTTCAATGCGTGGCCCTAGGCCTTATTTACTGCATTCTATGTAAACCATACTCTGAAGACAGAATTGCAAGCTTCCTTGTGGGTTTTTCCATGATGTTCATCGCTACAGCATCTGAGTGCTTCATAAACATTCATTTATTTTTCAAAATTACCTTGTGAAGCTGTAGAATAAGGGAGAAGATGTAGCCCCTAAGAGTGCCCACATCATTATTGTCACTGATCGATGTTGAATACAACAATTATCTTCGCTAGATAAGGATCCTAATTTCGCAAGTATAATTGGATATCCAACAAAAGGAAATACAAACCAGGGTATATAAGACTGAAGGGCAGGCTGAAGTTCTGTAACAACAAAACTATTAGATAGCCAAAAGTCCAACAATGACAGTAAAAATGACTTAAAGGCCTTAAGGGTAAATATACACCCATGTTTTTTATTTCAGTTGCCTGAAAAGCAGGCAATAAAATAAGACTGTTAAGTGAGGGCAACATCAGAAAAACTTAAGTTCTACCACATCAGTGCTGCTATATAGCGAGATTTAAATCTTTTCTCTTAAGCAACTGGGTGATGCTCTAGAGAAGTTATACATGAATCCTAATCTGTTAGCCATCTTCATGAAAGGAGTGAGATATTCCTGATTGTGGAACTGGAAAATGTTCCAGCTATACCAGCCTAGGTTCACCTGCAAGAAGAAAATGTGCGTGTATGTCTGTGAAAATTACAGAGTCAAGACGGAGCAACTTCCTCACCATTGGGGATAAAGAGTAAAACCACAATTTACTTCCCAAAGTAATGTGTGAGTGATGATGGATTCTCTACATGGCAAGTGGTGTCACAGCCTGAATACCTGAAAGGATGAGGGTTGAACAGGAAGAGTCTACACTATTAAGGGATTTAAAAGCAGCAGGGACAAGTTAAAATCAGTCCCCCACTTCCAGGAATCAAATGCAGATAAATGGATAGTGGGCTTAATATGACCATGTTAACTTCAGAGAAAACATGCTGCTAAATACTATATAAAGTTCTAGAAACTGAGGAGGAACAATGGACACTCAACTCAGCAAGAACTACTTGCTTGTGTGATTACTTTAAGACAGGGCAATAAATTAGAAAACAACAGCACTAGTTATGCACTGAATGAGAGCTAGTGAATTGAGGCTTTGCATAGTAGTGGTGATCAAAATTTTCTTTTTCTCATGTTATCTATTAATATTTGGGACTCTAAGCACTCACCAGGAGCTTGCTAGGGTTTTCAGAGCTAGCCCCCAGTACACTCCAGCCACATCTTCACATTTCTTATCCTAGTTACACCAAAAGGCAGAACACTGAACAGTGCAAATACTAATGCCAAGAAACTTGATATAATCTTAAATACATTTCATTTTTTACGGAAGCCTAGATAATGCATTCTGCTCAGTAGACATACGTATATTTTTAGAGGAGCTGGGTAAAATTTTGAGAGTGCCTTAAATAATAGCCCTTTGCTATTTGCAACATTCACTTTTCTGGTGAACTGCCAGAGTAGAGATATTCAGCCATGCTACCCATAGAGTTCAGCTGTCCAAAAACTTCTTTATTTGGAGCTAAACATTTATACATAGTGAATACGAAGGAGTCAAAGCCCATGCAGGAAAGTAAATTTTTGTAAGCCATGTTAACCTCGCATCAGGGGTTTATTAAGATAACCAGTGAATACAAGGACTTAGGGGAAAAACTAACAATGGACAGATTAACTCAGAACTACCTAATCGGACATTTCCTGTACTTCCTGCAAAATATTTACTACTGGCTATTTGGTGGAAAAGACCTCGAACTAACTGGACAGCAAGTCTGACTCAAAATAGCAATATCTATACTACAAACATGGAAAAACCCCCCCAAGAAACAAAGTATTACAGAAGCAGCAAAAGAAAAGACATCAAAAATCAGAATTTACTGAAAACATGACAACAACAAAGGACTTGCACTTTAAAGAGTGTGCAGATCTCATGTTGGCTTTGTGCAGAGGGGTGAATTTCACCCTTAGATGGTCGGCCTTTTCACTACAAGAGTTTGCAATAGAGAAGACAAATGCTAAAGAGAAGATGGAAGAAAAAACCTTACTGTTCTCTAACTTGTAACTCATTTGCTTCCTCTCTTTTATATATACACATAATGCAGACACATATACAGAATAAAAAGAGAGAAATCAAAGTATGCTCACTCATAAAGACTTGCTGTCTTTGACAGATTAAAAAATTCTAGGCACTGCTTCTGCATTCAAAGAACTAACATTGTGCAAATTACTGTGAATAAAGAATAAATAAACTCATCTAGCAGCCCAGTTTAAAGATGTCATGCTGCTTTATCCCTGTCATTAAGGGACTTATTTTAGTGTCTTTAACTATTAAGCTTTAACTTTTTTCAGCATCCTCACACCGCCCCTTGACTCATAGACAGGCTTACCTATGTTATTTTGAGGGGTTATTGCTTCTGCAACTGACTGCCTGGAGGGTTTCCAATATTCTGCGGTAAACTGTTGCTAGATTTTCCATTATCACTAATCAGCAAGATAAATGCAGTCAGAAGGACAGGACATTTCTTCAGTTAAGGCTATTTCTTTAAAAAAAACTATAGGAGTGTTTGCTATTCAAATTTTCTGTAGGCCCTACAGTATTGGCATTAATTTACTGGGATTATTACCATCTGAGCAATAATGTTTTAGCCTGGATAAACTAAATTGGTGCTTTTCTTTTCTTTTAGGTTCTTTAGGTTAAAAGAAAAATTACAAACATGTAAAACTGACTAGTTTTAAAACTGTCTATTACACATTTTAAGCAATGGAAGGGACATGATAAGACAGTGACAGGAGAAACACTTTCTCCTGAGTAGACATTACAATTAAAGCACATTCACAACTGGTCTTTACCCTGGCTCTATTTTTTTTTTTTTTGTAATTCTTCATTTAACAACATTCTTTAAAAATAGATCAGATTACTCTGAAGATCTTGGTCCTGCAATCTATGGCTTACATTCTGATTCTGCCTTTTAGGTTCCCCTTTTTTTGTATATCTGATACCATGTGCTAATAAGGAGAAGAATGTGATAAATGAGGTCACAAGTTCCTCTGTATCAAAAGATTTCAAAGCACTGACAAAGACAATTTAAAAATTATACGAGACCTAATTTAATAATCAAAATTTCTTCAACATTTAGCAATTAATTGTACAGTATACATGCTGCCTGTAGCCAACCCATGCTCTTGAAGTCTACTGTGTCACAACTTGGCCCAGAAATCCATTGTGTCCTACTGGAATAAGTAAGTGCTTTTTCAGTTTATAAAGATGAAAGAAATCCATTATAATTTCTATATTTTTTGCTATTTCCTTGTCAAAATGTTTATTAATGAAGAAGAAAATTTTAATGCAAGAAAAAATGTAATGAAAGAAAAAGGAAGATATATTCCTTCTCTTTCCCCATTCACATTCACTTTGTTCCCATGCTTGCAGCTGGCTTTGGCATCTTCGAATAGTACTTTGGAACAAGTACTTGACATCTACCACCCAGCCATTCTGGTAGAGAACACAGCATGTCTCCTAAAAAAATACAAGCTTTATATTTTTTTCCTACTCTGCACTCACCCTATAAACATCCAGCAGTGGTCCCACAGTCTAGTATTCAGCTCTCCAAATGCAATCAGAACAGTAGAGGTACTGGTAAAAAGCTGGTTCTAGGTATTGTGGAAATAAAAACGCCTCTTCCCACACAAGCTCTTCCAGTGCTGCTAGCAGAGACAAGCAAATAAAAGACTGAAGTAGGGTGTCATGGGAATACTGGAAATTGTCTTTATAAGTGTCACCCCTGAAGTGGCATAAATGTCACACCTTTTGGGGAAACAGGTTGTTTTTAACTCTTAGGTCTGCTGGGTGGTACCTGAAATAATTAAACCTGACATTTCTAGGGTTAAAACGTCAAGAAGGAGAAAGAGCTGAAAAAGGAAATTCCCCAGCTTCTTAGTAATGAAAAGCTGAGGGTATACCTTCTGTGGTTGTCTGTGAGATGCTTTCACATCCGTGTGTCAAGGGTTTTTCAAATTGACAACTTGCAAATTTGAAATACAAAAATGCCCAAAGCGATATTTTAGTGGCTCAGGGAAACTCTTATACGGGAAAAAGAATTCTTAAGTGAAACGTCTCTAGAAATCACACAGGGCCTGACCACGATACTCTAATTATGCTAATTGCTTCAATGCCCTTGCTTTATTTATGCTGAGCAGCTAAGATAAATAAAGGAAAATTGCTTTGGATCTAACTGTATTCATATCAGAATGCAAACTAGCCTGTGTTTGTTATGTGATTGCTGATCTGTTTACACTAAATTCTGCAGGTAATTGCAGTTTTGATTGCACATTTATTTCTAGCTGCATAGGTCCCAGGACTAGGTCTGTCTGTTTTTATAATTAAACCGTTTTGTAATATCTAAACTCACTAAAGAGCAAAATGATGCTTTAAGAATTTACATATTTTATGCATTAAAGATAATACTTAGGTACTCAGTGACAGAGAGGAAAAATTCTGTTTATTGCAGAAAAATGGACAGCATGTTCTGGATTTGAAGAAATTTGAGACATCTGTTCCAAGGCCTGTTCATTGACTGGGACAGATGTCCTCCGCATCCCCGTAATCTGTTATGCAACACCTAATTTTTGAACTTTCAGTTATAACTTTCATATGAGTAAAAATATGTTAACAGAATAAGGCTGGGGCTTTGGTGATTAACCACAGACCCTATGTAAGAGTCAGCACCTGATGGAAGTTTTAGAAATGGAAGTCTCTCCCTGGGAAGCATTGGAAGCAAATAAAATGTTGATGTGTCTTTAGCTCAGGCTCTCATGACAAATTGCAAATATTGTTATAGTCTTTCAACATTCCTGAAAAACAGAATTATTCCCATTTTGCAAAGTGTAGAAGGTGTAGAAATTTGCCTTGTCCATGGGCCACACAAGAAATTTGTGTCAAAGATGGCTATGAAAAGGATTGCCTAAACCCATATCTTTTGCTTCAAGCACAAAATTATTATTATTACTTATACATCACTATAAATGTTTATGGCATATTGCAGACAGATAAAGTGACAGGTACTGCAGAGTTGACACTCTCAATTATAAAATCATCTTTCTGTCCTTGGTGATGAATTTGAGGTAAAGAAGGTTTTGGGGTTTTTTTTTTTCCCAATGTATTTAGCACTTTCTGAAACCTTAATTTGAACTTCAGCTGTGGTTATTTCTTCCTTTCCACATCCCTCAACATGTAGGCACCAAATTTAATCTTTTCTTCCTTCTGTCTTTGAGAAATTCCCATTACTATAACATTACAGAGAAAAACTCCCTAATCTCAGTATTACAAATTTAGAGCAATGTCATCTCTCTGTGGCTTCTTCATCCATCATCAATTCCAAAATCAGTAATCCAGTCTGTCTCACTTAATGGAAGACTTAATATCAGCCTATGCAGACTGGTCTGGCAAGCCTCTTAGCTAGTTTATACAGTAGCAGCACACTGTGATAAGGTGAGCATCAGTAGGCTGCTTGTACCTCGTGTGCACCAAGTATAAAACTGAAGGCCAAAGGAGTTAAACCTCTGGAGAAATGCACAGCAACACATAAAACTCAGCAGTGCCACAGCTACACATCGCATTCCTGCTACAATAAAGCTTGCAACATTAGCAATTTACAAAATATCATAAAAGCCACTTCTACCTGAGAAAAGATACTTATTGAATGACAAAATATAGTTGCCAGCAAAACTAGTATGAAAGTAACGAGCTAAGGTTTAAAAAAACCTTTCCTTCAAATTCTTTCCTCCTGATTCTCTGTTTTGAAGCTTCTGAAAATGAATAGAATCCACCATCCCTACTCCTCCATGTTCCTATTCATTATTCAAAGAAGATATATTACTACACTTCTGGCAAGACTTTGTCAATTCTAACTACCAGTTATGAAGATGCAGGATTAAATACTGAAGTTTCCATTTCCACTTGGACACGAGAAAAAGAGTCCCAAGCTGTTACAGGGATTTCACCCACACCCAACATTTTGGGGATGACAGCAATTTTTCAACTGCCACGTACTCTTCAGCACATCACACTTTGCTCTGCCAGCACTGAATACCTTTCTTTGTCTGCATTTGATTTTTCCATCCCTATAAACTAAAAAAGCTAAAACTATAAACTAAAAGGCTTTTGTCAAATTAACACTGCTTCATCAGAACCCATACCTTGAAAACTCTTTAGTGCTTTCTCTATTGACATAAGAATATGAAAAGTGGCAGATTATTAATTCTCAGGTTTTGTTTTAAATTTTTCCCTTGAAAGCATGGAGGTATTTTTTATAGCTTGGTTGGGAAGAAGAGGATGCTGCATAAGCTACAAAGCTCCTCAGTAATGGAATATGGAAACACCTTTACAAAAAGAGAACCAGAAAATGAACAGGAATTGATTCTCTTTGACTAACCAGATTTTTTAGAAAATGGGAATTTATTGTTTCGAACTTTAAGCAAAACTCTTTTTAAAGCAAAACTCAATATTGAGCTCCTCAAATTTTAATTTTACTATAAATATTTTTATTACAGATATTTCTCTTATAAGAAAAAATCGTATTCACAAAGGACTTACTCAGTTTTCTTTTAATATCAGCATTTAAAATTTAAAAGAATCACCCATTTAAGATTTTGGAAACACTTGAAAAATAGTTTTAAAAGCCCTAAGACACTTAAAACCTCCCATTAAAAATGTCTCCTGTTCAAAAGAAGTCTGTATACAGATGTTGCCACACAAAACCTTTCACCCCAAAGATGACAAATACAAACCCACAAAACTAGTCAATACAACTCTTCATACTCACAGCCTGTATTCATACTTTAAAGAAGAAAAGGCAGCATATTTGTTTCAAAAGAGACATAGCTGAGTCTAGTGTTGTCTGAAGCATCACATCTTTCAACATACCCTTAACAGATAGAGCTCTTCATGAACTTTCTCCAGCTGAGGTGAAGTGGTACTGAAACAAAGAAATGATCTCTTCATTTGGCATCCCCAGATTATTTCTCCATCTATTTTCCTTAACTGCAAGATACAGGAAGCTGTCACAATTTAATGAGTCACCTCTATAAACCTTAATTATACCATCTACAGTGAGAGCAGTGCTGTAAAAGAGAAGGACCCAAATACTTCCAGCAGTTCTCTCTTATGGTCATCTCCAACCTTTTGGAGAGAGGTCTCCATCTTGACCTTATGGTCAACTCCAACCTATCCTCAACACAGGATAAAGCTTCTACAGTATGCAAGTTATGTTTAAGTTTGAGGTTGTTTACATCCTGAGGATATTTTCAAGTTCTCATTTACACAAATGTAATGTCTCAATCATATTACTACAATGATAGCTTTTACTTTATGCACACTTTATTGTTTAGTTCAATCTCACCTATGAATTCTACTGCCCTCTTCTGTATAGGATAAACCTGCACTTCTACAAAATTAATTATTGCTCTGTTCTATGTGGCATACTAGCCTTAAAAATATTACACTGTAGCAGAAAACATTATCTAGTTCAAATGGAGTAGGCTGGTATTTCTGGATTCCATTCCACATGCTCCATGTGGATAATTTTTTTTCCATGTTAGACTGATATTTAACAATCACCTAAATACATACCTTACAGGGGTAACCTTTTGAACCTACAAAGACAAGCTGGGAAGTGAATAAATCCCTACAGACTCAGATGGAGGGAAGAAATCTCAGCATTTCCACTTTGTCTTTAATCTTATTTCCACTGCCAACGCTGGAATTGCTTTAAAATTTTAACCAAGATAATGCTGTGAGAAAACTCACTGTATTGGACCAGGTTAATCTGAAGACAGGAGTATTTTATAGCTCTCAGGCACGTGGTGTGATTCTTGGGGTGTCCTGTGCAAGGCCAGGATTTGGACTCCATGATCCATCCTGATGAGTCCCTTCCAAAATCAGCATAGTCTATGATTCTATGATTTTAGATGTGCTTTTAATCTGTACATGATGAAAAGGAATTCTTTGTACCAAACAGCAACATCCTGTTCTCCTACAGCTAGAGTAAAAGGCTGTAGGAGATGATTGGACAGGTGATTACCAAAATGCTACAAAAGAAAGAAAAACATTTCCTCATCTACATATGTATTAAAGACATTTTTACAGCCAGTCCATGGACTATACCACCCACTCCCCTTCATACCAAAAAGGCAGCATTTTGACTCTTCCAAGACAAATAAGGACCCAGGACTCATCCCTTCCCCATGAATCAATCTTAGCTCTTGTAGAAATGTTAGACAAGGCAGTGGTGAGCTGTACCATGGAAAATTGTGCTTACATTCTTGATGCACTACCTTGATATTGCAATGTGTGCAATCTTAAAAAGAGTCTGCACCGCTGGAATAAATTTTTTGTGCATGGATCCTGAGTTTTCTAGGGCTTGAAGACCTGACTTAAAGATATAGAGACTCCAGCTACTTCACCTGCATTCTGAGGTGGCAGCACTGTTGATTCCATTACAAGTTCTTTGGATTCAGTGGCAGACAAAAACGAGCACATGGAAGAAAATTTTCATAAAATATGGAAGTTTACTCAATTTGTCTGTCTTTCAGTTCAGATGCTATCAGATGTCTCTGAATCCACTGAGGACAAGGTGCATTATCCTAGAGATTCCCTGTTGCCCTTTGTTGGGGCAGGAGAGTATTTTTGTTCCCCAATCCATCAAGTTTCTGAGTGAAGACTTACTATGTGGTAATTGCACCTGTCACAATTATGCTGCTTACGGAGACATAAACCTGCCTTCAATTGTAGTAAAAGACGGTGTTTCACTTTGCCACATTTTGATTTTCACTGCTTTAAGTCAGAGGATGGTTAATACAGAAATGCATCACCTTTCTGATGAGTAAGATTCTGCCAAAATATGTTAGACTTTAAGCGTTTTTTAATCCTTTCAAAGTGCTTTACACAGTATGCAGAACATGACTACTTTTCCAACACACTTGGGCAGACACTAATACTAGTAAAGAAGAAAATTTTTGTCAGCTACTAACCATCATATGATGAAAAATCTGAATACACATAATTATTTCATGTAATTTCCTTCCTGCATAATAATCCCAAAGTGTGTATTAAGCAAACTTCTGAGTGAAGTAATGAGAAAATCTCTGAAAAGTGAGTTAGTTCTGATAGAGGATGCTGAGCCAGGTAGGAGGGGGAAGTTCCCTGGGAGTGGGAGTGCCCAGTGAGACTTCATCTTCAAACTGCAACATGATGAGAAAGCAAAAAGAGTCAAAAGGGCAAGAGATGTTTAGAGACAGGCTATGGGCAAGATGGAGGACAAGTAAAGCTACATCAAAAGGCTGGTAAGAACTCAAAATGATGATTTTACCCTACCCCTTGAACTAAAAACTTAGCCTGGGCTTTACTCTTTCCAATCCCTTTGATTTAAGAATCCTCATGTTAAGTTTGTTTTATTGCTGGAAAGTGTAGGATCTAGTACATATCCTTTCATAACAAAAAACTGTACAGAGTACCAAGGACTATCTATTTCACTGTATTATTTGCTTTTGGTGCAATATTATAGTATCCATTATAACTAACTGTCCAGAACAATTTGCTTAATTCATTTAAACTAAATTCCAACCAGGAATGAAAGTTACTAAATTACCAAGGCACTAAAATTAAGCTCTTTCCTATACTTCATTTTTAGAATGCATTAATATATATCCTGTATCCAGTGACTTGATTTTTCCTGATCTCATTGCCACTACATGTACTTCAAACCTCTGGAGAATTCAATCCAATGATCCTCCATGACACAAAATATATTTAATTCACCAATGGTTACCTTCACTATTTTACAGTTGCAGCTTGGGAAAAGTGAGTATATGTACTGACAAGACTATAAGGACTACTGTAATAACATTATAGCATTAGCAGCTTCTTACTTAGAAGGAATTAAAAATACTTGAAAGAAATGCACACTTCTCATTTGTAAAAATGCAGCAAAGGCTGTGCAAGCAAACTAAAGGTTGCTTGAAATGAATAATAAGGTTTTCACATAAAAAATGATTGTACAGATATTGTTTTTTATTGTGTAGAAGTGACTTAGAAATAGTGCAGGTTTATCTACAGATAATTCTTGCTGGAGACCTGCAAGACCTTCAAATGTAGCCTGGACATAAGTGAAAGAAAATCATTTATACCTGATAGCTATGAAAGGTCATGAGTGGAGAAGTAAATTCTAGATCTTGTAGGTCTAGCCTTAGGGGAGGGAGGGAGAGGGTGTATTAGTGCTACGATCTGTGTAGGGTTTTTTACTTGAATATGAGTACATATACATGTGTACAAACCACAGAAAACCTTAGTAAGCAGCAATAATTCACACTTCCATTTCTTCACTTATCTTTCCTGTTCTTTCCTCATCTATTCTCCTTTGGCCCATAGCCCTGCATTCTTCCAATTCACTTGTGTTAGACTCTTATTTCTAGAGTTTTGAAAGCTGTCCTACTTTCAAAATATTCCTAAATGCTAAACTGAGATTTAAAAATAATTCCAGTACTAGCTCTTATGGCATGCTAAGGAAACTGACACTCCAGCCCAAGAAATGCACCTGCAAACCCTCCTGCACAGTAGGTCATAAGTAGAATGAATTTAAATTGTCTGATCCCCACCTCATTTGTGAGCAGAGAGTAGGACCTATTATGCTCTTATGACATTGTAATTGAACCAGTGGGGGGAGTCTTGGACAATTTGAACTAGTTACCACTTTGCATCAATGGGCACCCATCATGCCACATTTTGTGATAAAAAAAGCAAGATTTGAGGATGTACTACAAGAAGAGAATGCCCATGCCTGCAGGCCTTATTCTTGCCTAAACAGCAAAGAGCTTTGCATCTCAACTGGTTTCAGAGTAACAAAATTCAGATAAATACATGTGCTCTGTTCTAAGTAACTATCTTGACAGGGTGCTATAGTCATTAAGAAAGAAGTTCTTCCTAATGGAGTTGCTCCTATTTGGCTGCAGCAATACAGACTATGAACTTCACCTGTACCATGTTAAGTTTTCCAGGGAAACTACTGGAAACTGATCCTAGGGTTAACCACTTCTTAACAACATTTAAAAATAGTTGAACAACAGCTATTACCACAACACACTAATTTCTAACTTCTATAGAGGTTTACCAGGACTGTGCATTATCAGATGTTCGATTATGGGCACAGAGTTTATGAGTGTGCAGACAGCACTGTTTGTGTGTTTGTATACAAACACTATTTGTATAGGTTTAGCACTTATTTATATTTTTTTTTTGTTTCTATCTATGAGGCATCATAGCTGAAAATGTCTAAGGTTTCTGCAAAGGATGGGTTTATTATAAATCAGTCCACTAAGAAAGTTAAGCAGGAAAAGTTATTTTAGGAAATGTAAACTTAAAGAAGAATAACAGCAGTAAGCAAAGAGCCAGCTGTTTCTGTTTTGATTTATTCCATACTTCAGAGATGCTGCTTCTATAGGGAACAATATGCAAGACATTGGAAATTCAGAAGGCATTTCTTTTGTGTATCATAAAAATGTGCTGCTAACCTACAATACCCTCATAGAAATACAATTCAATAAGGAACTCAGTTGGGAAGGAGCCTCAATAGAACGACATGAAAAAATGGTCAATACAAGAATGATTTAGTTTACGTTACAAGGGATTTCTATGCTGGAAATAAATAGGGCTTTGAAGCTTTTAAAATAGAAGTCAAGATAAACATAGACCTATATTTTTAATTCTCACACATATTTAATGTGACTTTTTAGCAGATCATTGCCTCTGAATCGTCACTTCTATCAAGCCTATCACTTGAGAAGTGTTACAGCACTTAGCCCTCAGGGCAAAGATAAGTCTTCACCATTGTCACATACAGTATATTGAGCCATATTATGCTGAATGGGAATAGAGTACACTGTAGAAACAGTACTGAATCTTGCAGAATATCCTGAGATACTTATCAAGCTGTTAAAGGAGACATGACTCTTTTGTCTGTATTGCCCTTGACACATACTAAAGGAAAGTATCTGGAAATTCTTTGTTGAAGAACCCTCAGACCCCTCAGGTCTAATGTAGGTTAAATGCCCCACAGGTCTCTCAAGAATGGAAAAACACCTTGGAAACCACTGTCTGAATTCACCAGAAACAAATACATATTGGCACTGAATAAGTAAGACGGAACATCCCTAACAAAATATGTCTGAAAATTCACATGCATCTTAAAGCAGGAATAATAACTAAACCTGGTCATCCAGGCTATCAAAACCAGACATCTCAACATAACATAACCAGAAGTGAATTCCAAACCCCTCCCCCAAACTGTTACCAGCTTAAATGAATAATGGGGACATTTTACATATTTTCAAAGATAAATAATTGTCTGCCTGCATTCAGGATTTGCTTATTGATTAACACACAGACTACACAGCAAAAACCCTGTATGACAACTTTGGATTTTTTTCACCTACTGCTTGCATTTAGATTCACAATTTTTTACTTTACACAATTGTCCTTGCAATATTTTGGCGGGAGAAGTTGGTGACAAGAAAACAAATAGAAATTTATAGTGTGAACCATAGGGTTTTTTGCTTTGTTTTGTTTTTAAAATTGTGTGCATTCCTGATTTTGTAACAGAATTGAATTATGCAATTAACAATTTTAGTAAATGTGAGAACTAAAAATATAACTTTTGCTGCTTTTTTTTTTCCTACCTCATAGATGTCATAACAGCCAACATAACTTTCCCAACATATCATGAAATAATATTTTTCCTTTCATATTTTTCCACAGGCAAATCACAGAAACATTCATGGCTTTCCAGTCTCAACAGAAACTTACAGAATAAAGAAAATGAAAAATAAAACCTCAACCCCTTCTTTAGATTAAACAAAATAAAACACCAACAAAACACGAAACTGACTTCTGGTCTCCAAAATGCATTTACGCTTTCTCTTAGAAATCCATTTCACCAAACCTTAAGAGCTTAGCGGTGCATTGTCACATGCATCTGCTAGGTCTCCCGTGTTGGAATGCGTAGCAGGTGAGATGCCAGCATGGAAGCACGGGAGGTTGCCAAGGGCCACGTCCTCTACTTGTTTGCCAGCCCAGGCAGGGCGATGGAGAGCAGCGGCTACAAGCAGCCTTTCAATGCCAGCCTGTCTGGGGCTGTGTGTCAGGGTTGGGGCTGCCAGAGGTGCCTAACACTGCATCACTGCCCCGTGGCAACAGCAGCTCATGTTCCAATGTTAGGACGCCAGCTGATATTTCCCCACCATGCACACAGATCACAGAATATTCTTGGGAAAGGAACCCACAAGGATCACTAAGTCCAACTCTTAAGTGGATGGCCCATACAGGGATTGAACCCACAGCCTTGGTGTTATGAGCAACTTGCTCTATCTCTATACATCTAAGTTTTTTAATTACCTATCACTAGAATTTCAAAGCCAATTAAACTCCCATGTATGATCTCTGATGCAAATTATGAAAAAATATATACATGTTTACATGATATTTCAGCTCTCAGCTTCCCAGGGATAATGTGATCAGTATGCCATTAGGGGAGCATGGAGAAATCTATTGTAGGCAACGCACAAGGGAAAATGCTGGTACAGCTGCCCAAAGAAAATGGCATTGTTGAAAATAAACTGAAATGAGACTGCAGGGTGAATAATGATCATAATGCTTTACTCCTTAAGCAGATTTAACTTGCACAATGGCTACCTAAAAGTAAGGCCACTTAAATTACCCTTAATCTTGGAAAAATTATTTATTTTATATGAACGTGAATTGAGGATGTTTGAAAATTACTATTTTGTAACACTGCCTTAATATAGAAATAATACAGGGAAGAAGGTATTCTCACAATCTGTTTGTCTCTTCACCTCAGCTCTGACATGAAACAACCTGTAATTTCACTCCTAAGACTACTGGCTGAAGTCAAACAGAAATTACAAGTTATATCACACTGTCTATGGAGACTGTAATGTGGAAAAATATCCAAAGGGATTAGGTAAGACCACCAAACTCATTTCACTTGCGACCTATTCAGATTTGAAGTCAGTTTCTTATAATTACAATTTTATTAAAGAAAACCATTCTTAAACTATTCCCTGAAGCATGCATTCAATCAGTTTCAGACATCCATGTTTTTCCTACAAACTTTTTCCTTCCCTTCTTACAAACATATTTTGGTCTATCAGTACAGAAAAAAAATTCAGATAAGGATACTCAAGGATCCAAATGCCTTCCATATGTTGGCAGCTGGCAGAATACAGCATAGTAAAATTCAGTGTCAGTTTAGAAAGAACTTATTAGGGAAACTTAATAGTTGCTGACTGCATCTAAGCCACTCTAATATTTTAAGGATTTTCATGAACTACCTTCGAGTTCCCACTCACTGTACCCCACATTTCAGAGCTCAGTCAGATGAGTGAAGGCAATGACTGCTGCTAGCTTCTTCTTTGCTGCATGATCTCTGTATCCTCTGGGTAAGGTTAAATAATATTACATGTAAAAAATTCCACCCCAAATTTACATTTTTGTAAACAAAACAACATGGGAAAACACTTCTCTAACCACAGTGCAGAGTCACTGAATGCAATGTAATCATCAAGGAAAAAAGCCAGGCCAAGGTCATGGGCATCAAGTTGTGTTCTGACAAAATAATGCTTAGAATTCACTGATGTCCATCGAAAAGGCTCAGCCAGTTCAGCCAAGTAAAACAGAACGTACAGAGAATTACTAGTCCATTTACAGTGCACTCATCCATGCATTATAAATCAGAAGCTGAAACCATCAACTCTCTCCAAACTAGTATCACAGTTCTTTCTGTTGAACAGAGCTCATCTAGCTTGCATGAAAGTTGATTATAAAACTTTTTTTTTATAAAAAAGTTATTTATAATAGAATCTTCTCAGCATATATCTGAAAAAGCATATGATTCCTCATGATGGGAAGTAAAGGGGAAGACACTGATCTGTAGGACCTGAAGAGATGGCATGGCACTGTGTCAGGAGAGGTTTAGGTTGGATATTAGGAAAAGTTCCTCATTGAGATAGTGACTGTGCATGGAACTGGCTCCCCAGGAAAGTGGTCACAGCACCAGCCTGGCACAGTTCAAGAGTTTGGACAATACTCAGGCACAGGGTGTGACTCTTGGTGATGGTTCAGTACAGGGCCAGGAGAGGGATTCAATGATCCTTATGGATCCTTTTCAACTCAGGATGTTCTATGATTCTGATGATAACAACAGGGACAGCATGTAGGTCATTGTAGAGAGAAGACTATTTGACATTTTATAATGTTAATTGCCCAAATTACCTTCTTTCTATAGACTTGATTGTAAAGATAGCATTTTCACACACTTGGGCAGCCTCTACTGAGCAGAAGGAATGACTGACATGTAGAACCACCTGAAGTGCTCATTTCCTGTTCATTATGACAGATAAATAACACAAAGTTGGCAACCACTGAAGAGTGCTTCTACAAACAGATTCCCTATATGACCAACAGCAGACATATCATAGGGTTCATAGAGCAAGTCTCATATACAACGCCTAAAAGAGAATATTACCAGTATTTTATTACTAAGGATCTTTCCTCATCAATCTCATTCAGTATTTCAGCTTCCCTATTGATTATCTGGCAGTTTTTAAATGTCCAGAGACTGAATCCAATCAAACCTATTGAAAGAAGCAAAAGCGATCAAACTGATGAGCGCATATTATGTTATTTACAACACAAATAATAATGGGGCTTTTCTTAAATAAAGCGGTGGGCTGAAATAGCCAATGATTAAATTATGTGGAAAGCAGCACAGTGAATTTGAAGGCCTCAATTCATGATACAAAGATCAGAACATGAAATAGGAAGTCAAAAGAAATTTCTCCCATTTCTGTACATAGATATGAACAGACAAGAGTTAACTCTGTCTGTATCAAAAATTATAAATAAATATTTTTATCTATATGACTACTGCTATGCCAGTAAAATAACTAATATCCATCACATCTGTTTGATGTTCTATACCCAGAAGTGACATATAAACTTTCTGCAGTCATCTTAGAAAAAAACTTTGGCAAAGCTGAGAGGATGAACAGTTTGGTTCAACTCCACTTTCTACACACTTAGGAGCTCTCATCAACAGACCAGGAGGTCCTTCATATAGAATGAAGCACCTCGTGGTCTAATCCCATCTTCATCATAAAGACAAAAAGAACTTACAGGTCATTGGTTTAAAATGCAGAGTATACGGAGTTTAAAAGGATGCAGAGCATTTTCAAAAGAAAAACCTCTTTAGTTTTGAAAGTGCACTAATATTTATTTAATGAAAAAAAACCCCAAAACCAGCTACCAAAAAAATATCCACATCCATAAGTAGTGAAGCCTGCAGAAAGCACAAACCCTACCTTCTCAACCCTGACTACTAATAGGAAGAGGTATCTACTCACCTACTAAACACAAGAAAATTCATTGTGAGGTTAGTCCC
The DNA here is from genome assembly GCA_910950805.1 of Acrocephalus scirpaceus scirpaceus. Lineage (NCBI taxonomy): Eukaryota > Metazoa > Chordata > Aves > Passeriformes > Sylviidae > Acrocephalus > Acrocephalus scirpaceus. The sequence continues at coordinate 26,077,956 of OU383780.1, forward strand.
AAGTCCAGGCTGTCCTAGCTCTGGCCTGTTAGAATAAGAAAAAAGACCAACAGACATGCTGGGAGCAAGAAAATGGAAAAGATGGGCTGAGATGCATATCTTAGAAAGTTCATGTAAACATCTGAATTGAAATCCTGATTCAATGGTCTTAGCAACAGTTTTGTTGCCAACTTCATTAAGATGCTATGCCTATAATTGGAAGCTTACCTAATTTCAATTTTGGAATGCAACAGTAACAAAATCAATAAGCAGAGCCTCTTCTGAGAAAAACTCGGGATTTTTTTTTCCCTAGAGTTTCATATATGTTCATATTTTATCTTGGGACTTCAGAGGTGCTATGAAAATCATATTGCAGGTAGGTTAATGTCCTTCATTTTTCTCCTAAAGTATTGATATGCATATTCTCTATCATAATCTAGTGAGATCCTCTGAAAGCAACAGAGTTAGACCACCAACAAAATTCTCATTCAATAGACTTGCTCTTCCAATCCCTTTGGAACAATAAGCCTACTCAAAAATATTTGTACTTTTTGGGAGAACAAGAAAGCCTGTGTACAAATTCTGGGATTCACATTTTTTTTAGATTCATTTTACTCAGAAATTAAACATTACCCAGCCTATCAGGGATTTATGCAGTCCCATTGCACCTCCTTTCCATCTCCCTCTCCCCCTCCTGTCATCAGGATGTGGGTGCTTGGTCATATTTCACCCTTAACTATTAAATGAAGATGTTCAAGCCGTAGCCTTTTCATACTTCCTTACAACCAGACACATCAGGAGTCACCTAGTATCTCATGACTATAAAACCAGAACTGATTTTATTTACCAAGTAGGCCCAACCAGGTTATTTAATGAAGCAAGCTTATTGAAATTATTAACATAATTTGGCAAGATTTTCTTGCCTAGTGCTGCTGTGCAGTTTAAAACAGATGGCAAAACTGAGTATAAAATTTTCCCTTTTACAGCAATACCTATAACAATACTGTTTGTATTATAGACCAGAAAGGATTAATGGAAATTTCAGTAAAATTTTTCATGATAAACCAAGGGCTGAAATAGAAAATCAGTTTAGTCTCATTTTTCTGCCCTATGAAAAGAAACATTCATTGTTACTTACTCATGAAAGAAGAAAAATATATGGGAAAATAGGCAGGATGCTTAGTGTAATTAAATATTCTTTTTAATATTTAATGAACATTGGTTTCTTCCAATGCAACCTGAAGACATTTTTTGAAGTTTCCCCTGCTGTCAAATGTTACTTTTTTGAACATTTTAGAGGCCCTTATTTTTTTTAGCTTTGCTCCTATTTGATTCATTTTGTTGACATGTCATCCTCTCAGCAGGATGAAGGAAAGTTTTAGAGGAACTCTGAGAAAGATCAAGAGAACTGGCAAAGAAATGCTACCCTAGAAGCACAAAAAAACATGTCTGCAGAGCCTGAAGCATGGTGCTGGTCCCACAGCAGAAGGCATAGTGGTTTCACACTGGTTAGAGGGAACTGTGGGTTTGGCTCCTGTCTGTCCTTAGGCTGATCTAAACCCCAAGCTGCTGGGATGATCTTCAAGTCACTTCACCTTCCTCGTGGCAAACAGTAGAGCCACGTTATAGGGAGAAAGGGCAAAGCCGTCTGGGCCCACAGGAGGAAGGTTCACAGATCTTGTGATTGCAATGTGAAGAACATCTACATTTGCACTGAGAAACTCAAATATATGATGAACCTCAATATCAAATAATGGACATCTTTGCAAGCAAATTATTATGACCATAAAGTCTCTGACTCAATGGCAGATTTGGGATGAAATTTTGCAGATCTGCCTAGCTGGTGATTGCTCTTTATGGGACATTGACCAAAGGAATATGGGAAAGATGATGACCCTAGCTGAGTGAAAAATGGGGTATCTGAAGGCCAGCCATAGAGGGAAGGAATTGGAGAAAGGGAGAAGCTAGCTATGGAAATTGATGGGAATTTTTGGTGAAAAAACTCCAATACAGATGGGAGTTCTCAGTTTTAGTTGCAGTTGGGTAGAGACTGGTGAAGTATTTCAGGGGTAAAAAGAGCTAGTACTGGAAGTCCTAATTTGAAACAATTCCAAAAGGACAATTTCTGTTTGCTTCTGGTTAATCCATACAAAGATCCAGCAGTGGTAGTGGTAAGAGAGATGCTCCTAGGATAACCAGCACAACTTTTAGTAATATTTCTGTGTCATCCATCTGGAAATATCATGTTCAGCTTGGGGAGTGGAAATAGGGGAAAGTCTGCTGGTGTTTATACTGTTCCCACATTATAAACAAATGGGATACAACTTAATTATACAGCGTAGCATAGAAACAGATTGATATATTCCTATTTTATGATTCTAGTGTCTGAGTTTGTGTTTTGGAGAGAAAGGTTTTATCAGTATAATAAAACAGAACAGGGTGTGTGACAGAATGTTGAAAAGAAGAGGCATTACTAGTGTTTGCTGGACACAAAAGGTCATTGATAGGGAACGAGTTTGCAAAATTGAATTGGACAATTGTGGTTTTTCTCATAAAATCACAAAGAAACAACATTTAATATAGTTCAAGCACACCACCAGCATGGGAATAATAGTCTGCTATGACATGAACTGAAATAGAAACCTAGGAAAAGCAGAAGGCATATAAGACCCTGTTACCACCTGGAATGCAATAAAAAAGGACAGAAATGTTTGATTTCTTTTGTCAAGAAATAGAACTGCAACGCAATGACAGAAGAAAATGGGTGGGTCCACAGATACTTTACATCATCAAAGGACCAAAAATGCCGAAGAAGTTTTTGTGTCTCATCAGCTGCAAGAGAACAGACACCAAATCCTCAAACTTTATTTGCCTTCTCTTCAACCCACTGTCATTTTAATCGTCATGAAAGATAGCAATCTCAGTATCTTTCTCTGTTTGCTGTTGCACAAGTATTTATTTACTAGGGCCACTGGGGGAAAACAAATCATAGAGAACAAATGGCTTGATGCTCTCTCACATTCCAACTGACACAATGTTTGAAAATATTGCCTTGTGCACCACAGTCCTACAATTTTGAGTGAACTGTTCTGTTATTACAGTAGAGTGGTGTCCCAAGAAATAACATAGCCCTTAATGGAGTCCTTTAAAAATCTCCAATGCTCCAGAAAGATGTATAAGTTATCTCCCTTTCAAGAAGCTAGTGGTAATTCTTGCTTATAAGAGAATTAATAATAAGCTATATAAATAAAAAAATAGTACCTGTAGAAGATAGGTGATGTTTATATTAGCACAGCATATTCCAGATACTGTAGAATGCATATATAGTTAGAAATAAATGGTCTGAAAATTACAGGAAAGACATACACACAAAAGGATTTGAAGAAAGTCCCATACTAACATTAAAGAATGTAGTTAGAATTGCAGTAGCCCTTCACACCTCTTCTTCTGTAATTAACAATGAATGAAAACCTCATTGTAATAAGAAATTTATTGCAGAAAATTTAATTTTCTTCTGTGCTTTTTCCTCTGCTATTTAAATGGGAACAACTTAGGTGCACACCACTACTTGAGGTCAAGACAAATCAGAATTTATTTTGATGCATGTTCAGCTATCGATACTTAGCACAAAAATGGATTAAATAATATCTTCAGATGAAAAACAGACTACAGATTTTGCTTTTTCTTTTTTGGGGACTTTATTCTTTTAAAATATGTTGGCTAGCTCTCCTGAACTATAGCCCAATCCTTTTTAAATTTAATTTTATTAACTAATTTTTAACCCACCCACCAAAATGCCATTTGTGTGATAACAGCATGTGCAGGGATTCCTAAGGGATATGGAAATTAATCCCACTTCTGTGAAAAGACCTTTTAATAACTCATATGTTATTTTACCTCATGAGTTATCAGTAGGCATTCCTCCAGCCTTTTCTAAGGAAATGTCCTTGCAGTTTGAAAGGAAAGAAGAAAAAAACCCAACAAAAAAAGGAGGAAGAATCTAAGAGTTTGTTCATTTAATGCAATTTTGAGTTGGTTATACAAACCCACCCGTTTTTTAGCAACCTTTAAAATGATGGTCCAAGAAGCAGCCTCAGACCCATCAAAACATTCTGCAGCGTGTATGCCCATACACAGGGTTTGTTTTAGTCACCAACATTTCATTTGCTCTTCTGAATGCCAGCACAGGAAGATTCTGACTGCTGCAAATCCTCATGTTTCCACCTTCCTCCCTTGCTCTTTTCATATGCACATATGTCACTAACAATTTCTCCTCTTTCCTTCCTTCCTTACATCCTTTTTTCAGTAGAGCTCATGGATCAATAAGACATCATGGCACTGTATGGAGCCTGAGTGATTTCTCATACAATGGCTGCTGTTACCATGTTTCCATGGGAATTGCAAATCGCCTTTTAAGAAGGAGCTGAAGATATTTTCAGCCACTGAGCCACCGCTGCTACAAGGGCACTGAACCTCAGAAAAGGCCCAGAAACCTGAGCTGCTCTGGAGCTTGAAAGGAGCTGCTGCAGCAACGACACTTGATGGATCTTAGCCTTGATTACAAGAGCAGACTACTACCACCATGATTGATGAAATCCTGCTTCAAAGAGAAGATGAGGAAACAATGAAAGCTCTGACTACTGTGCTGGGGGCAGGAGGGATGGAGGGAACCAAGGCAGAAGGGAAGTAGTCAGGAACCTGATCTAATGGCAGGGAAGCACATAGGTTTATGGCAGCTGAGAAGAAAGAAAATTTTTTCTCTGTCAGTTTTCTAATGGGTATAAAATAAGAATTATATGAACTACAGTCATCAGTTTACAGAGAAATCTATTACTCTCTGGGATCAAAAAGTGAGCACCAGTTGTGAATAATGGTTTCAGCCTGTGGCTTTGAGCATTAAATCCCATTTTTCAACCAGCAGGGCAGTACTTTTCCACTATCACCTCAATGACAGTCTGTGTTCAGTGTGCCAGTGACTCCTTCTTGCTCCATCTACACCCTCTTTTTTTTCTTATCTAGCTATGTACAATCTTATAATTTGAACTTTTAAGGAAGTTGCTGTCTGCAGTCTCATTGTGTACATTAAAAACATTAAAAATAATATTTTTAACCATCTTTTTCACAAGTTCAACCAAGATTAGACTCTGAAGCCAATGAAGATTGTTTCCATTACTATAAACCAAAGAGAGAGATAACTCTTTAATCCATCAATTTTTAAATACAAATTTTCTTACTCTTAGTTCAGATTTTCTATGTTGTTACTAATTAACAAGGGGCATGTTCTAGGGCATTTGAAATTGAGATTTAGTTTTAGTTTAATTTTATGTGAACACAAAGGGTATAGGTAGCTAATGCAGTAACCTTTCACTTCTGGAGGCTTAGACTGGAATTTGGTTTAAATTACAAGTGAAATGAATTTAGTGGTCTCATCTTCACTTTTAGCAAAAAACTGTTCTCATTAAAAAGCCACTTTGCCCTAACTTCTGAAAAATACAGCTTTTTCCTAGATTAAAAACAGTGCTGGATTAGGTATTCTGGGGCTCAAAACCAAATTGCAATTGCAGGGTTGTGTGAAGCTGCTGGGTTAGGACTGGTATCTGTTTGAATCATGCTTAACAGTAATGAACAATATATATATGTCAATTATATCAGCTACGAAATTCAAATTAACTCAAAAACTACACTGCAAATACAAAGGAGAGTACAAGTTAATATGAACAGATGAATGGCATGCGACATGTGATACCTCCCAGAAATAAACAAGAAAACTTATAAACTGCTTGTGCTTCTGTAATAATTACACTGATTTAAACCAATCACCTCCCCTCCTTGCCCCCAACCAAAACAACACTCCTAGTCAGGTTATGCATGATCCTCATGTCACCTTTTAGGCTTACTGAAAGGACAACATGCAAAATATATCATTACACAGTAACTGAAAGTGAAATGGCTGCAGCTTGCTTTACTGCCCTTGTTAGCTCAAATTCTACCTTGTAAAGAATCCAGACCAATATATCATAAAACCTCTGGTTTATAAACTCTCCATTTGGTTTTGTGCAGTATGATTACTGTGCACTAACTGGAGTAAAACAATCTATTTAATATGAGACCCAGTGACTATTAAAAGCTGGATTGTAGCTCAGTTTGAATGCTGATCTCTTGAACTAAAAAAAGAAAGTATTTGGCTAAACATAATGATGCAACAGCTATTGCTCAGGCAAAATCATTGCTTTCATTTCTTCAAGTCATTTCAGATTTGTTTCTTGAAATAAATACAACACAAGATATCAATCTCAGTTAAAAACCATATACAGAGATAGTTTCAGACGAAGATTTATTTTTCTAACATCAAAACAGCCCCTCTAACTTGCCCATTCAAATTTTCTTCAGGCCTAAGTTTCATATGAAAGTCCCATCTTCTGAACATATTACAAATTTTATAAAATTTCATTGGAATAACATTTTCTCAGTTTTATTCATGCTAATGAAAAACAGGAATTACATCCTCCTTATCAACTGCTTTTTTACATAAAGGGAAACCTTTATCTGTAGAATGGCCCAAGCTACTTCCCTTATACATAACTGAATTACATATATGCATATATTTTCAGAAAATATAGGCAGGAAACCAAGGCAGATTTCTTTGTATTCTCCCTTCATCTGAGCTGAGCACTAAATTAACATGTCCACAGTGACCAAGGGATGCCCTTGAATTGTCTGCTAAGGAGAAAACAGGACAACTTTGGGTAAAGGCAAAGGAAGGCAAGGACCTGACTTCCAAATGCAGAGAGGTGTTGCAAATATCTTAACAAAAGGAAACTGCAAATTTCATTCTCTGTACTCTGTGATAAAGTTAATGTATTACAAATTTCAGATTTCACGTAGTGACAGAGTTGCACGTTAATGCAAGCAGAATACTGTCATTACCAAAAGTGCTCTTGGAAGCTGGGCTGCATAATGTAGATTTACATATTGTAAACATGACTATATTTTCTTTTTTCAGAATATACACAATATGCTGAACAGAATAGCATAGTGGTGTTCTACTTTTGCAGTATTAAGACTAGTAGGTACTAAAAGTGTAATTTGGTTGATCTATAGAAACCCTGTGAATTTGCATTAGCTCCAGGTACTTTCAGGCACACATGGAGGTGGAAAGAAATTTGTCAGGGGATGGCAAAAGCAATCAATGCTTGTCAACTTGGATGCAAGATTTTATTTGGGATCCTATAAATCCCCTACAGCACAGTCCTTACTTAATAGGGTAGTTGAACAAACCATGTTTAGTTCCCCTATCTTCTCCAGAAGATAGGGATAAAAAAAATCCTCTAATTTCAGTGGTCACAGAAAGGTAAAGTACTTCTTAGGGACTAGCAAATGATGCAGAGAGAGCCACACAGATGAATGGAAGGAAAAGAGACATGAAAACTTTCTAAACATATACTTTCCTATTGGAAACTGGGAATTTTAATTATGGAAGTGTTATTCTTTGACTGGCATAAGTTATGTAAGAATATTTCCACACAAATTGCATATCCTGAACGTTACAAATACAACAGATCAAGGTTAAGGGACAGTGTAATTCTAACAAATTTAGTGACAGGTTAAGATCAAGGGATGTCTTGACATTCTCCTCAGAAAGGTCAATCTAGCAGGTATGCGATGTAAAAATGAAGACTCTGCCATCATTGCCATGGCAAAAGGTCAGACACAAGCTGATTGGTGATAGAATTATCAAATTAACCAATCGATGTGTGTGAGTAATAGATGTAAGCAATCCTGGGGGAGAGCCACAGGGCAAATGCCAGCTCATCAATAACACATTGCCTAGGAAAAGAAGATCCTCTCTTCAATCCATGTCCTTTACATTAGCAGTGGTATCAAGGAATTAAAAGAAAAATCGAAAGCAAAAGCTTTAAATATGCTTTCAGACTGTATACAGCATTCAAATATCTTTCCAAAACAAGTTCCATAACCTGCTGTGGTAAATAAGAGCTTGCTAGCAATCTAAAGAAAGGAGGCACCAAGTAACCCTACTATAAGCAGGTATATTCAGAGACTGAAGGATTTTTATGTATCTAACACCAGTACAGACTTTATTTGGAATGTTATTTTACTTATGGCAATCATAGAGACATAAATCTCATGTTTGATCGTGTGGCAACTTCTGCATGGCAAAATGAGAAACAGATCACAGGTATTCTGAGGATTTTATGAATAGGATGCAGCAAGTATATGAAGAATTCTTTAGCTGTAAGTAGTATTTTAATGCCTATTTTATATACCTTTTTGTATCCGACTGCTATTATGCCAGCTTCTACATATCTCAAAGGTTTAAACCCTGCAGAAGCTCTCTATGAGTCCACAGGAAGGCAGACAGTGCCTTTACACAGCAGAAGAAGGCTTCAGGTAAGCAAAACTGAAACAAAGAACCAGCTTAGTTGGTCTCGAGCTCAAGAGGCATACATTTCACAGAACATACATCAACTGCTGGAAAACAGACTGAACTCCATTCCATAGGGTTATCTAAAGTCAGTAGAACTGTCTAAACTTGGATGAAAATGTTAAGCATCAGGGTGGGGCAGCATCAGGCTGCTTTTCTATTTTAAACTTTTTCTTTCCTTTATCACTGTATTTTTAGGGATAAAAAACAAGGATGATTTCAAGACCCTCAGTTGCTAGTGACATTTTCCAAAGGGAGATGCCCACTTGGAGCTCTAAAAGCCTCCATAGCATTTCTATGGAATCCTGGGAGAGCAGCTCAGGGCATGCACCTGGGGCTCTGTGCTAGGAGAGAGGTTCTCTCTCCCTGAAAACAGGGCAGCAGCCTGATCCCTGTTCAGTGTGCTCCACTGAGACACACAAAAGGTGAAGGTACACTTCATCCTGCACGTTGATGAGCCAGAGTCAGGATGTCAAATGTGACAAAGCCTTTGTCTGTACTAGCAACAACAACTGCTAAGGAGAGAAACATAATAGCATGTTGGCTGTTTCAGGATTCCTTATTCCTTCCAGTGACACACAAGCTTCAAAAAAAGCTAAGCGCAGTGGTCTCTGCACAGTGAACCAGAGCTGGGTTTGCCACACATGACTTGGTCACCACCTTCAAGAAAAACCTAGAAAGCACCACTGGCTTGAAGATCTGCCTGGTTATCCCAAGTCTTTACACCTCTTCTTGTCCTCTATAGGCACACCACTCTCAGTGGCTACCATAAGGTGTTCCTACTTCTCCTCACATATTCCGAGATCTGAGAATCTTACGTTAGCTCCAGTGATGCATCTGTTATCATGGCAATATGATATTGCTGTTATCACAGTAGGGACAGTAATATGGTAACACTCAGAGGGTAAAATCCATTCTGCCATCAAAAGGCATGTGTTACTCCTATTACTGTTAATGGGAGCCATGCACAGATATCAGTGCCAGAACAGGTATCTAAGTGAGCACAATTACAGCCCCCACTGTGAAATTCACTGAACACAATTTTCATATTGCTTTTATTATAGATATACATAACACAATAAAAAAAATCATCCTCATTTGACTAGGATATCAATTTGAATATGAGCTAGTTTCCTTTTAAAATAAGTCTTTCTTATATTTTAAATGCTTATTTTTCCCTAATATATTGTTTAAAATGCAGTTAATATTCTCCCCTCAAAAAGCACAAAAAGCACAGAAGCATCTTAGATTGTGTATTTATCTGTAGTAAGTGCAGAGTTCTTGTCAATGAACTACCAGCTTGGGCTATAGGAGGAATGAATAAGTATGGCACCACTGAATTTCATAGTGATTTTTGATTCAGTTTCCTTGAAGATCTAGCTGTGCACTGCCTTCCTAATCTGCAACAGTATGGTTGGCAATGCCACCTTTAAACACTTGAAGATATTTATATTTATTTTATCACGTTTTGTCTGCTCTGCAGCTTAAATAGTATTAACATTTAGATCTATAATTTTAATAGTTTGTTACCTAAAAACCTGAGAAGATCACAGTTATGCGCTGTGGGAGCTCTGAGTGCTGGTCTGCCCAGTCACAGCAGCTCTCACCATTAGTTTCACATTGCAGTAGTTCCAATCAATCTTAAAGGTAGGCCAAGATCAGCCAGAAAACAGAAATGACAAATATTTATCAGGTAGTGTTCCCAACTTGGTTGAAGTAGAAAAGCTAATGCCATGAAAGGAAGTTTTTTTGAAAGAACAGGGTATCTACATTTGCATTTCCAATAATAAACAAAATTAAAAGATTGAATTGATTTATGCATTGAAAATTGTATATTGGAAAAACGATGTCCTTGAAACTAGTTGTTGAAAGAATCTCACACTGGGATATGCAAACTTCTTTACAAAATGTGAGTAAAATAATATCACTAGCATTTTTTATATTAAGTTACTCTAAATTCCAATACAGCAGATAAAATGATCAACCTATGATGACTAGTTCTCTTTAAGTATGCAGAGATCTTAAAGAAATGAAGTTTCTGATATAGACCACAAAGATGGACACATTTGCATGTGTTAGCTGCTTGAACATTGATCAGAACATTTTATGGGCCTTATGAGATAGTGATCATCATAGGTACCTCAAGGCACTACCAATACTCAAATAATATAAAGCAGTACTTAAGAAGTGAATACAGAAATTTGCAGACTAAGACAACATGACCTGTGTTATAACAAAATTCAAAGGTTTTTCATGCACTAATTCACTAATAGTCCTATTTAAAACAATCTAAGCTTCAGTTTACACAAAGCTGATAGGATGACTTATTTTGGATTGTGCTGCTGTACCATTTGCAGGCTGTGAGTACACATGCAGCCTCTGCTATTTTATTAGTATTAAAAATGACATGACAATGCAATGAGATCTGGTTTCTGATGCTGTAAGTAAGCTGTCACCCTTCCCTCAAACCCTACGGAAATATGGAATATCTAACCATCTTTGAACAAGCTCATGGTTCTAGATTAATGAAAAGCATTAACAAGGCACTGATGTGAGGAAATACATCCTGTGTACAATGTCACTGCATGCTACTCAGCAAACCTGGGAGAAAAATTAACAGAAAGAAAGCTAATAGGACGAAAAAATCAAGCATTTTTTTCCTAAAGTCAATTTCAAGCCTATAAACATACTTAATACATTCCCTAAAAAGTAAAATCCAAAAATCCCGTTATTGTGTATTACTATAAAATATAGAAACTATGAAAACTTAAAAAAAACCCCAAACCCCTCTACATTTAACAAAATGCTGTTTACCTGTATGTGGAACAAATGTACACAGGGTGAGTCTTTGGTGAAGGGTGGACACAAAATCTATAATATCTTATTAGTCTGTCTTTGTTTTATGGAAAGAGAATCTTTTTCCTCAGAGATTACAATTGTATGAATACAGTAACACCAGGACAATGCTGCATCCGTCTATAAAACAGTGAAGCCTTTTGATGAACTGAAAGTAATTTTAATTAAAAATCGTATTCTGCAACATTCTACTATAAGGTTTCTAAAATATATGGAGAGCACTGGATTTGCACTGATGAAAAATCAATAAAAACAGATCAAAAACGCTGAAATAGGATTTGCACGTTCTGTTTGAATCTCTGACTCAAAATCGCATTGCAAAACAAGCATGGACCACTCAGCAGGAAACACTGGAATCTAATCATTCACCCATATTCTAAGCCTGGCCAATTTATAATACTTTCTTGGGGTTACTTTTCTAAGGTTGAAATTGTAGCATTTTCTTCTGTGCCAGAGACAAAAGTAAAGCATTATTTTAACTCAACCACTGCCAAACCAGAAAGTCAAAAATCATGTCATGTTCAATAGTGAATGTTATTGCTGCAGAGAAATACAATATAAAGATGATACTAATACAAACCGTAATCCTCCCTAATGGAACACTGCATGAAATATGGTGTTTTCCCAATTGCAGCTGGGTAAACACTATTAAAATTCAGAATCTGGACTGGTTTTTATTTTTGCCACCTTTTTCACCCTGTAAAGTTGTTTCAACAGCACAGTCACTGACTACCAACTCCCACAACCTTCACTATCAGCCAGAATGCTCTGTCAGCAAGCCTTTTCCTACTCCAAAGAGTGTGTTTAAGGAATTACTATTTCATATAACCTATCTTTGATGTTGTGTAACAATAGCCCTGTAAAACAAAACAAAAAACTGATGGAAGTATTGATCATTTTTCAACAGTAAAAATCAATGAGATATTAAAAATATTAATTTCTGCTTCTCTATTTTAAAGAGATTAAAAAGAGACAACCAAATCCCATGAAGATTTTCATGATGCTAAATGTCACTTGTGTCAAAGCTGAATTTATACAGTAAATTAAGAGCAGTTGTAAATAAACAGACAATATTATAAAGACAGATAAAATGAAGCAAATCACACTAAGTTAGAGGCTTGTTTCTCTGAAGACCAAGCTGAAAAACTAAGGGGTACTTTCAATGCTAATGTGTCAGATGAAGGCAAGCAATGTTAAAAACCTAAGTGCTATTAAATATCAATGGGATTTCATCATCAAACTTCCTTGTCTTCCTCTGAAAATTGTAATGGAAGAAACACATGGAACTGAATGCTACTTCCAGTCACATATTGCAGCTCTTAGCTGAATATTTTGCCATGTTTTCCCAAATAGTGCACCCCAGTAGGCAGGGTCTGTAGAATGAAACAGGTGGTGCTGGAGGGCCTTGGATTTATGCTATCATATTTCAGAGGGCTTTATTTCACACAACATCTAATCTGGTCCCGTGGGACGAATAATAGTCCTTAGTAGCTGGAGTGTATTAGTTGACCCTCCAGGAACTTTGTGCTTTAGTTTCATCCAAAAGGAGTTCAAGTGCTCCATGATGAGAAGTGAGTCCATGGTATGGGAGGTGATGAGCATCACTTCAGAATTGCACCCCTGATCTGAAGTAAAACACTGATGTAAATTCACTGTCAATTGCTTGGATATGGGTACCTCTATAAATAAAATTTTTCAGACAACTCCCAGCAGAGACAAAATTCTGCCAGGTTTGACCTATGATCTTATGTGCCATTAAACAGTATTTAAATAGATGCATTTAGAAGAAACCATTTGTATATATTGCATTTGTTTTAAGATTTAAAATCTATTATAGTTTCCTGCAAACAAATCTTTAAATATTTCAAAATAAAGTTTCACCCTATTTGTGATGCACTCGTATTTAACCCCCCCGCCTTTTTTTTTTTTCTGCAAGCAGAAACTTGTCTCTGTCTCCACAACAATGTCATCTGTTAAGTAGAATGGGTGAAGTACATTTCATATTCTTCCTTTTGGAGTTTGCTGTACTCTCTAATTATATTAGCTCATTGCCAGTAGAAAAATATGTCATATCTGTTCCCAAAAGCCGGAGTTTCTCTTCTTTTTCATTATTTTCAATTGTTTTTACTGAACCTTTAGATGTGGCATTACAAAGTACATAGATAAATTCATAAATGAAGCATGACAGCATAACCATGGGATAATAATGGGTGATAGCATCTTGTTGTTTACCTCACTGAGCCATTGTGAGGATTAATTAGTTAATGGTCATAAAGCAGAGTGCACATGCAAAACACTTTACAAGTGCTAGATAATATTACATGTGATATACAGAGCAATACCACTACTGCATATGGCATAAAGTGGAAGCACTCAATCATTATATTAACCTGAGTCTTTCAGGTAGTAGAATCTGTCAGAGGGAAATAATGGTTGACTGCATCACAAGTATCATTAAACCTTTCAGACAGTTATTCTCTTTGCATGTATACATTCAAGCCCGTAGGTAATAAGCACCAAGTACCACTAGTGATCTAAGGTAAAACTGCAAACACATTTCCCAATTCATCACAATAATGTTGATAGCTTGGATGATAGGAGTGTTTATTAGGTTCCTGGCACATTTATCTGTTGGCTCACAGATTCTGGGGCAAAGAGGAAACAATGGCTAAAAATGTAATATTGAAACATAGATAAAATTTGGTTCCAGAAATTAGGGTGGGTAAGGGTTTACTAGAAAGTCAAGTGGCCTCCTTGGCCACAGCCTCCCCTTGACACAGCACTAAGAGTAGTAAGATGTTATATAAGATATTGGTGTCAACTGTTTTTGGGCCATGTTTAGAGCAAAGCCATTTGGTAGTCCATACTCATGCAACAGCTGTCACTACATTCATGTTCATGACTCAGTGCTCCAATTGCAATAATACTGACAATGTATAATTCTGACAGATATAAACTGAGCATAATCTAAGCACACACTTCTGGATACAATTTCCATCTTTGTCTGAGTATTACTAAGGCAAGGGAAATATTCAGGTCTTTCTTAGTTTCTGATGCTATAACTGAATGTTGTATTCTGGAAAATATTCATGGAGACTAGGTCTTTTCTGGGATCTGAAGGAGTTGTGAAAAACCTTTCTAAGAAATAAGAGAATTACATAAAAAATAAAAATTGAGTTTTAATTTTGAATACATATATACTTTTGAAATTTGAACATGATGCTCAAGAGCTTCATCTTTTCATGAAGGAGACTGCATTGGAGTAGAGATGAAAATTCCAAAGTTGGATGAAATTCTCTTTGAGATTTAATTTTTAAAATTACTCTTTAACAGAAATTTAAGAGAAGGAAAAATTATTGAAAAGTTCCAAAGAAGCATTATGAATGGAACTGGTGAACAATTTTTGAATTCAGGTTCTGATACTAGCGTAAATTTAAATCACTTTAAATTGGATAAATTATATTACAATTATAGCTCAATGAAATACAACAATTTCTGCAATAATACAGACATCCTTCCCAAAGTTCATATCTCAGGAACTCCAGTGATCTCAATGAAATGTCTTTTTGCTAATTTTGAGCCTGAAGATAATCCAAAGAGAATAAAAAGATGGTTGAAGACTGTATGAGATTCTATTATATAGGGGTTCATAAGGGAGATACATGATTTCTTGTCACCATGATTTGTTCAGTTGTTTAGGGATATATCTGTTAAGAGTTTGGGACAATTTCAGATAAGATGGATGCATGTGCAAATCAGTTTTCAAGAATTCTAATAACAATAAACTCAATGATTTCAACTGTATATTTCTTGTTCTGGCAGTTGCTATACTATTATTAATCAAGTGAGGTTCTTAGATTACTATCCTGAAATTATTGTTGCCCTACCTAGAATAAAAAAAATAAGGGACTTCCTATTGCTTCCCATGTAATGTTTTTCAAGACTAAAATATTAGATGTTCATCTAAAATACTAGATGTTTTAAAATACTGGATGTTCATCACTGATTAAAGAAGATAAAAAAGAAATTATTTTACTGATAAAAAGAGATAAAAAAGACAGCAAGTATCAATTTGATTGGGACTTAGGTCTAGTCAGTAGTACAACTCCTACTGATTTTGAATTAATCAGAATTTAATTCCTAAGAATGAAGGTTTTTTATTGATAAACTCTACTAATTTGTCATATTTTCCTTCCAGCCTATATGGGGATTTTGCAAACATTTCAAAGTAAACCACTCACAACATTTTCCAAAACATCTCTACCATAAAAGCAACTAAGTGAATGCAAATGACAATTTCATTAGCTTCCCTGACTCTTTCCTTATATCTTTTCAATACCAAGTTACCAGCAAATCCAGGTACAATATATAACAAACATGCCAGCTCCTATAAGCTGTGACAGCAGTATCTCCAAAAAGCTTGAAAAATTCAGTAGAGCTAACCACATCCCTCAAATTTAAACATGTACACACAGAAATATCATCTGTGTAGGGCTGTAACCCCAGGCCTGAAATGAAGCTACCTGATACCTATTTGATTTGAATCCCATAGCAGGTAGGTACTGTTTACCCAATTCCTTTAAAAAAGGTCATGTTTTTATAGGTGCCTTCTATTTCTCAAAAAAAAAAAAAAAAAAAAATGCAAACCAAACCAAACAACTATGAACAGAGATATAAATATATTTTAGAAGCTAGTTTGTTTATTCCTGTAGTCTTCAATCTGTGAGCTTTTATTTCCTCTTGATAAAAATAGCTGTATGCATTTCATTACGTAATTTCCACTAAATACCTAGCGGTATACGGACTTTTACTTGGTTCTTCATCCTCATTGAAATTTCAGCCTTAACACAGCCATATTCATTGCTTTGGTACCTATGTATACTATAGAACTCATACTCTAAAATCTGTGGAAAGAGCCTGCAAAAAGAAAAACAAAACTCTATTTCCCTGTATAACCTTGTCTCCAATTCCCAACACTCATTTCTAGTGAACTAATTTTCTCTTTCACTTTCTGTCTTCTGCAAATATATTTGAAGAATCTTTTATTGTTTCCTGATTTATTTCACACCACAACATTCAGTATTTCTTTTAGCTCTTCTAATTATCCTTTTAAATTGCTCCTGCTTAGGCTCATAGATGTCCCAGTCCTCTCTTAAGTGCACTGCTTACATTTCTTCAGAAGTCTTCAGTTTATTGCTCACAGTAATCTCTTTGTTGCTATTCCCCACTTGACTAGATTGGCTGCCTTTCCATGATTTCTTTTCTTAGAGTTTCTGTCATTCTGTATACACTGTTGTTAATAAATATATGACCTTGCTTGTAAATACACTAACGCTGCTCTGCTTTTTAGCCAGATAGGGCACTTCAACTTTTTAACATAGAGTCAGATTGAAAAGAAATGCATTAGTATGTGCAAACCTTTTGGCAGGTAAATAATAACGTGGATATGGATGGAGCAATCTGACAGTTTAACCATTAGCTTCAACAGTTCAAAATTGGGGCCATCTTCAAGAGCAAAAAGGAAAGGAGAGCAAATGCAGAGACAAGCCATTCTATTTCTAAAACTAACTCTACCTACCACAACATCCTAATGATTTACAAAGTCACCCCTGAGGTATGCTAGCATCAGATTGATGTCATTCCTCCACAAAACAGAAGAAATTAAGAGGGATCACATCCTTTTAGTCTACAACAGGATTTTGAATCTTGTTCCACACCTCCAGAGCAGCTTTTGAAAATTTCATGAATATGATTGCTCTGTGTTTGCAAAGGAACTCCAACAATCCACGTTATTTCATATTCACAATTACACACTATAAGTCACAAGCATGAAAAGAAACGATAATTAAATGACTATGCCTTCTACACCATGCAAGGACTTCTGGTGTATTTTTATTGACAGAAAACTGTGACAAAAACACTTTTGACCTTCAGTTATAGTTCTGTACTGTGATTTTTTTCTTAAAAACATTTTTAAACACCATCAAAACAGAAAAAGAATTAGAAGCTCTGTATTTAAATAAATTAAGGAATATCTGCTAGTGAATTATCTAATTAATTATTTAATTTGGGCTGCATTCTCCATGTTTGTTCTTCTTTTAGAGATGTGAAAAAAAAAAGTGAAAGTAAACACTAAACTGTTAATAGACTAAATTCAGTAAGTGGCTAAGGGTCATAAAACCAAAATCTTATTTGTGCAGCATGTATTCGTATCCACTTACATTTTGTAGAAGTATAACAGCATTAAAAAGATTCTGCTTAATAACAAACAAATGCTGCAATTCTCCTTGCCCATATTCTCTTTAAATTTTAAGTTACTTTGAATGTAAGATTTCAGACAAGACGGAAAAAGTTAGAAAATGAGAAAGATAACTCATTTCATCCTGTAATTCCACATGTTGCTATATCTTAACCAGCTCTGCAGGGATTGGCTGGAATCCAATTTGCCATCATTTATTCACAAGCATACTCCTTATACTGTGTACTTTTTTTATTCTTATTCACTATTTACCCAATTATATCTATCCTTATTAGACCCCTGCTGAAGGCAGCAAGGCAGTTCTAGCTATGGAAGTCCCATAGCTTAACTTAATCCTATTATCTCCAGATAAACGGGAATACATAGGGCTCTTGATGGCCAAATTCAGCTCTACCCTCTCTTCCCCATGAGGAAAAAGACTGTTCCTCATCCCTATGCCTGATGTAATTAAGATCTGGAAATATGCCCATTCCAATTCTTATCCAGTAAAAACATCACTGTCAATGTTGAGAAATGAACTGCGGTTATGATGCAAAGAGTTGACACTTTAGTGACATTTACTGATGTGTTAGGCCTTTACAGTGGCTTGCCTCTACATAGTTTATGTCTTCAGGAATTTAAAATGCCTGCCTAAAAATCTAATAAGAGGAAAGGGAATACAATAAGAGAAAAAAAATTTGATAGTATTGACAAGCAAAGACTTAATTATCTCCATTGTATTTGAATAGATATAGATTGTCATTAAATTCTTGCAATACAAGTATTTTACACAATTATAGAAAATGAACTGAATAGTAAAATAGGATCAATAACAGAAG
Source organism: Acrocephalus scirpaceus scirpaceus (assembly GCA_910950805.1). Taxonomy (NCBI): domain Eukaryota; kingdom Metazoa; phylum Chordata; class Aves; order Passeriformes; family Sylviidae; genus Acrocephalus; species Acrocephalus scirpaceus. The sequence goes on from OU383780.1 coordinate 26,096,311, forward strand.
TAAAACAGTTACTGAAAAAAAGGTTTTCTCGACTGACTCCAATAATGTAATAAACTCCTCAACATTTAACCTGCACAGAAAACACAAAAAAATACACCAAATACAGACTTGCCCTGGATATCTGAAAAAAAAAAAGAAAAAAAAAAAAAAAGACTAGCAAAGTCTGATAATATGAAATTGCTGAATATTGTGAACTAAAATCTTCTTCCATGATTTGACTTTGTAATATACTTCAGTCATGCCCTTTTCTTTGAATGCACACCTGCACTCCCACCTGTTCATCCCTCTTTATCCAAATTACTAGCACACTGAGTACTGACTTTTGCACAGAAACTGGCAAGTAGATATATATCTAGATAATTAGAGTAATGAGCATGTTTTTTCATACAGGCCTGTCACTTTAATCTCTGATGGCTATTCCAATCCTAGCCCTTTCTAAAGAGAACATGTTAATCACACCGACTGGTTTCAGGATTGAAAGGAGGTTTTATTATATGATGAAGTATCTACTAGGCTGGGACAACTACACTAATATTCTCCAGTAACCTAAATCAGATTTAACCCCAGTCTCCAGAGGTGAATGCTTCGTGCAGTTCTAATAATACAAATGTGTAAATTTGTAATCAGACTCTTGTGTAGAACTGGTGTTTTATTTACTATAAGCTTAGCTGAAAGGTTCCTAGGGACTGAAGATAGTTGGGTTGTAATCCTGTCATTTGGTGACTTAATATTTTTATATTATCATGACATTAGCATAATTCTGACCTCTATTTTGCAGCATTTTATGTTTTTCAGGCACTAGTTTTGATGCTGTACCCGTAGCGTATAGAATCGACAAATATTCACATCGTTCCCTATTTTACTGAACATTTGGTGTGAAGTATTAAGTCTGATTTAATGTTATTAGTGCCTCAGAAAAGTGCAAAATACATGAATGTAGGCATTCATCTCTCAGTTTACCATAACACTGCCATAAAATGCTACTAAACGGGTGATAAACGTTTGTTCTCCCTTTTCCTTTCTAATTCTTCCTGCTGAATGTTCTGCCTCTACCCAGACGGCTTGAAAACTGATGCCAACTCACCCATGTAGATCAATCATCAGGGTTTTTCTACTTGCCCAAGCTGCAACTGAGCAATTGAGGTTGGCTCAGTTGCAATCCCTCATTAAAACTAGTCTCAAAGTAACATCAACCTTTAGATGTAGCATTTGGATTCAATTCTGAATATTTTTTGAGACCAAAGAATCAATTAAAACATTTCACAATCTATGGCAAACCCCAAAGTTTTCCCCCCCTCTTATTAAAGAAAATATGAGTAATGGAAATATTGTCATATATTGCTTGACACTCACCTTCTTTACAAGCAAATACTGGAAGTTTTGATTGTGAAAATGTATGAAAGATGATTACACTAATGATGAAATGTCTTTTTCCTCTAAAGAAATTTGTTATTTAAGATCTTCATTTTGCAAAATATCAAACTGGCAGGCTTAAGTCCTCAATTTTTATACAGAGATAGCAGGTTTTTCCTCGCAGGCTGGCTACCTAATGTGTTTCAACTTTGCTTGCAATATTGCTTCATTCTGATTCTTCAACTTCTAATATTTGTAATATGAGTCAAGAAAAGGCCAGGCTGAAGATATTTATGGTGATTGCTTCATGATATGGACACCTGCCAAGAAATAAGTTCATTCCTTCAACCATTTCTAACTTATGTGAGATCAATATCCAGGCTCTCTAGCAATAACCTTGCATCTATAATTGATATTGTTTATTGGCCTGTGGTGCTGTGAGCAATAAAAGGACTAAGAAAGGGCTGAGAGAATAAATATTCATCTAAAGAAGAAGTCTCATGGAAATATGTCAATAAAGAAACAACATATGATGCAACTTTCAATGGAAACTTATAATGTGCTGGTCTAAGAACATAAAACAAGAAAAAATTATTATGGACAGTCTCATTTTCAAGCAAAGGAGCAAATAAGGATACTCTAATGAATAGCCTATAAATGTAGTTCTGAGAAGACTGCCCTAATAGGTTTCATGATTCACATGAACCAATGCCAAGGAGTAGAACAGTTCCCATTACCAAATAGGTGAAACAAGAGTCAATGACTTTGTGCAAGTGTGAAGGAATTAATGGAAAGGAGAAAAGAGAGGAAACTGGGCAATATTACAGCATACATGGTGTTTGGGCTGCAGTGCTTGTGTAGCAATGTTCATACAGATGACATCACATAAAAACACTTTAGTTTGTGCCATAAAATAAAACATTGATTAAATGGTCTATGGACACTGAGGATGAGTTGAAAAAAGACATTTTATGCAACTCTGAATTACACTGAAAACCATGATTTTGGAATGAACTTCAGGGTGGTAGATCAACATTTATTTGCTTTCTCTGTTTCTTCTAAGCATAACTCTCCACTTACTTGGCCTAGTTAATTTATGAAATCAACTCTAGATCAGAGAAATTGACAAGCACTCATTGAGGAAAGAATATTACAGTTTAAAAGCATTAGGAATAGCATTATAAATTATATATATTTTGCTGTTAAGTGACTCACCATAAAGTGAATTACAATGAACATAGATTGGATGTATTTTAGTGTGTCAAAACCAGTTTTCTGTAGCATGCAAACTTTTTGCTTCATGGTCATTCTTAGTAACACAGCTCCACTCTTCCCTCATTTTCTGATCTAAATCCATTTTAAGTATACACTTTTAGAGAACTAATTTGTATTTCAATTTATGTATCAATAGTCTTTTTGTATGAATACACATCACTACAAATATTTTCAACTTATCAAATCATCATATATATATTTTTCAGTCTTGGCTGCCTTAAAATTAGTGAAGTATCAAAAAGCTCATTCACTTTCTTTTCACAGCACACCCTGCCCCTTTCCCACTAATGGTTACTGTACAAGTTAGAAAGAGAAAAAAAAAAGTTTCAATGAGAATGCAATTCACAGTGATATAAAAAGAACATGATAACATATTCATAACAATCACTTTGAAGTCCCCCTATTTAGGGGAGTGCAACTTTTTTTTTTCTTTCCTAAGAAAGAGCTCTATGGTACTGTTCTGTTTGTCTGTATAGCTGCCTCACCAAAACAACAGAACTTACTGACCTATTTATATCAAATTTAAGAAAAAGATGTCTCAGAGATACTGAGTACCAGTGAGCTTCACAAAATACATGCCTGTATACAGAAAAATGATCTCAATTCTGAAGGGAAAGTTCAACATGGTTTTGGAGCTAGTCTCCAGACTCACATCAGAGTAGACCATAAATATATTTGGCTTAATTAGCTTCATTGCTACTAGAAATATTTCCTTAACATTGTTTTGATTTCTTTTTTTTTTCCTTGATAGGAGCTTCTCAGCAAATGATTACTTTCTGTAAATGTTGGGGTTTTTTCACACAAAATTGCTGACAAGCAAAATCTTTCATCTCAAACACTAATCTAGGAAGCTCCAGACTTAGACAATCTTGTGAACATTTCTTCATGCATTATTCCCTAATTTTCAAGACACATAGTGGACACTAAGAAATGTATGAATATGAAAAGAATAACATTTTACATCCTATCTGTGAAGAAAGCATGGAACTCTTTTTGAATCTGACACAGATTAATGGCTGTCTTCAAAAATCTCTTTTGAATGATCAAATAGCATTTTGGCTTGGCTGGATTAAAAAAGCCATTTGTACCATTAAGAAATACTTTTTTTATAATGTGCCTTTTAATACTTACAGGGAGTGCTATTGCTGTTATCTATGTAAAAAAATTCAATTTTGATATAGCTTCAAGTTATCGCTATTATAAATAAAACCATTTTGTCTCCATTGGCCCAATCCTGCAGTACATTAGCATCACTGGGTGCTCTTTTGGTGTAAAGTCAAAAGAATAGTGCTTAATGAACTTGGTCAGAATTTGTGTGCTTATCACCTTTTCCAAAAGAGTAATAAAGGTTTCCACACAGAACTCAAAGCTGAGATTTAGATAGAGCAAGAGGTAGAAACCAAATCAGTGCCAGGCCTTGTAGTGATGCTTATGTGTATTTATGACATTAATCTTAAGAGCTCAATAGCGTACTCCAGGAGCTCTCATTAATGTCCATCAGAATTATCTGTATATTTCCATGGCAGAACAGAACCTTGCAAACCTCTATCGTGAGTTGAAAAACTTTCTCAGAGCTCATGGGTGTTGATAAAGACACCACATTAGCTACTGCTGAATGTGACAGATTGAATGTGGTTTATTTTCTGTGCTCTAGGAAGTTCCCAAACTAAGTTCTGGCACTTTCTGCCATGTGTCAGAATAACATTTACTACAGAATGCACTGTTCCCTTGTTAAGCATTCAGACTGAACTTTCTTTTTTGGCTCACTAACAGAAGTCTGACCTATTTGCCTTTTGGAGGTATGCCAAGATGAGACTAGCAAGGTGCAAACTGACCTGCTCAGAGGTCACCAGCATTTGAAAAGAAAGGGTGGTCAGGTACTATGCTTGAGAGAAAATCACACACCAACTAACTGACTAGGTGGGATTTACGTGGATTATCATAGATCAAAATTTTAGAAGGAGTGTCAACATGTCAAATTTTCTTTAAAAGAAGGCAAGAAGTTCATCCAAACATTCCAAGGGCTTTATTTAGCATAACACCTTCTGCTCTGGGGCTTAAAAGGGCTACTACTGCCTCAAAAAAAGCCCCCATGTTCTGTCAGATTATTCAAAAGGATTTAACTTTTGGGAGAAATGTTCTCTTCATCCAAACATTCTTTATGATTCCTGTAATAGTTTGCCACCTCAGGGCCAGACATGTTTATTTCAGATTGGTAAATTCATTGCCTCATTCTCTAACCTCACAGTTCACCTCGTAGTTCACACAGGTGGATTTTTTCCTCTGTCTCTAAAGATTCTTGACAATACACTTCAGATTTCATACTTCTGTTTTCTTAATGAAATAAGACAATAAATTCCTAAAATAAGAGTATATACATCACTCAGCTAATCACTATTTGATTATTCTGAGATGGTACAAGTCAGTTTCAAAAATTTCATACTTCTGGCAGACATTTGTTTTGTCCCACAGAGGCTTTCCTGAATGAATTTTCTGAAAGATTATATTTTATTTAATTTGCAAATGATGTTATAGTGTATTGCATATTTCTTGTCAGTGACAGCTTTTACACAAATATAGGATAACTCCTCTAAGAGTCTGACATGCTCAAAAAAAAAGTCATGGGGCAGAAATGTCCGAATTTGTTACAAATCTGACTGCAAGGGAAGAAAATAGAAATTCTACTGCAGTGTGAACAGGGATGAATCACTACTTGAAAAACTTAACATTGCACTGCATGTTATAGAATTATACACACTTTTAATCAGTACTAATTTTTCTTTCTGCATTAGGCTTGCAGCATTATCCAGAGATGGCCTCACTTTCACTTACATTGCTACCTGAACAGAGGATGCTTGAGGATGAGAACACTTCTGTTGCTAGTCTTTTGTGAGTTTATATCCCAGCTTTCACGTTTCAAAATGCATTTTCTCTTTGCATTTAAACAGTTTTCTACATTAATTCAAATTAATTTAGTCAGTTTTTCTTTCACAATAATGTCCTTTACAATATTTAATTTTTATAAACTATGTTTCTCTCTCCTTTATGTATAGATATATGTTTATGTGTTTATTTATTAATTCAAAATTTTAAGCATTTCATAAATAAAACGTATTCTGCTATTTTTCATAGAAGATTGTGAAAAAAACCCCTTGGTCTTAGTAAGCTATTCTGTTGGTCTTTTCTATTTAATTTAAAATAATTTAAATTTTCTACATCACTTGGCATTATCAACCAAACCCCTAAAAGACTGATCAGATAAATAGCAGGGACATGGCCAGATGACTTAATCCAACAACATGACCTCATTCTCATGTTAAGACAACGTTAAAGCTCTTCTGCCATCTACACAATACTGTTAGGTTAGTGCTGCACTAGATCTTTTAATCTTACATTTCCACAACTACAGTTTCAAAATATTGAAAATATTTAAGGCAAAGATTTACTCTTTTAAGTGTAATTCAAGCCTTTTTTGTTAGGCACTTTGTTTATTTTGTGGCTATGATGATTTATCACACCCTGCTTATTCTCTTGGGAAAAATCAGAAGCAACAAAGACAACTTTGAGAGATTTTGACTTTTGGAGAACACAGAAAATCATTAATTTTAAATCTAAAGACTACTTATTGATTCTAATGCCTGATAAGTATTCAACACATGCTTTAGGTTGCTTATATTAACACAATCACTGTTCTGATTTACAAAGGACATTTCCCATTCTTCCATATATATGCTATTCAATACTTTGAATGAGCAAACAGGCACTAGGGGCCAAGTTTCTCTCTTAGCTCCACACCACATGCCACCATGAACTAAACTGTAGATTCTGGAATTTGAAGAATTAACAATAATGCTTGCATTTGATGGACTTCACAATATACAAACCAGACATTTCAAAAACTGACATCTCTATGTTTGTAAGGCAAGACAACAATCTTGCAGTGTACAACATTCCTACTAGAGTGAATTACAAATGAGAATATCCTTAGTAAAAAATTCAAACAAAATCTACATGCAGCTGATAGTATACCAGTAAAAAAAAAGAGAAAGCTAGTCCATAGCACATAGGATGTTTAGAAATACCAGTACTTATTTTCACATTTAAAACCACTTGCTGTAGAAACATGCTTTAGACAAAGTACATGAATGCTCTCCTGTAGCAGCTTCCATTTATAAAAAGGCTGATGTTGCCTAACACAGTGCAGATTTCTGCTATGGACTCTCTCTGTACTTAAGATCTGCATCTAAATTTAACCTTTGATCTTAAGATGAGGTCATTAATTTCAAGACACAGTACTGCTTTCTATTGAGGATTCTGGAGGGAAAAGAAGTAGCCACATTTTCCTACTACCTAAAAACTCAATACCTGAAACATGCTGACAAATTATGGTGAGTCATCTCCTTACTGTGTTTACTCCTGTGGGGAGATACCCACACTGAAAATCACGGGAGGGACCCCATTTTGGAGCAGGGTAAGAGTTAGGAGTCATCCCCTTGTGGAGGAAGGAGCAATGGAAACAATGTTATGAAATGCTGCTACTCCCATCCCCTCTTCCTCCTGCGCCACTGGCGGAGAGGAGGCAAAGAATTTGGGAGTCAAACTGAGCCCAGGAAGAAGGGAGGGCTGGGGAGAAGGGTTTTTTAACATTTGGGTTTATTTCTCACTATCCTACTCTGCTTTGATTGGTAATAAATTCAATTAATTTCTCCAAGATGAGACTGTTTTGCCTGTGATGGTAATTACTGAGTGATCCTTCCTAGCTCTCAAGGCTTTCCTGTCCAGTTAAGGAGGGGATTGACAGAGTAGCTAGATGGGAACTTGCCCATCAGCCAAGACTAACCCACAACAGCCTTCAAGCATTTTACTGGCTACAATAGAAACTTACACTGTACAAATAAAAATTCTTCATTTTAATTTGGAGGCCTCAACCCATTTCTTCCCAGTCTTCTCCCCTTATCCTATCAGGACAACAGGAGGGGAAGTTTATTCTTCTTAAAGGGTAACTCATCAACAAACTGCCCAGTTCTTTTCAGGTTTGCCTTGGGACTTGCACATCCATGCTAGGTATGAAAAATGCATTGTGATGAAACTGTTTTCTGATAACATAATGCAGCCTTACCTCTTGTCTAGACATGCACCTCTGTCATGAATGGGTCTATCCCCTTACAGACCGTGCACCTGTGTAATGACCATGATACCCCCTGCTTATGCTGCTTTTGCTATTTGTCCTCTCAGGAATGCATAGCAGGAAGTTATGAGCTCAAGTACTGAAAAGTAACTTAGAAATAAACTTATAACTACGTATTAGATAACAAAGTGCAACAGTCAAAGATACTGAAATGGAAATGCAGCTCAGCACTATTTTACTTGTAGGCTCAAATAAAAACAGTAATGGCTTGATAACTCTCTAATCCTGTTGCACAGAAGGACTTTAAATAACAAGAACGAGGATTTCTAAGCAGGAAAGGGTTCCCTGGACCTCACATCCCACCTGAATAGAAATCATAGCAAAGAGAAAGTGTTCTGCTTTCCTGTGAACGACTCTTAGTATATTCTTGATGCAGTGGAAGGTTTCCTTAGAGTCCATTATCCTCATTCCAAACAGGAAGAAACAGTTTGAATACCCTCTTCTGAACGCACCAAAAATCCCTGAGAATATTGATCTAATACTGATTTTTTTAACCTCCAACCCTTTACCAAAGGACTTAGCATTTTAAAAACTGCAAACCTGGATCTAGTCTAAAAGCACTCAGATGGCAAAGTTTGACAGTTATTGCTGTCCTTCACATTTTGCCATCTCTGTGTTTTTAACATGTATTAGTGAGTCAAAAAGTTGTGGTTTTGGATTTAACTAGCAGATTTCTGGTGTCTTTCTCTACTAGCATGTTCCAGGTATTACATACCGTTTCAAGACTTCTGAAGATATGAGATGACAAACTTTCTAAAAATATCTGTACTAGATGATCTGTACTTTTCAGTAAATACATGCTATAAAAAAAAATTAAACCCAGCATATTTTCTGATATTTTGGTATATACATGTGTACAGAAATACGTACACACAAACACAAACATAAGAGAAAACTCAAACTAGAAATCATCTAAAAAAAGCTATTCATTTTGATATTCTAGCTCAGCAACAAGACAATCTGTAAGGGAATGTTTTGTACATTTCAGCAATGGATTAGTCTACTTGTACAGAAAGCAATCTACCTGTAACTTCTTTCTCTTCTTTTACTAAGTTTTAGTAATAATTACACAATATATGAAGAAGGACTCCTATACAAAGGCAGCTAACACCATCCAATCAACATCACAAACGAGCCTAACATGTAAATTTTAAAGATTCACCCAGGAGCTTTGTCTCTGAAGAAGAACTGAGAATGCAACTCAGATATTCAAACTCCTTGTTCACAGTTCTAATTCTGCATCTATATTCCTTTTAAGTGTAATATTCTTCTACAAGTACCCATTCTACAAGCACAGAACCACCCATGACTCACAGGTCAAAAAGAAGACAAGAATGGAGTATATAATAATGCATGAATTATTTATTTGAATTTTTACTGGGAATTTTTGAGAGTAATGGCAACTTCACACTTCATATATTGCAACTGAGTTTACAGAAAAGAAGTTGCCGTTTTCTCAGTCTTTCAGAAACAGTGTGCTCCTTCAAGGCACCAGTTATTTTTAGTAATTCACTGTCCTGCTTAAATGGCTCAGGTTTTCAAAGCATCTTAGGCACCTTTCTTTCATCATTGAAATCAAATCACATTACCCTTTCAATTCTGTATAGAAATGTTCTCCAGCAGCCACACTGAATTGTTTTCTGTAGTTGCAGAATTAAAAAAAAAAAAAAAAATCCCTCTTCAGCTCATTGTGAAACTAAGATCAGCATTGTCCTTATGCTAGTAATTTTTAATTGCCATCAGATACATGATGGTTTAGAGTTGCAGGAAATCAGCTTTGTTAATGTATTAGAATCTGTAAAGCTCTTTCCCTCCTGCTTGCTGATCAGAAGCAGCACTTCTTGAAACAGATTTAATCAGAAAACAGTGAAATAGAAAGTTAAATATTGCCTCTATTATTTCCTAATGCCATCCTTCACAGAGTTAAGCAACCACTAAATGTTGATAATTTTCCTGATGTGACTCTCACTGCTTAAAGAGTCTATCCTGTTTAAAAATGTCATGCATGTTGCTATTTCTACAGTTTTATAATTTGTCAACAAATCAACTACCTGCTTAGCAGCCCTCATGAGGGATTTAAAATAGCTGCCATGAAAATCCTGTGCATTTACTATTTTTATAACAAAGTTGATTGTCACCTATGATATTTCAAAGATCACTTCTCATATAGACATCATGCTGGAAATTAGATGCAGGGCTTTGCTTTCCATGGAACATTATGCAGAGGCACTCTGGCTAATAAATCTTTGTAGCTAATGCATTCCAGATGGAAGCCATGTCTCGCAGATTTAACCTTCCTAAACCCTTCCAAAAATTCCTCCCATCAAAAGCTCTCTGAATGAGATATGTTTGATTGAAATAGGATCATCAATACATGACATCTAAGTAATAGTACAGATGATAACTGCCTGCAGAAAATTGCCATTTCCCTTCACACAAAGATATTGTCTTTGCACAACCATGGGGCATGAAGATGGACCTTGTGAGCTTTACCAAATAATTTAAATGCTTTTTCTGAACTCCTAATGCAGATTAGATCTTTACAGATGCTGTAAAGAAAACATCTACTTCTGTCCCTTTAACTTGGGTACATGCATAACAAATACTGCTAGAAAGTGGAATCAAGCCTCTCACAGAAGCCACTAATTAACATCACTGTTTAATCATGTCACCAGGTTTAGCCAGTCTACATCATTAGTTTATGTCAGACAGAAGCAGTGAAACATCTAAACACCTACATGTAGATCCTTATGAAATCAGTCATGTGAAGTGGTAAGGTCAGTGTTAGACAAGGCTGCAGCTACTCTCTACTATTTCGAAACCATTACAAATCACCTTGCTAAGAGATGAATGCAGAATAATTTTAGAATCCTTAGGTTTTCTTGTAAGGTAATTTCTCAGTAACAACTCTCAAATGTAGAGCACTACTTTAATCCTATCTGTAAATGACAAAAAATAACCTGATGTTGTAGCCAGTTATCTATGCTTCAATATTGGCAGTGTTCAAATGGCTCTATATTGCTTTTACTGTTGAACTTCTGAACTCTGCAGTCTGTTGGCTGAAGAAAACAATTTATTAATCAAGTACAAAATAAAAGGACTCAATCTCAAAACACTATCAGAGCACATTCAATATGTGAAAATCCAAAGAAATTGTTTGATGTCTTAAACAAACTGGATCTAGAAAATACTTAGGTAGCAAAGGTTTTCTTCCTATGAATGACACTTCTGTAAAAGTAAAATATTGGAAGAGTTTTGTGTGAGTTACAATTACATTTCTTATACAGATGTACTCCTGGCATGTGCAGGCACAGTACAAGCTTGGCTCCTAAAAGTATGAATGACAAGTACAGAAACAATTTTAAATCAGACTGCAATTATCTTCTTTATGTTAAACCTTTAAAATTCTTAAGAGCCCCTTTCCAATGTATGGTTCACTTTGATCCACAGAGTTGTAATCTTTCATTAAGAGTCGATCACACCCAAATGTCATATGCAAGCTCTCAGATGAGAGTGTAACAATAGACCCCTAACTACAGAGATGGAGAAAAGATCAAGCACACTTCAGCTGGTAAAGCAGCGGGAGTTTTGCACACAGGCAGACACCTGGGCAAGGTTAGCTGTGCTGCAGCTCTGTTCCACTTCATTCAAAAGGAACTTGCTCTACTTATGTGTCTGAAAGATAATAAGCAACCATCGTTGCTGAAGATCATTTCATTTGGTTAGTGTCCTCAGCCAAAGGAGAGAGTCAATGTTGGACACATATTTTTATATCAGTGCCAACCTGAACATAATAAGAAGCATAGAGGAAACTTAATAGGAAGTGGAATATATTTCTTTTCGTTGAAGGGAAGTGCTTCTTACTGCCTTAGTCAGATATAATGTCACTGAATGTGACTTGTCTTTTTACTTATTCTATCAATCTGAGTCAGCTTCAGCGAAATAATACTTCAAAAAGGCAGCAAAAAAAAAAAAAAAAAGCATTTGTCTGCTTTTGGAGAGGCTCCTTTCAAATGAGATTAGAAAGTTTGGGTCCATTTTTTCATGTCTAATCCTATTATGCTTGCTAATGAACTCAGTTTGCCTCAGTGGTTAAAATAAAAGCTAGTGGTTTTGTCCTAAAAAGCACAGATCCTCGTTCAGAAGAATATATTAAACCGTACAGCTCAATATTACACAATTGTACCATCCAAAGAAGCCTTTCCTAAGATATGCTGCTGACTGCACTGTACAGCATAAGTATTGAACAGTTTTAATTGAATAAGAAGACATTAAATATAGATCTTTGCTGTACCTTAAGCCAAATAGAGGGAGTAAAAGGCCAACACCATTATTAAGATAAGACAAGAAGATTTTTAGATAAAACTCTGTCTTTGGAGCAGTAAATCCTGCAAAAAATCCCACAGAAGCGATAAATACTAAGTCTGCACTTAAAAAACACATTTGCTTTTGTGATATCAAAGCATCAAGTGGCCTTGAAGTACAAACAATACTGAAATTTGTTCTGGAATGTAGTTTATTTTCATCAGCATGCCAGCCTGCTCCAAACAAAACCATTTTTAAGTCCAAGTATCTCATTGACCATATTATGGGGTCAAATATACTGTACCCTACTGCAATTAAGTAAGACATAGTAAAGAATACAATTATGGGAACATATAGAGATGGGAAACCCTTCAAAAGTTTCCTGTGCACCAGGAAAATACTAATACTTCTTTTCAATACAGACAACAATATTTTCACTAACCCAACAGGTGGCTCCATACCTGTCTGATGGTGTATAACCCACTACAGTTTTACCACAAAACAGAAAAAGGCTGTTGATATGGGAAGAGGAATTGGGCTTATTGCTCCTTTTACCCAACAGTGAAGTAGAACAGGCTGTTCCATCTAATGAATGTTTTGATATAGAAAGGGGTCAAGAAAATCTTTGTATAAAACTAGACACAGAGGTTAGCTGGATCTCTTGGCTGTCTCAGAGGTGCTCAGAAATCCAGCATCTAGGTTGTTAGAACTTGATAAAGAAGGGACAGATCACATTGTAAGCTTCCCATTCTTGTGAATGCTAAGCATTTTATCAAACTGACAGGGACACAAGATCTAAGCAGAATTAGTTTTATATAAAGAAAAAACAGGCTGCCTACAGTGAAGATGTACTTTTGGGGCTGGTTTCCTTCTATTTTTTTTTTCTTTTCTTTAACTTCTCTTTTGTCATGGAAGCCAGAAAGTTCTAAAGTCTTCCCCCATAAACAGGATCAGGAGAGGATCTTCCTTTATGGAGGCAGTGCTGGGGGTTCTGCTGTAAGGATCCAGATCAAAATTAAAACATGTCTGAACTTTTTTCTCTATTTAATTTCACACACTTGTAATTTACATCTTTCATAAATTTCTTTGTATGCTCTGTCTGTGACAGTAAAGCTGATGTATTGCTTCCTCACAATTAACACCTTTTTGTGTACATAAAACCTCAGGCATAGATTTTCTACATTTCTTTCTCCTTAAGAATAGCATACAGACCACAGATAATATTTTGAAATATGCCATAAAACATACTGTAATATGTTCTGCAAATAACCACATGAAGAATGTTGGCCATTGTCATCATTATGGTCTTGTTTCAAATTAGCTTCTCTCATAGCCTGTATGTATGAGGTTTAGGTTCAAAGCCATGTGCTTCCTTGAGCATCTCCCTTTTGAAAGCCCACTGTTTTAATGCTAGGAAGAAAGAGAAGTTGGCAGTGACAGGACCAGTTCTCCTGGGAGTGTAAAAACAAAAGTGCCAAGGGAAGTCCTGAGCAGTCTCTTCTGTCCTGATGGGCAGGCAACCATATGAAATAATCTAACTCACAGAGATATTGCCAAGACTAGTTTTATGACAGTTACAGAGCAATTCAGCATTTATACATGCAAACATCTGACTTAGGCTCAGAAACTTAGAAGGGAGCATGATGAAAGAAGGGACTGTTGCCTAAAATCAGAAGGACCTTTAAGAAGATTATCTGTCCTCTTTTAAAGCAGATTTAAAAGATTTAAGTTGCAAGAAGGGAACAAAAGCACACAACATGATAATCTATATATCACATGAAATTTGATGATGTATGTATAGACCCTGTGAAAACAGGGAAAAGCAGAATAGGAAGATGGTATAGCTACACATTCTTCAAATACTCCCCCAACAATCTGTGGTCCTAGTGTTTTCTGAGTCAGAGATGGTTTCTGAGCTCTTTGAATAAAGCAAGTACTGTCAGGAAGGAAAGGCTAAAATGTAAAAAAAAAAGTAGCACTGGAAATATATTTATTCTCAATTAACTGGTGAAGGGACAATGCCAGAATTGTTAAATTATTGTTTTTCCATCTCCTGGCTGCCTCACAGCTACAATAACAGTCACATTCCTGATGAAGTTGACTATATTAAAAAAACAAACAAAAAAATCTAATCTTTATTCTTCTATTCTGGATGGAGGATACGGAACAACAACAAAATCAATAAATTTAACTCCCTCTCCCCTCTGTGAACAAAATGGACTGCCAGCTTCCCTGCTCACACACTGACTGATGTAATGTGAGGTCGCTATCCAGATTAGTTGTCTCATTTATCGTCTTTCAGTTGGATTCCCTCCCTTGCCAATAAATAAGCGCGAGAACTTCTAGGATAACACGGATCATTCTTGCTCTTCCTGTGAGAGCAGACTCTCAGCAAGGCACAGCACAGCAGTCAGAGCATCAGCATTTCTTTGTTTTGGTTGCTGAACTTTGTACTCTCTTAGTATTTGCCATATTCTGAACAGATTTCTTCTTTTGTAGAGATAGACTGGCATTGGTGTTTACCTGATGAAGGATGTATGGGTAGAATCACATGGACTGTGATTTCCACAAAACAATCTGTGGCATGCTAATGCTTGAAGCAGGACTTTGGGAAAAAAGTGATCAGCGAGGCATAGAAGTGCAATTAAGTCTAAATGAATGGGAGTTCTTTCTCCTAGGCCTTACCAGACTACAGCATGCTTCTTACTGCAATATTTGTTTTCCATTTAAAATGTTTTACTGCATGCATCAATCCAATAATGAACTACTCTTAAACATATATGTTATAAAAAATTCTATTACAATATTCAAAATAATGGAGGAGCTTCTGTATGCTATAAAACTAAATATACCAGATCTTCTAAACTTTGAAAAAAATGATGAAGTGGGAAAAAGGTAGGACCGTATAAAGTCACAAGAAGTCTGGAGAAACAAAGGGTGAACAGGAACACTCCCCAGCCCCAACGACTCTTGGGGCCATCCAGTAAAGTCAAATGGAAGCAGGTTTCAACAAAAGGAAGCATATTTTTCTTAACATAGTACACAGTTTCAACCACTTGTTGACATGAAAGATGGAGAGGTCATATTCCTACACAAATTTGAAAGTAACTAAACTCAACAATGAGATATTTAAAAATCTGCAAAGGTGTGGGACTCCATTTGGCTCAGAAAATCTTTAAAGTGCAGACAAAAGCAGGAGGAAAACATTATTACATGCTTGTCTTACTCTAGTATTTTTCCCCATGTATTTCATAATGGCCACTGCCAAAGATGGAACACTAGGATACACGATTCTTTTGTCTTATCCAGTAGGACCACTCATCTGCCTTGTCTCAGGTTTTGGTCCTCAGTAGCTCCATGTGTAGCAAAGATGACAGGGTCTGAATAAAAAAGGTTAAATATGCAGTTCACACATATCAGAAACTGATCATAATTAGAGTACTTGTTAACCCTGTGAGAGAATTTATGTGATAATTCCCCAAAGTTAAAGATCAAAGGAAATATCTTACATGGTTTACCTTATTGCACATTTGAAATTCTGTAGTTATACAGGCATATACTCTTACACTGAAAGTACTGTTCTGCAGAATGCTATGGCATGCTTTCTTTGCTATTGTAACTCAGCACTCAGTTTATGATCAGTGGAGAATTCCTTTTTAATTTGTTTAATATTAAATTTTCTGCTTGTAAGAAAACAGATGATTTGAAGCTCATGGTTGCCCAAATTTAAATATAATAATTAAATTATTGTATGCATTTTAAACTTCCAGAATTCATGAAATATGTACTGGAAGAGAAAGTGTTATTCTGATGACACAAGGGAAAAAAGAGAAGAAAGAAAAAGAAAAAAGGAAGTCAGCATGAGTTCCTGTGCTCTGCATTAGAAAGTAGGAAACATGGATATTACCCCTGGATTCTGTCCCTGGTTTACCAGACTAAAAGTCACAAGAAGAAGCAGTACAATCACACTCTTTTATCCAAAGCCAGTTCAGGTCAATGGGAGTATTTTCATTAATTTCAATGGGTTTGGATCAGACCCCTAAGCCTTGTGAAGAAACTGCTTGTAATGTCACTCAACATCAAGTCTGACCACTCTAGGAGCCACACTGGCAAGTTCGTAATGAAATCCACTCTCACTTCTAAGCAGAAAAAAACCCTGTAATGCTTTTAATATTGTTGGCAGGTAAAAGACAGTAGCAGTGGTGGTAGTGCGTGTGCATGTTCATAATTGCAAACCAAAAGCAAAAACAGCCACAGTGAAGGCATTTTCTACTAAAAGATCATGAAAGAAGAATGGTGCATTTGTACATTATTTGACTCATTTGGCAGTTAACCAACCAACTTGGCAAAGAGGAATCTTCCTTAGTTTTAGATAGGAATGTTTGAAATACACAAAGGCACCAACTGAAAAAAAAAAAAAAAAAAGAAAAAAAGGACAACCCCAAATCTCAATCAAAACCAGAAATATCCCAGGTAATGTGACTGCTACAAAACACTTCATTTTAAAATCTTGTTTCTAAATTAAGATATTTTGGGGCTGCCACTACCTTTTGCAAGTTGGCAGCAATGACTTGGGAGAATTTTGTTGGCAATCTCAGTCAGCTTTGTAGCAGACAAGCAGATCATTAAATCCAACAACATGGCTAGTATTTTCTCATCACTGAAAGTGGTTGCTCCAGGTGGCATCCTCAGCTGTAAAGGAGCTTAGATGACCATGTTCAGTGTGCAATAGAAAATTAAATTTTATAGAGTCCAATTCGAAGCTTCTGTGACTTCTGTTATTTTTAATGTAGACTTATATGAAAAGTAAAATTTGAAAGTTTTATCACTTTGAAGTCTGAGGAATTTGTTAAATTTGACAAAGAAGGGATATATTGGAAACTTGTTTCTGGTGGACATGAAGAAGTAGAAAAGACGATTATTCAAACTTCTCTGGAAAAGTGCCACTCTACATGCTGAACTTATTCTAACCTCATCATTTTTGGCCCTTAATTATTACTGATAAGCTATCTCTGGCCACAAGTTGAGTCCCACTGACATTTTCTGGGAAGAAAAAGAGAGACAGAGAAATCTTGCAGTAACTTTACGTTCCTAGTGAGAAGCTGGGACCTCCACCCAACATGTTTAAATGTTCAGTTCATACTTACAAGCCTATTGCAGCGCTACTCAAGACTTCTTTTCTTTGCCATGCTCAATTTACCACTGAAACAGCCCACGTACTTTTCAGTGTTAGTCCAGCAGCACGTTACAGAGACAGCAGTCCACCCTATGCCATTTAAAATCATACACTGTGGCATTTCTGGAAACATGCATCTTTAGGTATACCAGCAAGTCTCTAAAGTCGCTAAAATTTAAAGTATTTATAGTATAGATAGATAACTAGAAATCTATTTTCCAAACTAGTAAGGAATAATTAAGTGACTCTACTAATTAATTGCTTAAGAAATTCCAGTCTTTTTAAACTCTATTATTAAATACATTTATTTCTTTTTCTGCAATATTTGCATGTTGCTTATAATGAAATTTATAGACCTACTAATAATGTCACTACATGGCATCAAAGAACATATTCAAGCTAATCTGATTCTCATAGAAGAAATAACAAGGATTTGAACCATTGACAGTAAAGGTAATACAGAAAAGAAGTGAACAGAATGGCCACACTATAACTTATGATTGTATATAAATATATATAAATTTACCAGTGTATAACACTGTATAACTACACAACTCTTATGTTATTTTCTGAATAAATTACCCATTGAAAAATTAATTTCTTAAACTATCTATAATAATTTAGCAAAAATATGTTTCACAATATGCTGACGTTCTTTAGACCTTCAAAACATGTTTTCTTTTAAATGAACTACATTGTAAGTGCAAGAAAACAGCATCCTTTGCAATTTTGTTTTCTAAGGGGCTTATTCTTTCTTTAATGACAAAGAAAATTCTGAGCAATAGATCTATCATATGTAGGTTTATTTGTGGTGCACATACACACAAATACTATCGACCAAAACAGGCTGTCCAGCAGAGGGCTCCTTTGAAACAGAAAGTGGAGAAACAGGCAAAGTCTTTGAATGTATAGACAAAACGGAGATTACACAAGCATTATGTATCCTAAGGTCCAGCAATTATTTTAGCAAATTACCAGCATACAAATGGTGCATTGATGTAAAAATTTTATTTCTTTTTTAAAGAAGGAAATGCTTTCATAAGACCCATGGGAGAAAAGTGTGGAAAACAAATTATTTTTCCTTAAAAAACTCTAATCTTCATATTTTCATTTGTTAAGGCACTGTGTCCCTATTAAAAATATCAGTTTAACTTTAATTTTATTTTCAGTAAAATATGTATAGAGCAACAGGTAGAAATTAAAGAAACACATTAATTCATCAGGCAGTTAGGTATACATTATTAAACTCAAAGTGAAATGGTATTAAACATGTATTTTCTTTCTTTCATGAAAAATATAGAAACAAAGAACCAAAGGGCAGCACAGACCTGCTGGTGCCCCAAACAGCCATTTTTAAGAATCCACTGATACTCAGCTTGATAATTTTTTGATAGTACTTGTCTGCAAGAATATTTTGCTTTCCAGAACGAGGAAATAGTACTGTGACACTGAGAGGTCTGCTTATTTTTGGAAGTTTCTACTTTGCAATTTCCACTAACTTTAATATATTTCTTGGGGATTCACAAGAAATATAACAACATTTTTAGATATAAATACACAAGAATCCACCCCAAAAAGAAAAATGATCAGATATTTCCTATTAATAGAAAGTTAAAATACTGGTAGATCAATAGTTGAAATGCCTACAGCAAACTTACAAAATACATTTCTTCACAGTCTCCAGATGTGTGCATATTTTTTTCCAGTCTTCATAGAAATACTTGTAAAACATGCAAATGGAAAGAAATTAATCTGAATTCAACTGTGTTTCCAAAGTCACATCAGGTAATCAGAATATTCAAGTGATAGGGAAGGTAAAATGTTAATGAGTGTTATAATTATGAGGTATTTGTTGTTTCTTACATTATATAATATTTTTCACTTTTTCTCACCTGCTACGAGTGAATAGAGGCAGGATTATGAAGGAAAACCTAAAGAGAATTTATATACATGCTACAGCTGAGTATGGCTCCCATTCCAGTCAGCTATTGTATCAATTAAAAATACAAGAGTCAAAACACAGCATGATTCTTTTTTGTTTCAATATGTGCTGATAGGACTGATTCTGCTTGCCTCACTGACAAGGACAAACATTTCCCATGACTGCATTGATGCCAGACTAGAACCCAAAAGTGTGCTCCATGGGCAATTTCAAGAAACCATTTGAGAAAGTTCTTTATCATTTAAGCACACAAGTTGTTATAGAAGAGTATGCATAACTGACGATCAGAAGCAACTGTGTAGAGAGCTTATTGTCTGAAGCAGATAGAATGTGGCTCAATACTATGCAGATCCATATTGTCTGGAGTCACAGAACCTAGGAGCAGCAAATTTTCTTATCCATGTTGTTGCTGCTGAAGGGCTAATCGGATTTAAGGGGTTGCTACTTGGCTCTCAAGAAACCAGTTGGGAAGGGGAGGAATTTGGCCACCCTGCTGATAGAACATATTCTGTCCTGCACGATTTTGACCCTTGCATCTTCTCTTAGAGGAATCCATGTGCTATCTTTAGTGTCCTTTGCCAGCCCTGCCCCACACAGCCAGAGCCAAATCTGGAGTTGGGCTTTGAAGGGGATGTAACTTTGTAACACTAAGAACAACTCCATTATAATATGGTCTTCAAACAAGTAACTGTAAAAGCAAACAACGTGGAAAGGAAACTTTTATCTTTACTACAGACTTAAAATTGCATAAACATGCTGTATTTTCTTCCATATGAATATCACATTCTGGTATTTATGTTGCAACTAGCCAGACAACATTTGCTAATAGCTACTTTTAATACAGCATATCAAACTGCTTAACCCCTTGGCTTGCCGGGCAGTTTAGAAGCTCCTACTGTGATGTTTTTGTTCTCACATATGCGCTAGTAAAGGCTGTCACAGTCCTCATTAAATAAACAGACATACATGCCAATTAATAATTTAATTTACAGGGAGAATCTTGACATAGAGCTAGGAGGTGAATTGCTAGTACCTCCTGAATTGTCTCATCTTAAAATAGAAAGCAAACAGGTTTTAGACCCACCTCCAAAGTTATGCCACTGTAATGAGATTGGAATATCTGCAAATTGTTAGTTCTGTATTTACTAATAAAGAATAAACTTAAAATCATAAAAGCTGTCCATTACTATGTAGAATTTTATAAATAAAGGCATGGGTTTAAAAAAAGGTCAGAATTTTTAATTTTACAGGTATTCCCAATATCTTATTGTTCTGAATTTTAGCAGGATTTTGCCTGGCATTGAAGCATGCTTAGTTTTATAGCTTTTTTTGTTTGGATAATATAATTGTTTTAATACTCCAAATACAACACTATTGCTAGTATTTTGAAAAAGGATTTTTTTCTACTTAAATATTCACCTGAATATAAAAATATGCATCTACTTTTCTGTTCTTTTCTAGCAGCACAGAACATTTCTGACATTTGGTTTAGGACAAGTCCCTTGAAATTCAAACAGTGCTTTAGGAAGGTACAGATATCTCTTCTTGATGCAAACAGTTGGCTAACAGCATCAAAATAATTTCTCCATGAGAAGCAGATACATGAGCAGTTCTAATGGAAATATTTGGATCATTTTCCCACTTCTGATTTGGGCATACATTGCCAAGTTCCCCTGTACAGCATTCCTGTTATCTTGCCTTTCTTGCTCATCTACTCAAGCACAATTTTGTCAAGGCTTTCATCATCATGTCTCTCAACTTATGTCATCTCCTCTTTTACCACCAGACAAACAGCATTTAACATCTGTTTATTCATAACTTGTCTTAAAATTTGGCATTTTTTTGGGCCTATACCTTCTAATGCCATTATTATTTCTACTTACTCTCTGTTAAGATTTTCTTACTAAATTGTGTAGAAGATACTTTTACAGGTACTATCTTGCCTTTTCACTCTCTGTTATTTCATACACTCATGGTCTGTTTCTGTTCCACAAATCACAGAAATTTTGATAGATCAAAATTATCCAGGTAAAACTTGGTATTGTTTAATTTGCTACACTCCATGCTAAACAGCTTTTCCCAAGCACCTACAGTGTTATCCTATATCTTTACATAAAATCCCTATTTGAAAGTGTCCTCTATTAATGAGGTTTTAATAAAATCCATAAGACGGATTTTACATCCAGCAGATGTAAAAGTTGTATGTTTCACTGAACTCTAAAGAGAAGTGATTTTTTCACAGAAAAAAGATGGCCTACTCAAAAAATTTTAGGGACAGTTCCATTAAAATTGTGGACCACAGATAAAACAGTTGGATATGGGTGTAGGATTCCAAGCAGTAAAGTTCTTATCTTTGCACAATTTCTGTAATGATAATGAGATATAAATTTGCACCATATAACATTCCTTTTCCTCTCATTTTTTTTTTTTTTCCCTCTCTGGTGTAGTTCTGAGTAAACAAAATCTGTGAACTGCCCATGATTTCAAACCTTGTATACATATAACAGAACTATACCTTTTGATTGAAAGTCATCTTTTGATGGACTGGGTCTGCACATTTGGCCTCTCTAGCCAAGGTAACACTGAGAGCATAAAACTTCTAAACAAAAAATCTAAAAGAGCAACGCTGAATGAGATGCCTTTCCTGTCCAACTGTACTCTTCATTTTCTGTAATTATGGGCAAACAGTCAGACTTCAAAAAGCAAATAAAGAAATGGACATTTACTTTAGGCAGATTCCTGTCCCTCTCTCCCAGTTCTTGACTACTGTCACTTGCTGCAGAATCACATCATGTTCGTAATGCCTCTGCCATTCTGGATTTTTTTCTCCATACCAGCATTCCCAATGTTAGCCCTATCAAAACTAGCAACTGCTGCAATTTTACCGTGAGATCAGCTAGTGTAGGAATGAAGCTCAACGATGTATCAGTATCAACATGTATCTATTTAGTATGTTCAAGAAAGTGTCCATGTTATATTTGTAAGGGTTTTTTTTTAATACAGAAGAAAATGGACTCCTAATGCATTAGCTTTTCAAAGCACATCTAGGATAATCAAGAGTACAGAATAGGAAAAAAAAAAAAAAAACAAGAAAAAAAGGGAAAAAAAGGTATGATTTAAAAAAAATCCATAGCATATAATCCTTTTACTAAAGAACACAATAAAAGCTAGAAAAATCCTCCAGTTCCAGAGATAATAAAAATGTTATTTTAAATACCAAACTCTGCCCTCAATTACATTCAAGAAAATCAGATCAGATTTTAGTTGTGGGTAAGCACTGCATGTTGCCCATTGCAAAAGCAATTCCCTTCTGTTTCAGTGAGCTGTTCAGTTTTGTTATGAAGAAGTGAATTTACAGAAGAGAAGAACTATTTGCTCATTTTCTGTATAGAATCTGATTTTACCAACAAAGTAATGTAACATGGAAGTGCGATTATTTAAACCAGCACTTCACTACACAGAGGGCTGTTCAATGCACTGCTCTTGCCAGACTTGTCACAATGACTGACATTTTCTAATATTGAACTGGAAATAATATGGATATTTAATACTGCAGAGTTTACATCAAGTAGAAGAAAAGTGCTATTGTTTATCAGCAATCTACTTCTGATGGCATATATCTAGATAGACGTAATTATTACTGTGATGAAACATGATTTTCAAATAACGGAATTAACACATCTGTATAATATTTTCAATGCTTCATATCAGGTGATTTGTAAATCTTGTAGATCCTTATTATTAACCATTTTCTATGCTTCCTATTTGAATTTTGACTAAAATTTACCTTTTAGATCTGTTATGCCACTCATTAATTTTTTACAATATCCATCTGTGCATTGCAATCTCTATTCTCCGTGGCTCCACATTGTTTTGGCTAACTAACAGGCCCATATGTTGCCTTAATGTATTTCTGCACAATGTTTGTGCTTTTGGAAAAGAAACAAAAAAAACACCCAAAAACCAAACCCCAAAAAACCACAGGGAAAAACCACAAGCCTAAATAAGCTATAAGGAGCATCCACATACAGTTAGACTGTCTTTACTGAGTCTGGAGACATTATGATTCTGCTGCGACAAGCAGCATTTGTCTTCATTTTGTCTGACTGTCCTCATGTGTTATTATTAGTGGCTGTCAGGCAGCAGCAGAAAAAAAATAGCATCACTTGACTAAGAAGTTGAATGCATAAATGCAATAACTACACACTGGTAGCTGAGGAGAGGATGTCTGATAAGATGGTCTAAATGCAAAAACCCTCCTATAATTACATTTAAAAGGGAAAAAACACATATCTGGCAAAACATAAGCATCCCTCCTCCCTTCTGCTTGCATAGCTAAATTAGGAACTAATTATAAATACAACTTAGCTGCCTCTAAGGAAGTTGCTTTAAGAATGTTCTTTCAGTGTCAGCTTAGTTTAATAGCAAGAAAACAAATATGTTGGAATATTCACATCAAGTCATGTTTTTCTGATAACGTTGATAAATATGAACATTTTAAACATGAGTTCCTTATCATACAGAAGTTCACACTGAAATGTATTTACGTATTTAGCAGTTTTAAAGCCCAAAGTATCAAATATAGTCTCTGGTTCTGAGGAGCTCCAAATGAAGTTTCTTTATCATAGATTTTCAGTTGTAATATACAGCAAGTAATAATGATAATAAATAAACAACTTTTATACAGGATAAAACACTACATCCAGAAATTTACTGTGTAAGGCTTTCCACCTCAGATATGTACAGATGATTAAAAGCAGCTATAAAGTTATGATATTCTCAGCTTCAAAGTGATTAAATTATTTCTCTAGGAGAACATATATTTTGAAAATACATACATAGAAACACAGAGCATCTTTTATTTTTTTTATCAGACAGCCAATATGAAACTAATCTGTGAAGTCTCATAACAAACTGGTAACCCATGAAACATGCCATAATTACATTATTTTATAATAACTTTTTAAGCTAAACATATTTCACTTAAGGTTTAATAATCAAATGAGTGCCATAACAAAGAACACTTTGTCTTCAGCAATTAAAAAAACACAAAACCAAAACCAACCAAAAACCCAACCAATGGGGAAAAAAACACCTTATAATAAATCAATGGTGAAATGTGGGCCCTGCTGCAGTCAGAGGCAATGTTTCCATTTACTTTGTGGAACTATTTCTATTGCAAGAAGGTAAACAAACAAGTTATATCAGTAATCAAAACAAAATAATGTGTGGTTGATAGTACTGACAAGAGTTTCTCATGAGCAGCCTTCAATGACACATACAGGTATTAGGAATTTTGCCAGTACCTAAAAGATCTGGTGGCAGATCACTATTCACATTAGCTAGGAAAAGATGCTTAACACTAATTGCTGCTCCTGTTTGTCCATTTTTATTCTAGGTTCATGGATAACTACTGAGTTACAATTTCCAAAATTAACCTTCACTCTTAGCTGTTTTCATTTGAAGGTTTCTACTGGTTTTTCACTAAAAAATTTCACATTTTGGCAGATCCAGAGATGTGCATTGAAAGAGGGGCTCTGGCTTACAGTTTTACCATCAGTGGTTCAATCACTGGATTTTCTAATATTGGTCAGATTTTTTAACCAGATTCAAAGTGATAGCAACTATTCACTTGTGCACATCACAGAAGCTGTTCACCTTCAGCAAGTACATATATTAAATGGAAATACACTGGAAAACTGATGCAGCCAGACTGAATGATTTGCTCAGGAAATACACGGCTGACATGGAGCCAAAAACCCAATCCAAATTCATGAATCCTGATGCCGTTTTCTAAGCACGAATTGGTGTGACATCACACATGCTGAACAGTTAGGCATAAGCTTAACTTTATGAATCAGGAACTGTGAGCACATTGTCACAGCTTTTTCTCCCATTAGCACTGCAAATCCCAAGACTGGGATGGGAGAAAAGGAAAGGAGGCAAAGGCTGGTAGCACTTTGGCCTATTTTCAGTAGAATGATGAAATTATTTTCAAAAGTAAAATACATATGATTACTGTTGATACAGAACTGAGACAGGTAATACCTTGACCCACATATTCTATGTTTCAGTTGTGTTGAAAAACTTTTATTTAACTTAAAGAAGGAAACAGTTTCAACAAGATAAATGAGAAACAGCCATGGAAACCTACATGGCAATATTTAGAGTTATTTTTCTGAAACACACTGAGGTAATTGCACAAGATTATACTACACAGAGCCATAAAACTGTGTCCAATCTTTAACAGAGGAAGCCTCTTTGTGCCATGTACAGGAGACAGAAACAATCACTTTCTTATTTACAAAAATGCCCTTGCATCCTTTCTGGTATCACATAAACCACTAGTGAAGAAGAAAGTGTTTTGTCATTTTTGGGCAAGGATAGTTAAAAGGAAAAATCCCTATTAAACTGACAGAAAAATTGAGGCAGTAGCAAGAAATAAAAATTAAATTAGTCTCCACCTAGCAATTAAGAACTCCCTGTATTATCATTGTGTATAGTACTCTTGATTAAAATTAAAGTGAAATTAAGAGTACTCCTGCTAGGAACTCTGTTTTCATGATGTTGGCCATGCAGTGTAAGGTATCAAGAATCAAACTTCATTTTGAATTCCTAATCACTGAAGAGCATAGATGGGTACTAATCTCTTTTGGGTTTCTCCTATATCAGGCAATCCCTTGCTTCAGTTCCTTCCGGAATATGTTTGGGTGAGTCAAAGTGGTTTAGCCCTTCCTTGGCCACCTGAGCTATAACTGGTAGGCTTCTTTCAATTAAAAGGCCTGTGCTCTTAAGCCTGAGGACGTAAACATTAATTTTGTGTCCCTCCATACAGTTTTAATCAGAGTTTCTGGACCTTTCAGACACTGTTCATCCCTCCATGATTCAGTAGCTGTCTCCAATTAATTGCATACTTGGGCACTGTTATTTCTCATCAAGGGGGTTTAATTCCTGTAAGGTTTGAAAGTTGGGTTTCACTCACTCATATTCTAGAATAAAAGAGTTCCCTCATGGAGTCAGTCAGAAGGAATTAATACAGAACATATCCACGTGCAGACAAGCAATGGGACGTCACAGTTTTAAAAGAAAGTTCTTTCTGTAATCTTTAGGGCTGCATCACAAACTGATGCATAGAAAGTACAGATGGGAAACTCACGTATTTGGTCACATTTGTTACATTTTAGTTACAGAAAATAGTTCTCTGAAGTGTATATACTACCTTTTGAAACAAATATAAGCATTAATGGGCTATATAATGGACATGCATGAACATGTTACTGCCTTTCTTAAAATCTTTGCCTCTCTGTATTGATGTTAGCCTGGAACAACATCAGTAGCAGAAAAAAGGGACTTGCACTACACAACTTGATCTGTTCTCCAGTCAATTAACATATGAACTACATAACAAAGCACTTTAAACTATTTGATGTTTTCTGATCTATTTTGTTCTGCTTTTTCTAGCAGTGGTGTATCTTGTATTACGTCTCACTAAGATCTACAGGGTGCAGAAGGATGCGGCTTCATCTTTTGGTGCCCTTCAAGGTGCTATATTCTTCCACCCCCTGCACACCCCCTTTTCCATGAGACCTTGAAATAGACTCTTGTATCACAGTTAAACATGTCCTTTTCTGAATGGTGTGCTCAGCATTTCAAGCTAAGCCAGAGATCAGTTCTAATATTTCATTCTTCCATACCACTAGAGAGGTTGCTCGTACTGTCTGACAGAGTACAATACTTCTCAAACTACTCAATCAGTTAAGTATTGCGTATTAGAAATCCTACACTCTTCTTGTGAAGAGCTGGAAAGAAATCTCAATAATGTAACCCTGTAAGAGTCTTTGAATTTTTATTCATCTGCATGATTTATTTTACTCACTGAGAAGGGCAATGAGCACAGAAAAATTTAAGGTACTTTTACACTAGCTACTAATTCACAGGTATTCCTAGGTTCTTCCTCATCAGTCTGCTGTCATTCCCTCTACTTTTTCCCTCTTGTTCATTTTTTTTTTTAAATTTTATGTACTCTTTAAAAAAAATGGACAGATCAGTTTCCTTTGAAGGAACAACCTGTTCTTCTCTAGCTTATACTATTTTCACATGGAATCAGTACAAATCACTTTTTATTATAATCTGTATAATTTTTAAATGCTTAGAGAATTTTTCCTTTGTCTTTACACTTTCAACATTGTGCCTTCATTTTTCTCCACAACAGTTTAGTCAGATCTTTGGCTTTCATGGCTTTTACAACCACATTCAGATGGCCTACCAGTTCTTAATATTTTCTAGGTACTTCTGAAGACCAGCTTCTGGATAGGGACAGAGAATCAAAGCCAAAGTGTCTCCAGTAGTATCTTGGCCAAATATTATGTCACTCTCTCACTGTGATGTCATCATCACCGTGATGTAAAGGTGACTCTTAGGTATGTTGGAGGAAAAAAGGAAGAAATTCAGGGGTAAGTCCTGTACGAGGGAAATTGCTGAGCATCAAAGGTAGCTGATGAAACACTCCAGTGTTTAAAGATGCACAATGTCAGGACCAGCCAAATATAATTTTTAAATATTCATTGTTGGTCCAGAACTGCAGAAGCTAAAAAGGTAACATTTAAAGTACAGGAAAATACTTTGTCAACTCTGAGTGACAAATCATCATTTCAAGAATGAGCCTTGGTCAGTGGCTCTGTGCTCAGTTGAGACCCCCTGAGAAGAGCAGCACTATGCTGGAAGGCTCCTAAGACTCCAGGAAGAAGATGCAAGTTGGGAGAACACAGCTCCCAGTGCCTTAGAATTAACATAAGCTGGTCATTTTACCAGGATGTGAATGCAGACAACAAAATCCCAAATACCAAAAGCAATATGGTAAATGAAAAAGGCTTACAAAGGCCAGAAAACTCCCTGCACAAATGTCAACGTATTTTCTGATTAAACCAAAGTCTACAGAAGCAGAGTTTCAAGTCTTCTCAAGATCTGTGGTGATTTACATACCTTGCCACAAAATTTAGAAACCAAAGCTCTGGGCAATTGAGCTTTGTGACTGACAAAGGGCTGAGGACATGGGAAGCCTCCTCTGACATGATGAGACCTCACAAGTACTAAATGAATATGTCCAAAATAAAGTCTACCCTCAGTCCTGCGTAAGAACTACAAGGTATTTTGTCCTGAAGGTTTTTACTTTTTAAGAAGACATGTATTGAAAACAGACTTGCAGAGTGCAAATCTGAATAATTTAATGAAGAAATATATGAGATTTAGCTACTATGTTGGGAGGATTCTTTCAGAACTTAGAGGTCACTTTGGATTAGAAAATTGATTAAAGATTAAATATGGTACCACCAATGACAGGTACACTTGGATTTCAGGTTATACGGATTTATTAAGAGCCATTGCCAAATAAATCTCCTAGACTTACTTCTAACAGGGTAGGATTATTATTCAGCTGTATTTTTGAGACTCTAGGTGTTCAATCTATTTAGATAATGCATGTGTGGAACAATATGCTCATCTAAACTCAGCTGAGTACACAGAAGAGCAGTGCACTCCTACAGCCACCGGAGAACATCAGGCTATCAGTAACTCAGTGACAACTGTCACTGCAGCATTTGATGAATAGACAGCCTGATCCAAGAAATTTACAGAAGTGAAGGTAATGATTTCTCTGTGTGTAAACTCTCTCTGTGCATAGTGTCACCGAGTAGTAAGTGAAGTAATGTAAAGAGGGGGAGAATCACAACCCTTTGTGAAATGTTTCAAGCAAACATTGAAGTATCAGGAATTTGAGCTGACTTGAGAGTCATGTAAATAGTGTCAGCTTATAAAAACAAGGTGATTCCCTGGATAGGAGAATACCCGTACAGCGTCAAAGCTCCCATGCGTATGTAAACAGTCTGTGTAAATATTTGGCTGAAGGTTTCAGTATAGAGAGCTTTTGCTCTCCCAGAGTGTGGGCGTTGTCTAGAAACCTGAGATCAGGAATGACATGATCTCATCTCCCATTACTTAGATAACTGCATTTGATGCATGCCTCAGGGAAATTGAAATGATCTTGGCAGAGGATAAAACAGAGGATTCAAATGTGCTCTTTAACTGATGATCTGGACTTTGAGGCTGGAGTCCCATCTGATTTCAAATAGACTTCTAAATAGCAGAGAGGGGTTGACAGAAATGAGAAACCACAGATGCAGTTAGTGTCAAGTTATTTAAGTTTGGTTTTAGGACATTTTTCAGTGGATATCCTTTGCTTGCAATTTAGAGGCTTCCACGGCTGAGTTTATGGGATTGTGTCATTTCACAAGAGTTACAAGCCACTAAGAAGAACACATACATCAGTCTGGATATTCTTTCTGGAGCATTTCACATGCATTCCAGAGGCCAAAGGTAAGGCACAGCTCATAAAGCCGTAAAGCACATGATGTTCTTATCAAGGGGGATACATTTTGGAGACTACTTTCATTGCTTATGACTTGCCAGAGAATACAAGTGTGTCTGACTTATATAATAAAATTAGTCCTATATTTAGAAGATTTTCTAATCATCCTGATTTTGTTCTATAAGGTAAGACTGTCAAAGAAGCACATGGTGGCCTTTTGGTCAGACAATATAAAAGGTATGTAGCAATTAACAGTCAGACAGCTGAATCAGGAACACTGATTAAAATATAAAGAGTTTTTATCCTAAGGTATCTAAGATCCTCAGTATATCTTTCAGGACTAAGCATGTGCTTAGTATTAGGATAATAAAGTCGTTGTTCACACTCTAATTGTTCTGGCTTCCAATGCTGCCAAAATATGGGTTCATCAGCTATTAAAACAATTTAAGAAAGTGCCAGCAACACAAACTTTTGAACCTGCAAAAAGATGCCCAGTCTCACCACAAAACAAGTTTTGTTTCTATGTTTTCATTTAGAAGATGCTTTAGTCTTTGCCATTAGCCCCAAAAGCAGCCGAGTGTTGAGTTCCACTCAGAGATTACCAGAATAAGTGTCTATCCAACTCAAGTTGTAGATTGTGTTAGTTGAAAAATGACTGTAAAGAAAAGGTTGTAAAATTCAAGTTTGACTGGTTCAGGTTACTCCAAATACGGTACATAATGTGAGAGCTATACCTCCATAAGAAATCCTCAGTGTAAATAATTAAAGACTTATTTAATATGCACTTGTTATGTTGGAAACCTAGAACATCAGTATTCCCTAGTACCTAACTACAGCCACATTTCTGCTGATAGCCTCTACAGTAATAAGAAAGTGTTCTCACACCTTTATCCATATCACACCCATATTACTTCTACTAGGCTGATGTAAGGATGGTTATGACATGAACTGCAAGTTCTAGAAGGGGTTTTGTAACTATTCTTTCAGAAGAGTGTTTCATCCCTGATCCACAATCACCCAATAACCTTTAGCAAGTGAAAGTATTAAAAGCATCATCAAAATGAATGACATTTAATTCTCAGGATTTCAGACAGAACTAAAGTTTTTACTAGATATTACCTCAGAAACCTCCTATTCATTCCAGCTGTTTCAGCATTTTAAGTATCATAACTAAAATTATGAAACACTGATAGAGATTAATAAGAGCATGACAAAATACAGTTGTTCCAATTGGGACAATTGATTTGGGGGTTGGGCCAATGTATACCAAATAATTTTTCATTGAAAGAACCTGGAATAAGTTTTTTCAGTTTGTTTTATCCTCTTGTGGGGGTTTATTCACCTGCCATTCTGGCAGCCATTATTGAAAAAAGGCTAAGCAACTCTTCCTCCTCAACTAAATGCTTAATAACAAGAGGGACACATTAGTGTTGCATATCAGCCACTATTTGTCAGGATTAGGGAATGTAACTTTTTGTATGCTGACAATCATGCCAGACACACAATATAATACAAACAATTGCTGACCCAAACTCCCTGAATTAAACATTTTAGAAAAACTAAAGCTGTAAGTGATTGCAATTACACTTTGAAATATAAATTTCTGCCAGGGGCAGGCAGGAAACATTGACAGCAATTTTTTTTTTTTTTGCCTATCTCATCTCTACAAGCACATGGAAGTGAGGTGATTCTCTGCACATTTCATTTTCCACCACTGGGATGGCAAAAGTGATCGCCAAGTGACACTTGGAGCTAGGACCAAGTGAACTATGACTCAACCCCTCCTGGTTTCAGATTGAGCTGATTTCCAATCAGCCTCTGAAAACAAGGCTGCAGCAAGGAAGGAGCTATGGTTTGAGAGAATTAAATATAGTCTGGTACTGATTTAAAGAGAGAAGGGTGGAATGCAACTTCTAGAAAATGCTTGGAGGAAAAAGTTAGGGGTGTTGGTTGTATGGCTTTCATATGGACTGTAAGAAACTATGAGTCTAAAGAGGTTTAAAAACAACGCCGAAAATTCAACAGCTGTTCCTCCCTGTGTATACCTCTACGGTATAGCTGATCTCTAACTACATTCAGCTTCAGATGTAGCTGTTCCTCCTACCACAGTAACAACTGTAAGGCATATAGCTAGCCTGTTTCTTACCCTCTGGTATATAATGAGAGTTGCGAGACTCAACAAAAGAATTAAAGAATATTATATAAGTGAGAAATTCAAGTCCCCATAAGCTACAAAATGCCAGAATTAATGTTGTTTGGGAAAAGTTGACCCTTCTTCTCACCCCATGCATAATCAAAATGACACAAATTTTAATTACAGGATCATATAATAATTTTTCCACAGCAGCCCCCTGCCTTGCTTGAAGTCTAAGATAAATACTGCTCAGAGAAAGAGGCATCTCTTCAATATTTTTATCCTTAACATGCTATTACTGGCCCCTGTTTTATTTACTGCACACCATCAAATGCCTGCAGTGAATGCAGAATTGTTTATTTCCTCATGGTGTTTCTAGAGTGCTCATCACCACAGAATCTTCATGCCTCGTAAACATTAATAAATTCATCTTCACTATGAGATGAGAGTGTTATTATCTCTATTTTACAGGTGGGGAAATCAAGACAAAGAGACTTCCCAGAGGTCAAACAGTTAATAGGTAGCACAGCTAGCACTGGAACACACAACTGCATGACTTCTAAGTGTCTGGTCTAGAGAGCTGAGTGCAGTGTCCTACTGCTGGTACTTTCTAGGATGAACTCCTATGTAGGGCAGCTGTGTATACTCCAATCTTTTCCATATCTGCTTCTGTGAATTTGAACTGTTGTCAAGGATTTGAGGAATGTACAATTAGTGGCCTCCTGCCAATATTTTAGTTTAAATTACTCGGTATTATATAAAAATCTGGCAGAAACGTTGATCAAACTAGGTCTTTAGTGCGTTGCAAAACCTGTCATTCATGAGACCAATCTTTTTGTTCCTGAAACTCCATGATTTTTTCCTCTGTGTAATTCCATTACTAGAGAAAATAATAATGACAGAAAAATCCCCTGTGTTATCTTTACACAGCCACAACTCCTCTTCAGGATGTTGTTTTTTGTGCATATTGAATAATGCAGAGAACTCGAGTACAAAGCAGTGTGATCATGTGGTTGAAGACTTTATCATAAAACATAAATGCAAGATGAACAAATTAAGGTTGTGCAGAAAGCCACAAATCCAATATTGCTTCAGCTTCTGGTAATTGACTTCCTAACTCAGTTACGTTTTTTTTAATAGTAGCTTTTAAAGTTGCTGGCCTTTTTTAGTAGGAAAAAAAAATAAAGATAATTCAACATCATGCAATAACATGCAAGTCAAATCCGCGGTTGAAAACCTGACACTTGAACTCAGGAACATGTGTTGAAAGACTTACTCTATTGCTGACAACATGAGATAGCTAGTGCTCTAAGGAGAGGAATGGAAAGCTGTTGGTTATGGTCTATTGCTACTAGCACTTCTCTTTGTGCCTCAGTCAAACTGTCCAGTGTTCCCACTGCAGTATGTTCAGTGGCTTCAACAGTGTTACAACCTTAGTCTTTTATTAGAATGAGCACTGATAATATTTTGAATTGTTCTGGAAGAGAATAGTGACAAATACCTGATGACACTTGAGTACATCTATTTGACAGTTCTACTCAAAATTCAAATATCTGGTCAATCATTATTTTCACAGCCTGACTGACATATAATTGCCAGTAGCACAGGTAATACAAGGCAATGGACAATTTTTTCTTCCAAAGATACATATTTTCTACAAAGTGAATGAAACTTCAGTAGAAAAAAGCATAATACTTCTTCAGCCATGGAGTTTTAGTAGTGCAGAATATTCAGTCCTTCTTTGAAACAACTTAAGCATTAAAGCTGTTAAAATTTGACTAAAGGAGAAACTAATTCTATAACAAAAAATGTTTAGGTCTGCTAAGTACAGGGAGTAGTTGGTACTTACTACCTACCTATTACAAGTTGATTTTGAAAGCAATTGATTCAGAGTTTCCTTAGAAGTGCTGTTTCCACTGTTTCCTTCAAAAAATGTAGTACAATAGGATATCAAGAAGCTGAACTCCATGGCATACACATGATGGCAGCCTGCCATCATGGGGATTATCTAATATCACCTAGGGATCATTTAATTATTTAATACCACTCAGCTGAAATGAAATACCCTTGCCATTCTGAGAGAGCAGTATTATGGTGGGCCCAGGAAAGGCCTACAAAACCCAGGAACAAATTGTTTTCTGGAAAGTGTTCAAATTTTTTAGATGCTCTAATCTTTACAACTGTCTTATTTAAAATCTATCACTGAAAAAATCTATCCTCCAAGTGCAGATGAAATCATCTTTCCCCATATTATTTTGGGTAGGACATTGAAATGAATGTGCTTGCATTACATCATATCATATAAATAAAGTTGTAGTGATGTTATTTCTCCTGTTTGCATAACAGTTAATGAAATTGGGAGAAAGAGGATGCAGGAGGATGCAAACATCAAAGTTCCTACTCTCACAGATTTGACGGGAAGAACAGCCACCCTATTAG
Source organism: Acrocephalus scirpaceus scirpaceus (assembly GCA_910950805.1). Taxonomy (NCBI): domain Eukaryota; kingdom Metazoa; phylum Chordata; class Aves; order Passeriformes; family Sylviidae; genus Acrocephalus; species Acrocephalus scirpaceus. Next base: position 26,130,486 of record OU383780.1, read on the forward strand.
TAAAAAAAAACAACCTAGGACCAAATAGACCATGTGGGTTCTACTCTACTTGTACTTAAGAGCAACAGTTTATAGCTTTAACACCCTTTTTCTTTTCCAGGTATGACATGCAGAGCTGCATTTGCAAGAGCGATAACATGAAGAAAGATAAAAATAGTGTCAGTGTCCATTTATGAATCTATAATTCTAAGGTGTCAGTCAACAAAGAAATTGAATACAAAACACATAGAACTAAAAAAGAAGAAAGAAAAAAGCCCAAACCTACAGGCAAACTATGTAGCTTTATGCAAGCTGCATGACTGACATAAGCTATTTACCATTTTATCAGTGATTGAATAATAGAAGCAGGTGTTCCTACTGGTCTAGGTGGAATACTCTCACTAAACATTTTCTAAATCTATCGTTCTTGTATCAGTGATGCATTGTGTTGCTGTATTTTCCAGGGCCTAAGTTATGAAATAAATTCACAATACACCAGCTTAGAATCAACCAGCAATGCTTATATCTCAGGTACTGTAAGCTATTAATTCTTCATTTAGAAGAAAATGAATTCAGTTCCTCCAAAGAGATAGTGTATTTAAGTTTTTACCTACAGTGCCAAGCACACTGTCTGTAAATCATTACAGGAACAACAATTTTAACAATTTTTACTATCTTCTCATGGATTGCAGGGAGAAGAAAAAACACTGTAGAAGTAATACAATAATTCAAACCCATCTATCTATATGTTTTAAATCACTGCAACTTTCACATGCAGTTTTCAATGCTCCTAAACAAATAGACTTGTTTGGGAACACCTATAGTAGGTGTTTACTTTTTATTTTTTAATTACAAAACCTGTGGACATAAAGTAAGCATTTGTTGAATACATTCTGAAATATTATTTACCTATTCTTTTGAGGCATTCATCATTAAGCATCAAAGATGGTAATGACACATATACACAAGCATTTCTAGCTCCATAAACTTTCAGATCTCTTTATATTCACATTTGTGCTGCTTTTAAGTGCAAAGATGATCTTGTTCTTTCAGCTTCCATTCCTTCCCATAACAAAGGCTATTTACTTCCAAAACTGTAGCTCTAAGTAAAGTACTTTCTAAACTTGTTTGCATTTTATTTCTCAATCTATAATTTAGCAACATACAGTTGTTTAAGAAATTTATCAAAATAATAACCTTTAAAATATTTGTTATGGTGTCTTTGAAACTTTAAAAGTTATTAGAAGTTCATCAACAAAGTGGGATACTTCTATATGTTGCCATCTCCTTTACCTATGAAATCACAGGTATTTAGAGACACTTTGGGAGCAATGCAAAAAGTACATATTCATAACTATGAAAATAAAATTAGCAAGATCTGATTTATCCAGTTTTTTGAATCCAGAGAAGAAAATAATCAAATAGAACTCTTTATAGAAAAAGAACAAATAAAGAAAATTAGATTATAGTGCAACAAAAAGTTGGAAGTGGGACTATACTTGTACACTCTCTCATCTGAATTTCAGATGATTTAGAAGAGATTTGGAAATGAATGGCTGGCAAAGATTTTTATTAGATTCTGATTTCAATTGGTGTTGTGAATTAGTACCTTCTTGTAGATAATCCCCAAACTCAATAAACAAAAATGTTTTCTTCAAAGAGGAGAACTTCAAACTCAAAATGCAAACTTTCCATTCCTAAAGTACATTCTCTACATTTTTCACTGCTGTGGCTTATATGTCTGCTTATCAGATTTAATATGCTCTAGATTCTTTTGTCAACCCTTCAGTCACTGTTCATGTTACCTGATAGTCTGGCTTGTTTACCTCTCTACTATATTTGCACTTAACTTTTATTTCCTTTTGCTAACTATTGCTCTTGTATATAATGTCAGAAATGCTGTCTCCTTTTATTACTTCTTAGTCTTTTATGACACTGTTAATCACTCAAAGTCACTAAAGGGAAAGCAAGAATTATAAGCCAAGTTTGTGACTTATAACAAGTGTGCTATAGTTCCATATACAGTGCACAAATCTTCTCCACCATATGCATTACCAATGAGCTATCGTTGTCTTTTCACAGATGAGGATGTTCCAAGACCTTTGATTTTGTTGGAGGAAATAGTGTTGCAAGTTTTGAATAGCTATGAAGACATTTGGCAGATAGAACAACACACATTCAAAATACCTTATAGAAACCGTTCTGAAAAAAAGGGTAGCTTTCTGATTAAGCAAATGGTTTTTTAAAGGACATTTCTCTGCTGAAATTTTTAAGAAAGCAAATAAAACTCTCACCTTTGTCTTTTTCTTAGACAGAAAGATGAAAAACCATGCTCACCTTTCTACATAATCCTCTGTGACCCACATTCTGAACTGTCTGACCACCTCTAGATTCATTCCATAGAGGGAAATGATGGATTTTGTGCAAATATTTTCTGCTGCCTTGTTTAAAAATCCCTCTTCACATCCTTCTCTCTATCTGCAAGGAGTCCACTGCCACAGGAATACTGTTCCAGAGCTGCAACTGGGATAGAAACTAAGGGCTGGAATAGAGGGGTATAGAGAGAGACACATGCAGATGTGCTCTTGGTGGTCCATGTGGCTATTTTGTCTGTTTCTCCATGAGTGAGTACGGGATGGAGGTCCTTCTGGTATTTACTGAGGCAGGCTTCCCCCTTCCAAATACATGACTTGTGCTTATATGTGCTCTTTTTGCTGGGCTTTGCACACTTCAAGAATCTCAGCATGGCATATCTCATGCTATAAAAGTCTGTCTCTGCCAAGGGGAATGCAGTGTTTCTCGGTGCCCTACGACACAGCAGCCAGCTATGTTTTGAAGCAGAAGCACACCCCAATGCCCAGAAAAAAGGGAGCATCTCTTTGTTCTGGAAAGAATTTCCACCCTGAGATTGAAACTTGTTACCCAGTAAAACACTTTCTTGTAGAAGCTAGTGTGTTTTCGCTGTTTTCAGAAGTGTCTATGTTCCAAGGAGTATTTTAAATTAAAAAAAAACATCCAACAAATTCTAGCTCCAGCTTCTTAACCAAAAAGATATGGATATGGACACCTATGCACAGAACACCTCTGTGTATTTCTCAGTGGGACAGGGTGCAATTTAACCTGTGCATGTACTAAAAGTCAATAGAGAGTTAACAAACACCTTTTTAATTCCTGGAGCATTTTACTATGTTGCCTACTGCTTTATGGTCCCTGGAGAAGAGCTTAAGGTTTTATGAACATTCAAAACAAATTTTTATTAGACTAAGTGAACCACCTGTTACAGATGTCTTTTTAATAACTCTCTTGGAGTATACTAGAGGTGACTCAATTAAATTAGTTTGAAACGTGTGGCTATTCTCATCCAATAAACACTTTATTGAGAGTCCTTTGTGCTCATAACCAACCTTGGTAGCAATCCATTTCCAGTTACAAGCCAAGCCAACACCAGCTCTTAATGTTCTAATAAACAAATGGTTTAACAATTGGGAGCTAATTGTCACAGTGGGACAGCCTGGGATGCTTGTAATCAGGCCTGTATTGTCACAATTCATTTTCATATTGTAGCAAAATAACCTCAGGAACCCTTTTGAATTAAAAGAAATCTCACATTATGCTCATAGATGCTCAGTCTATGCGCTTTAAATCAGATTCAGTAATTTTAGACCACCTTAATCTCCTCAAAATCAACAGCCAACATTTTCTTGTTCTGTCTAGGCACGACTCTTTAGCAATAAAATCCCATTTGCAAAAAATGGATGGGATACATTCTGTGGCAAATTACTTGAAATATTTTACAGATTTACTCCACTACACATTTACTACAAATCTTACAATATCAGCACTTATTTAAACCACAGGCGTGCTTATAGACAAGAAGATATTGTAAATCACAGCCAGCATCCAACTGGTAAAATAAACTTACTTGCAAAGAGGTCTCTCGTCTATGAGTATGCTAATAAATCCAGGCCTAAGTTTCAGTGTATCTAAATTCCGGGTACAAGAGTGCTTGAGAGTTTTTGAAATTGTTTTCCATTTACTCAGTCTTACCTTCTCCATGTTTTTCCTAATTTATTTTTAACTAATCCCATAATACTACTAAGACTTCAAACAGGGAAAACTATAGACATATTTAAACAATAGCAATTTAAACTACTTAAAACAACACCATCCAAGCTTCAGATAATGAAAGTTGCAAAAGAAGCTCTCAAGGCTTCTATTGTTCACAATTGTCCAGATAGCAAACCATTTGCCAGCTTGGTATGCCTCATAGCCTTTAAAAAAGGCCTAGGACTACCACAGAAGGGTCATCAACTCCTAGAAAGCCTTATTAACAATCTGCAAAAAACTTGCAAAACACACCTATGCCATCTGAGCTGAAAGTATTTGGTGCCACTTACAGAGACACTGACTTTCACCTGTCCTTTTCTAACAAATGGAAGTAAGTCAGAAAATTAAAAGGGTCATATATTCACCAGCTTCTGTTCAGGGAAGAAATTATATGACTGCTCAAAACAAAATTTGAATTGTTCCTAAATTGGTTTGCAGATGCAAATTCCTTACAATTCATTCTGAATACAACATTTAGATGTGGGGGTTTTTCCCATCTATGAGAAAATGTCTAAATTACTTTTTCTGTGCTAAGCCCAGACTGTTATAGAAAATCCTACTTATTAAACCAGCCTTATTGGAATTTCTCATTATTTTCCAAAGACAAAGAAAGCAATTTTATTAACTACTTTTTCAGACATCATGTTTAGTTGCTTCCCATACTGTAGCAAATCGAGTAAGTACACCCACCTTACTAAGAAAATATACTTAAGAACTATCTGAAGTATCCTAATTATAATTTTTTCTCGTAAAATAAAAATTACTAAAGCTTAAAGCATTTATTTTATGTTTGTTAGATTTTTCTTTTTAGGACAAGCATGTAAAACCACAAGTGTTTAATTTCCCAAAGTTTGATAATTATTATTCCCAGTAAATTTAAAATTATGAAACACTGATTATATCAAAATATAATTTCAAAATGCTATTACCCCCTCGTCTCATGAAAAACAAAAAAAACCCCATCCCACTCCAAATCTCAAAACAAACAGTATGACTTGTTATTATCCCAGGAGTTTCTAGGTAATGAAAAAAAAATCTCATGATGACTGCCCTTTATGCACCTGATCTCTTGACCCAGGTTTCAAGGCGGTTGTTCGTTCAGAACTTTGTGCATTCCTGCCTGGGCTTTCTGCATCTTAAATATTCTAGCTGGTGTTTTTCCCACTGGTTCTTAAGGAGAGAGCTACTGTTAAATAAATAATAATAATAAAAAAGTGTCTCAAAGACTAATCATAGAGGAAATTAGATAGATAGACAGATAGATAGACAGATAGATAGATAGATAGATAGATAGATAGATAGACAGACAGACAGACAGACAGAAAGACAGACAGCCAGAACAGATCATTAAGTCAGGACAACATAATAAGCTTTAGAATCAATAAACAGAATCCAAACGTTATTTGGACCCCATTATGCCGTATGAAATGGAATTTTTTCTCAAGATGGTTTGCAGCCTTGAAACAGAAGGATGAAGAGTTGATTTTATTTTGAAAGATTTTAGTTCTGATTTGTACTATTAATTTTGGTTAAACATAACACTTTTTTGCCTAAATTGTGTGGAGTAAACAATGACACTCAGTAATCATGTTCTTAAGAAAAAAACATATAGTATGCCCCTTTGGTGGAACAGTTTTTAAATTCTAATAGAATTTCAAGGTTATTATCTATTTCAGATCAACGCTCGAGGTCAGAGTTCACAGCAGCCAGAATTTACAAACCTCCAATGGGTTTTGATTGACAGCAATCAGCATCTCCTCAGCATCACTGAGGGAACAAAGTACAGGTCAAGACAGCAGGCGATTTCATCTGTCATTTTTAATTATCTAAATGATATTCACAGGCAAAACCTTTCCCATCCATCAGGGCATCACATTACCATAGACAATGTTTGTTTAAAGAAGAGGCCATAAAATCAAACAATTATGAATGCAGACAAGCCTTGCTATTGACTGCATAAATAATCAAGTGAGATTTCCAAAACTCTCTGCTAATGAATTGGTAGATTGCTGGCAGGAAGTGGCAAGTAATAATACAGACAACAATCTAATGTTCTTATTGACTTCTACTAAAGCTTAGCTACAGTAGCAAAGATCCGAAAATGACGTCAAGTAAGGTTTCCATAGGAGCTGTATTGATATCAGTACACTGCTAAAATACAAGTAGTTAACTCCTGACCTCAAAGGAGGACCAGCAATCCCCTGTGAGAGAGCTGAAACACTAACAGTACAATATATCACAAGCTGAGTCAACAGCCTCAGGGCTCCAACAATGTTACTGCACTGGAAAGGGTCCTTTCTTTCACTGTGTAACAGCCTGACCCACAATAATTCACCTGCAATCCCCAAAATAACTCCATTTGAGTCTATGAGTAAATAAACATCTGCAAAATGAAACTGAAAAGTGTATTTAATATTGTTATGAGAAATAGGGTGTGTAGAACACAGTCTCATGGAATGAACTCACCTTTCTCATCTGGATGTTCCCAACAGCTTAACAAATTCGGAGTTTAAAGGCCAGAATCACAAGCGACATAAATTGCCATAAGTCTGTTGCTTCATTTACTCTTGCTCATTAACTGTAATCATAGATAACTAGCTGGACCAAATTTTGATGAAAGTATTGGCTTCATCAATCAGAAAAAGCCAACAGGGTGAAACTGGTAAGAGTTAAGAAAACTGATAAGAGATTCTTATCTCTTTCCATGCCTCTAAGAAACTAACCTGAGACCTCCTCAAGGGGAATAAAAAAAAAGAAAAAAAAAAGGCAACGAAAGATGATACATGAAGTGTGCCATCTATCTCTGTTCAGTGGGGCAAAGCTTAAGATGCCTTTTCTCCCACTAGGAAATACTGGAGAGGAATTTCCTGCAGGTGAAGGAATTAGGGTTGACACCAGATGCACTGTCAAGACAATAGCCTGGTAGGTGTACAACACAAAATAAATCTGAATGCTTTTTGCAAAGCCTGGAGGATGGTTATTGAGACAGAGAGAGAACAACAGAAACCTTTCCCTTCATTAGCACATGTAGACCTGATTGCTGTCAGCATGCAATTCTAGTTTCTTTCACTTGAAAACACATCACTAACTAGTCTCACACTTCTTGGCCATGTGAGGTCTCTGGAACTGTTTTGCAAACAGTATAAAGCAAAAATTAGTTTTGTACTTTAGAATCCCAGTAGTTTCTCCTGCCAAACAAAATAAGTCAGTCTATGTTTGCAAAATCTTTAACTGCAAGCTGTGTTTCTGCGATTGTCCTTCACATCCGTTGTATCTGAATAAGCCCAAACTAGTTCATTGATGGTCTCATATTAGCTCATTCACATTTTTCAAATCTTTATTAGCTCTTAATAACCTTTCACAGATGTCAAAGAAGGAAATTGGACTGATTTCAATGGGATTTCAAAAAGGAAGGTTTTAAAAGGAAAAATGAGAAAAGCTCACAATCCAGAGAGATAAAACCTATCATTACATCTGGTCTTGGTTCACAGAAAAAAAAAGTGATGGCTAATTAGTCCCGTGTAACCCACCTCTTGGCCTAAAAATTTAGTGAAAAACTCTTTACTTCCCCTTCAGCACCATTTCACACCCACACGTACTTTCACCCCCACATTTCACCCCCACAGCTTTAATTATCCTCAAGAAGTATGTATGATTCTCACCAACTTGGACATGAGGACAAAACAGATGTCACAGACTGTATCTTTCTAACTGAAATGTCCTCTCTTGAATGCGTAATTTGTATATAGTGCAAGACACACATTTTTATGTAGTATTGTGGAACTGTTTCTAAAAACCTACCCAGAATTTCTTCTCAGTGGCTAATGCAGTTTTCTCACCAGATAAACAGACAATAGACACATTAACATGTAGCAAGGTCTACATCTCCTAGAACTGAGACTTTCAGTTCAAGTTCCATGAGTCCAGGTTTTGAGCCTCTGGAATTCCTGGTCAGTATTTGCTCTCATCAACTCGCAAAGACAACTGTGATACCCTAAATTCACCATTAACAGATGTCTGATATAAGGCATTTCTGTCAGTAGAAGTCACTCTGTATCTGACTGGAGGGAAGGCACTGGCAACCTAAGTAAAAACTACAGTGCAATGTTACAATTTCCTTTCTTTAGTTCAAATGGAAAATTTAGTTATATCTCAATTCAGATCTAGAGAACTTTGCTGTAGCTGTATATTTCAATGTAGAGAGATACATGTAATTCAGATGCTCATTCATGATTCTAGGTCATGGCAAGCTCAGAGTTTCTAGACAAACAGATACAACCAACAACTGCATTGAAATTATTCTAACTACAGGTGTTCCTATATGAAATCTTTAGCAGTTACTGCTGAAATGGTGCACTCATCTGATTCATAACCATTTGTTATAAAACAAGCAATGATTCTTCCAAATATGAAGAATTTTGGTCTATGCATTTCACCAGAAAGCTTTTGCCTATCTTTTATTTTTTTCATTTTTCAAATTTAATACTATGCTTTATTGAGATTTCCCCTTTCTTTCCCATAAGGACTATTTTTTCTACTGCCAGCTTTATAAAAGAGGCCTAAAGTTTACATTCACGTTATCATAATGTATTTTTACATTATTTTAAGTCCTATGGATTAATATCTCAGGCTTGTTAGAAAGACATCTCATTTCCCCTAGGAAAATGTACTGCTTTTTAAAAATCCTAAAATATATAAAAAAATATTGTAAATGTTCTTTGAAGAATGGCTCTCTAAAGTATTAAGTTGTGTTTAATAATATTCCTTCTTTTACTAAAGCAATCATTTACACCATGGACAGTCTGAATTAAAATAATCCATCAATGCATCATAGCTTAGTTACAGGCAGTGATACAAAGAATGCCATGGCAACAAACCAATGGAACTACAGAAGTTTCATGGTGTCAACAGAAACAGGGAGGCTCAGCTAGGTGATTTCCTCAAAGAGAAAGCTGGCAATATTTATAGAGAATCATTACTTTTAGAAATTATTTTTAGAAAGTGTTTTAAAAAGGACACAAGCCAGTTTTGATTAAGAGACAGTTTTGAAGAAGGATGGTAGTATTTGGTCCCAGAACTAAATCCTGAATCTCCACTGGAAGTAAATAAGTAGTAATGCAAAGTTCTTATAAGAGATCTTGACCTGACAGTCTACGCAATATAGACACAATTGTTCTCAATGAATTCATTATATTCTTTCTCCCCTTGAAACTAGCAGTCATGACATTTTCAGGAGATGAATTACTTCCTGGGGAAATCCTACATTACAGGACACTTCGGATTTCAGTCTCGTCATAGTTATCTTCTAAAAGATAAGGCTAAGTTCCAGAAAAAGACATTAAAGCATGTGATTACTGACTTAAGAATTTACTTCAGGCTTTTGATAGGTTAGTTACTCAAGAAATAAGTGACTAGCTAAAGTTCTTTCAGAAAGACTGTAAAAAAACTTAAATACTTAAAATCTCTCTCAATCACACCATTATTCTAGCACCCCAAGTTGCAATATTCCACGTTTCAAATCACAGAACATAGGAAAAATGACTAAATTGAAAAAGCCCCAAAAAGCCCCAACCACCTAAAAATAATTCCACCATCAAGGAAATTTTTTTTTTCTGAAGCTATTTTATAGATTTGCAAAGCTATCTGGAAAAAAGCAGTATAAGGAGCATGGCATTTAAAAGTGTGACAGTCTCATTAGATGCTGATATTGCTTCTTCATTAATTACAAAAAAAAAAAAAAAAAAAAAAATCCCAACCCAAAACCTTGTGATGACAACAGGCAGGTGTTTTTCAAGTCAAATCAGTCTAGAAAGGTTTAGCTAGCATAATTAGAAAATGTCCTGTCTCAAATGGCTCAGTGGTTACATAAGATTGTCACATGAACAGAAGTCAAAATACAACATCATCAAAGACTATAAAGGGAAAAAAAATGTTAAACAGAAAATAACTCTCTTCTTAAAGGCAGAAATCAGAATTATATGTGCTTGCACAAAATAAAATAAGAAACTTATCTTGAAATAAATGAATCTTAATGAATGATTTTGTTATATTGATGGGGAACAACTAATGCAAGAGATAATTTAAAGCAGGAAATCTTTCTACCTATAATTAAAGCTGTTATGCTGTTCTACAAAAGCTTTTACAATACCATGATATATTCAGTCATTTTCCCCCAGTAGTTCACAGACTTCAGTCCTGGATACTATTTCTTTAATTATTATCATAATCTTTTGTTTCTGCTTACAGGCACTGCTTAAGAGAACCATTTAAGCACCTTCTAACTCAAACATACTTAGGTGTAGAGGTAAATTTAAGCACAGCACACAATTCCAAACAAGTTTATCATAAGTGATTGCCAGATGGACAATATGTGCTTTCAGCAGTGCAAAGTTTTCAGCTCTGGTTCATTAATAGTGATAGAAATCAGGAGTATTTATGGAAGTCAGTGGATTAAACAGTTCTAAAAGGAGTGAAAGGAGATGCAGGACTGGACTGCTTGGATTTTTGAGGACCACTGAGTGGATGACATTTCCTGCTTCTTAACAAAGCTTTAAAAGTCAGAGAAGTAAACTTCCACTTAGACAGTGTCATAAATTTCAGAGGGAAAAGGTCTTGCGACCTTTGGCAGCTTATACTTTTCTAAAATAATAAAGCTTGTAAGACTCAAAGGTTATGTTGAGGGGTTCAATTTTTTTGTATTTGAGAACTTCTGCTCTTTCACAAAAAAAAAAAAAAAAAAAAAAAAAAAAAAAGTAGCACTTCTGGAGTTTAAGGCTAAGATTGAAACGCATTCTCATACATTCAATCAGTTCTGTATCCTGAAAAGGTCTGCCTAAAAATATGCTCTGAATTTCTACCTTTTTACTGTCTTATGGAAATGAAAAAGTGTTCCTTCTTTCAGAGTAGAATTTCATTTTTATACATATGAACACTTAAGTAAAATCTATTAAAATGTCATTGCAGTCATTATGTATTTTTTAAATTTCAAAGAGGAATGCATCTGGGCTTGTTCTTCAGCACAATCAACAAAATAACAACAGAGGAGACCATTTCTTAGACATCTGAATTCTTTCCAACAAGAGATTTTTCTAGGGAATCAACTCCGTGGGTTTATCTACCTTTTTTCCCCCTAATATAAAGTGTTTATTTCTTATGTAATGCGTAAAATGTTTTATAAGAAATATGATGGTGACAGACACCTCCAACATCTCTAAAACTGTATGTTACAAATTACAACAGGACAATCAAATAACTAATATTCAAAGTATGACATATAGTAACAACAAACTGAAATACAAAGGAAGTCTATTGTACAAAAAAAGCAAACTACTTTGGCTTTTCTTTTTTTAATTAAATGTCTTTTTTAGTGCAAGAGAAGTTAATAAAGACATAACTAATGGTTTAACACAATAAAAAGGCATTGTGTCCTCTCTTTCTCGAATATTTCTGGTTTTTTTTTTTATTTTGAAACATTTTACTTTAAAAACAAACCCTAAAATTTCTTCTGCCAATCAGTATTGGCACTGGCTATAATGGAAAACACACCTCAAAAAGTCACATCTTTAAGAGAAGTATTCTTGTTGGTTTTATTAATAATATTGTAAAAGAAAAGTACATATTTGCAAAAATGCAATGAAATCTCTGAGGTAGAAGCATTAGGACATATTAGTTTCAAATGACTAACATTTTTATATACTAGCTTAATGAATTAAGAATTATTGGCTACTTATTTTAAAGGACAACCACTTTTTATTTAAAAAACTATGAAGTACATGCTTCATTGTCAGCAATCCTTCCAGTACAATTCTCTTTTTAGAACACAGGAGACTTCTACAGACCTCTAGACTTAGAAGATTAGCTCCCAAGAATCCCTATATTCCATATGAATTCTATATTAGAAGAAATTGACCAGAAGTTTTCAAAATAAAAATATACCTGCAAAGCTATGCAGGAGAGCTGATAAAGGCAGCATGTGCCCATGTTCACAGCCTACTCCTCTCTCTCTGTGAAGAAATATCAACCTAGACCATTCAAGGATAAATTAATCTCTGGCATTTTGACCAAAAATTCTTACAATGAATTTAGTATAAGGATCCAAGTCAGGCAAGAAATTAATGTTCCAATCATGTATACATCCTCCCCTGAAGGAGATTATAGGCAATTAAAGATGATGGTTTTAAGGGTAGTTTCCAAGTTCATTGACAGCTTCATAGTGTAAAGGAGTCCAATGCTTAGTTTCTTAATCCTAGAGGGTCCTTGATGCTTCTTGGTGTCAAGAAGCATTCTTCTATTTCAAAATCTTTGAAAGGCAGCCCTCACACTACCTTAAACAAGTGAAAAGCAGCATGGGATAAATAAATCTTTTTATTATTATTGTTACTATATTATCATTGAATTGCTGAAGGAGAAAATACTGAGGGAGAGGGGAGGCAGAAGCCCTTATCTCTGTTACAGGATCTTCTCACTCTCTGAGGTTGCTTAGTGTAGCAGGAATGGATTTCACCTTCATAGAGTTATGAAACTGGGACAGTATAGGAAGAGAACTTCTCTGTTAAAGAGAAGTTATTTCAGGGTTTCTGGAGATCAAGGCTGACTCAGGAACCCATACCAATTCTCCTAGGAGAATGAGCAGGTAAATATTAACAAAGCTACATCTCCACATAAGAAAAAAAACCTGTAAGTTCCAGTCTTTTCAGATGTATTCTTTTTCTTTTGGCATTTAAAAAATACTCTAATTTCCTCATCGCGCTGCTGCTTTTTACATGCCTGCATAAGCAGAAAACCTTATGCCTCACAACCTTGCCATGAATGGAAAGACCCCTCATACAGTCTCACAGGACTTCTTTCGACCTAAATTGGTCTTTCAAACCTAACAGCATTGCTTCAGAAGACTTGGCTTATCCATTCAGCCACTGTGCTGGCTGGGATCTCTAACTCATTGGGAATAGGGAATCTGCTACAGTTTGGGAGCCAACTGCTGGTGTAACACTGACAGATGTGGGACCCATATGCCCAGGTCTGGGGAGGATGCCTGTATCACTGGCATCTGGATGTCAGCTTTCCTTTTCTGGCTCTACTTCTGGCTTTGCTAATAAACCCGATTGTGTGTCTGTCTGTTGTGGGTCAGCCTGCTGCTGCCCTGTAGTCAAGTTTTGTGGATTACTCAGTGGTTCCTCTCTATTAAGGAGTACTCTCTGAGCACAGTATGCATCCTTTAATGCTTTCATAGGCCACTACACATCTAATTCCAGTATTTCTACTGTTCCTGGTGATTTCAGCATAGATGATTAAATCTTGCAGGTGCAGCGAATCTGTAGAATGTGTAAATGTTCATTTCCTGTCTAGTGGCTAGGAAGTTATGCTGATATCATCCATTACTTTTTAATCCTAAACAATTTTTTATTCCTAGATATACTGCCTGGAATTGCAAGTGTAACATTTGAATGACCAGAAAGACATTTTTATGAAGAGGAAAACATGCATCATACAAATGCTCTTTAATAATAAAAAAATAAAACAACAAACAAAACCTATGTAAAAATTTTACAAAATACTATTCAGACTACTTAGATATTTGAATGTGTCACTCTGGCAGACACATTCTTGAAACTAAAAGAAACAAAATGCCCTTTAAGTAAAATTCTGTGGTCTGCTCTTGCTACTCTTCTTCCTTAGTTGCTTCTAAGAGACTTTTTATCTCTTGAGAAAAGTATTGACCTGAGTACTTTTGAACAAACGTTGATAATACCCACAAATTATTAAATATCAACCATTTCCTTAGACAAGAAATTGGAAAGGCTATCTGTTTAAATTTGGAGTCTACCAAAACCAGAGCCTGTCCGTGAGGGAGGTCACTGAACCTCATTCTAGAACAAGGCTTAATGGTATGTCCACTCCTATATCCAGCAATAGCAGCTACAAGCACTTCATGCCAAGCCTCCTACACAGAGATAATTTATACCCTCATCAGGAATAATCTATCTGGGAGTTGGGGGAACTTTTGTAGAATGAAAGCCAAATGCTGCTAATTGGCCTTGGCAAACACTGGAAGTGTGGGGGGCAGTACAAAGCCAGTAGCCTGAATGTGCAAGGACTAGACATGCAGCAACCCTCCTCCTCTCCCACAGCTTGTGCACAGCCTTATGTGGCCTAAAATGCAGCCTAAAATGCAAATGTGTGGAATCTTAAGTAGACACAAATAAGAATCCCTACAATGGCCTCAATGCAATGCCAGTGAAAAGAGCAGGCCTTTCTGCAGGAAGGTGTATTATCTCCTGCTAGCCAGCTGACATACGGGTTCAATCTTTCACAGGCACAGCTTTAGGAACCTACAACTAGGTGTTTAACACCCAGGTGTTATTTTAACCAGAGTTAAAATACTCTGGTTTTCTTTTTGTGCCAGCTGTAAAACATAACAATTAATAGCTACAAGATATTAAATGCAGAAACTGGTTTTCATTCTGAGGATGTTAAGCTTGGGTTTATAGTAAACAAAACCAAGTTTTTTTTCATGCTTTGACAGACTAATACAACATTATATCCCTGAAAATTTGAACTGCTTCATACCTTCTTATATACATTCTGATAAATATTATCTATGTTTAGAATATCTAATACTTTTTTCTTCAAAGGGAGGATCATATTAAGCATTTGATTCTGCTTGACTACGTAATTTGTAAAGGATGAAAACCACTGCCTTGATCATTACTGTTTCAGACATATAAATATAAAAATTGTTTGAGAGAGAACCAAAAAAAAAGACAGCAAGTTTAGTAGGACAGTCTTTCAATGATACTTTTTCAAGTCCCAAACATTTTGTTCTTAGAATTAATAGAGGGTTTACTCTTATTTCCAGAATTGCCTGCTGACCATATATTGTCCATAGTTAAGCCTTGAAATTCTAAACCTTAACAGAAATACATTTTTATGTAAAATTTTGGTTGCTTTGGATACTGAGACACTGAGTCCAGACTCTCAATTTAAATCTCACCTGTAAATGACCTTCGAGACTGTTCAGACGAAATCTGAGATTCACTACTACATATCTGTTACATATCAGGGCTCCATTAAAACTCTAGCTTTGTTTCATTAATTTTCAACAAAATTACAACTCTTTTTCATGCTGTGGACTAAGAAGCATTTGCTGTTAGCCTGAAGAAGGCTGACCAGTCCCATACCAGTAGTGTGTCCCTTCAAATCTTTTCACCTGATGTTTTGTTTGGAATAGCAAAAAGCCAAGTGGTTCTGTCAATGGGCTAGGAGACATCTCCTACAGCTAAGGTGTCCTCTATAACAACTGTTCTCTACTGAAGGACTGTCTTGCACTGTGAGAGGACTTCTGAACTCTAGACATAGACATACATCCACCACAGATTTTTCCTTCTCCTTAAAGTGGGCATTAAAGGCAGCTAATCCACCACCTCTATGCTAAAAAAACCAAAAGAATGAAATCATAATGATTGAAATCTTTATGTTAAGCAGAAGATACAATTGAAGGGAAGAACAGAATAACAAATACAAAGTGCAAAGCAAGCGAATGATACACACTTTAAATCACTAGCTATAATAAATATGTAGAATACATATTACAATTTACAATACATTAAATCAAACCTGAATTCTGAGAGACTCCATCAAAGAGGTGTAGTTGTAAGGTAATCTAAAATGGCACATATCTAAATAGGAATATCCTTAAAATGTAAGAAATGTAAAAGGAGAATATTCATTGGCTAAGTGCTGTGCATAATTAACAAATTATGTTAATTATTGTCCAGCCCCAATTTGCAGCTTTTGTGACTTTATTAGACATGTGTGTGCATGCGTGTGTGCCTAAACGTGATACCATGTAAGCACACATAACTACTTCACTTGTGGAAATGTTATCTTTCTCCTCATAGTCCCTTTTTTAATTTCTGTACAGATAGAAATTCTAATACAATGACATTTTAGCAGCAACTAATAGAAATAACAATTTAATCAACTTTTGAGATAATATACTTCAGAACAGAGAGTATGCTCTACAATCCCAACTCATTTATTTCAACAATGTTTGTATTCCCTTAAATGTTATGTACTTAAAAGTCTGTAAGAGTGGCCGCACTTTCCAAGTAAATCCAGAAAAAACAGAACTAAATCTTCAGGTTTTATAGCACTGGGGAAGTTTTGAACACATAGGTTCCATGTCAATATTTAATTTTCTATTTGTTTACGCCTCACAGTTGGAAACAAACAAGCAAACAAACAAAAATTGACTAGCGGATACCCAACATGATGAAATAACTCAGAGTTAAAAGCAGCCTTAAACAATAGCATTCACATGAATCTCAGCTGTCCATGATCCATTTAAGGGTTTTCTGTGTGCAGACTAAAACCCTATCCTTTCCCAGCTCCCAGGTAAAAAGAGGGCAGAGAGCTGCCCTTCATATCCATTGCAGAGGAGCACAAATGGTGTTTAAGACCTATTTCTAGTGTTTTATTTTTATAAGACCTGCAATGAGATATATTTGAAATCTTTGAAACTATCATCAGTATTTTCAAAAAAGTGAAGAAAAACATCACTTAACTTGCCCAGCATGCCCATGAAATATATTTTTCCCCATTTTTATTTATTTATATAAAATCAACACTCTTTTCCTTTCTTGATGAATTCTGTGATTGAAAAAAAAATGACAAAAGTTTTCTGCAACAAGGACACTTACTGCCCTCACCTATATCCTTACAAACACCATAGAAGGTATAATTCTTCCTGGTGAACCCACACATTAGTTTATGCTGTCTATACTTTTCGAGCCACCTTACTTCAGAGAAATATAGGGCAAAACCCCAAATCATAGCTGAATGCAGACTCCATTATAGTTCTGTTGATGTACCTGAAGAAAAAAATTCTCCTTCAGCTTCTAGAGGCTGCAGAAAGTCCTCCATTTCTTTTAATGACCTATTCCCTCTGTTTGACTCAATACAGCCCACTGGCTATGGAAATGACAAACACTCAGCAGGTGACAACAAACAGGGCAGAGATATGTCATTTTCTTCAAATAGTTTCTCAGGAATTAAATGACACACCACTGTGTGTGTACATGTCCTGCTCAAATCAAATATTTTTTTATTAAATGAAACGGCACACTTCTAAATATATAGTTTCCATGTGAAATGCAGGTGTAAGTGTACTGCTCCAAGCTCCAATTGCAAAACAATTTGCTGTTTCCCACATCTCCCCAGTCTCCTTTTAGCATATAACCCCTTGGGCAGCAAGTTCTCGGATGCTGTACCTTTGCCATAACTCCAGATTGAAAGCCCTGCCCTTATGGAGTCAATCTGATGCATTTGCTATGACTGGGACAAATTGGAGTATGCAAATTAGCACCTTTTGAGTCTCCTGAACCCAGGAAATTCTCTTGCTACGTGTTCCAGCTAATGGACCTGAGATGTCCTTTGTAGCAGTGCTGTCTGTGCAACTCCTTTAACCTTTTCAGATTCTGATCTAGCCTTTGTTCCCAGCCCTTTTTAGAATCATGCAATGTATCAAGTTAACCTCTGTTATAATTTAAACTGGTGTAACACCAGAGCCATATCATAGCATTCAGTGGCATTTACACATGTTTAAAGTGCAAAAGAGCATCCAACAGTGAATAGAGGACCACAACATTAAAATTTCTATGAGAGCTTTTTCTGCTTACTTTCAGCTTCAAATACTTATCTTTACCCTGAATCACTTAAACTAGTACAAAATGAACAATTAGATTTCTAAATTTCTAAATAAATTAACATCAAGGTTAAGAGTTTTCCCTTTTATGACAAGAGTATGATCTTCTGAGAAGACTGAAAATCTACAAAGTACTTGAGGAGTGATTGCAGATCAAGCATGAACAGATTCCTAGGTAAATTTTATAGAAATCTACAGAAAGAAGCAGAAAGATGAAATAGCATTAACCTCAAATCATAAAAGGGAAAGCTGCTACTGGAGACGCCTTGTCCCTGGAAAGGCAAACTGCAAAGCAAGATAGCAATCTTTTCTTACCAGTCCTATGACTCTTTTTCACAACATTTCAGCATTTACACTGATTTCCTGCCTTTAAACTGTGCTTAGGTATGGTTGAACAGTTAATAAACGCACATGTAATCCCAGATTGCTGCTTCCAAGTAGATTGTGTGCCTATCTTCCTCAACACAGCATTTAGTATGCTGCTATTCTCCTCTCTTGCTCATTTTTTTTTTTTAGATTTTGTTCCTAATTTATTATTCTTTGGTCCTGTCTACTTAGAATTTTAACTTTTCTAGAAAGTTATTCTTTCATCAGGATATATACAATCTCTTACATCATAAATCCATCATTGTTCAGTTTATACTAAGTCACTACGGCATCCTATTTATTACTGTTATATCTCTGTTTTGGAATTACTAAATTGAACTGTATAATCATCAGCTATTCTAGAGAAAACATGGTTGCATATTAAATGCTTTTAATTTTGGATAGAGATGTAGATTAAATAAATGCCTCTTTTTCTCCCCTTTGTTCAGTTTCTGGACTGCATTTTGTTGAGAGCATTTGGTTTTCCCTTTGGTTTTGTACTCAAACTCTCTGGATGCCATTTAATGTCAGAAAGAAAACTCATAAATATAGGCTGTACTTGACAATTAGGAGGTTCAGATTCAAAATTTAAGTACGTGAAATAGAGTCAATATATGCCCTACAGAAATCATTCCCCCAAAGAACTTTTATATGATCTCCACACCTTCAGTTCTGACTTGCTGTGTACTTGGTCTGTCTCATTGCATTTATGCACAGCTCTTTGCCAATAGCAAAGTTTAGCATTGCTTTGCTGTGTGGTTTGATCAGTAACATCTATTTCCTCTTAATTAATCTATTTAATTTCCACTCTATTTTTGGCTTCTGATGCATAACTTGACCTCTACTTCATCCCCAAATTCTTTACTTTCAGACAGCACAGATCTATGCTCTCCAAAATACCCTAAGTTTTGTCAGCCTTTTCACATTTTCCTCTTTTCGTCTGCCTTTGACACATGCTAACAGATGTCAGTTAGTAGTCTACCCCTTTAACCCAGCAGACAAGAAGCTCAACAGTCTTCTTCATTCTCAGAAAGCGTACCACTGACATCATCATTAGCAATTGCCCTTCACAAATTTCCAAGCCAGTAGAAGTCTCTTCTCCTGACACCTTTTACAGCCTGGAAAAATCCTCCATCAGTACTACCATCTGCTGCTTCCTCACCTTTAGTCTTGTGTCACCATTTCTGTGTTGACTAGTGTTATACAGAGAGAACCTCATTATGTAATACTCAGAATGACTGAAAATAGTAAATGATAAGATAAATCTTCTCCCTAATATTTTATAGCACTCCAACACTTTCCTGTCTCTTTTCCCACTTTTTAAATTTTCTTGTCAGATGGGACTCCCTTATAATAATTCAAATATTGGAAGAAATGAGATTTCCACTCAGCTATAGCCTAGCGAGTCAACTTCTTTTTTTTTCTATTGCCTCTATCTAATGAAAATATTACAAAGTTTTATAAAACATTTGTGGGGGAAGAAAAATTTTCAGAACTTTGTATCTCATTCACTTATGGTTATTCATACTGCTTGTCTGATTTTAATACCTAACTAACAATGGGTTTACAAGACAAAGTATTGGTACTTTTTTCCCTTCAGGAGAAAGTTCTGTTTCTACATTACACTGGTGATTGTGTGCAGCACTTGTCCCATCCACAATTGTTCACTACTGAAAAAATGTAAATAACTTGCTCTGTTTACTGTTCTCTAAGTTGCCTTAACAAAACATTTTCACAAATTTTGCCCAATCTAAACTAGTTGCATGCTTAACACACATATTTAAAATGTATGGAGAACTTTACGCACATACTCTCCGGCAAAATTATTTTCTAAAAAAATGAATAGTGTCATTGTCTATTTATATTCTAATCTAGTTATTACAGATTAATAGAAACATCTTTCAAACACGATGAAATACTGTAGTGAAACTGTAGAGTAAATTCTTCCCACTTTCTGTCTAGAAAGCTCGACATAATACCATTGTTCTAAAAAGTCTAATTCTACAAAAAGTGACAGAAATGCAGGACAAGACCCATTTGGACAACAGAGAAATGGTATAAAAGTTCCCTTCAAATCTGGTCTTTCATTCTACACCTTCTATATTTGAAAACACTGAATTACAGACTAGATGATAAAACTGCATTAACTTGAGGAGTATGTGAAAACATTTTCCCGATAACAACTTCCAATTTTTCTGGCCGAAGATGGGAGAAAGACTTTTATTTTGTAACTACTGAGATATTAACAATCTTTGTTTGCATTCAGTTGATCATTCATGTGACCCTGAGTACTTCTGAGAGTCTCACAAATATAGTTCAATCTGTTATTTGCTGCTATTACCCAGCTCGAAGAGCTGGATGGGATCAGCCCCTTATGCACAATTGTACAGCTTTACTTCAGTTTAGGAGTGCAGGTGGATGGGGTACTAGCTACCTTCAAACAGAAGATTGTTAGTGTGCTCATTTAGAGTGAAGAAAAATTAATTTTTCTCCTTCCTGAGAAATTTAAGCTTATCTGATATGCTCCAGAAAACAAACCAATGACTCAGCTACTTTATATGGTACTGGCATCTCCTGGAATGATTCACTAGAAACCACAGAAATTGTATTCATCTGCACATTTACCTCATCAATTATAAAGGCCCCTCTTTGAAGCACAGTAGTATACTAAATTGACAAATAGGTTATATTTGTACAGTTTCATGTTAGTCTTACTATTATAGTGTTGGATACATTAATGAAAATATTTTAAAAAAGAATATCAAACTATTAGGATGAGAGGTGTTATTCAATTGTTCACAATGCCAGTGATTCATTAGGCTTTTTCCTTCCATAGGATGTGGATGGTTTGCTTATTTGTTGACTTTAAATAAAGAAAAGCTAAAATAACAACAATGGGTTTAATAGCCCAAGGTTTCTCTGTAAGATGAAGGTAAAGAGACAATTAAATCTTCCACAAAGTTCCATCCACCATCAGAGGCCTCTAGTGGAGTGAAAAGCGTGTGAACCAAGACTGCCTTTCATGCATGGACAGTCTGGGACTACTGCATGGGATAAAGCCAAATTGCAGCATTTGAGCCTTTTGTAGCTTCCAAGTAGCTCAGATTCTGCTCCCATTCTAGGGTGACATTCCATGATCAAGGCTATGGTGATAGAGAGGTTTCTAGGAAGTAAAACAAGGGCTTACAGGCCTTGTGCATATTTCAGATGACTTTGTTGGGTCATTTTGGACACAACAGGACATCCACTACAGGTATCCTCTGTACATCGTTAACCAATTCATTCAAGCTAAGTGGTTTGTAGTTTATTACTTTTGACTCAATGAAGAATACAACCTATAGTGTCAGATTGTTTTCACTGAGGTTGTTTTTCCTTGGATCTTAATGGGAACCTGATTTTTCTTCTCTCATTGAATCTGATACTTCATTTACAAAGACCTTTGTTCACCACAAAATACTTAATGGGAGAGAAAGGTACAACACAAAGTAAAAGGGAAATGCAAGTCTCGTAAAATTTCCAAGATAACATTCAACAAGGCTTATGAAAAGCTCTAGGAAGGTAGGTGGGGACCTTTATGGAACAGGGGAGAATTCAGTAATTATCATCCACTTGTAAATCACGGGTGCAAAACAGATCTTGCTATGGGAATAAATGAGATTAGTAGTTGCTTTTTTTCTCTGTCTAGTTCAGTAGTTCAATTCAGTAGTTCAATTCTATCAAATCTATCAAAATTATCTAATGTGCAATAACTTTAGGGACATAACAGAAATTAACTCTGGTCTTCCAATTTGTTTGATTTTGGATTATGTTTGGTTTGTTTGTTTCTTTGTTCTTGTTTGTGTGTTTTGAAACCCATTGTACAAATCTACATCATAACGGTTGTTCGTGCCAGTGCTCACAATTGAACGTGCCCACGAAAAGAAGAAAAGGAAACACTTTTTGTTACACTGACACTTCGATGGCCTTCCAACACAAGGATTTCTTCACATAAAATGAAGTAGGAGAGTAGTGTAACTACTGAGTGTCCATTACTAAGACAACTAGTGTCTAAGTTACTCTGTATGTAACGTGTACATAATGCTATACGAAAGTGCTGGAGTTTAACAGTTGAATAGGCACTGCTGAAGCAAAGAATGCAATTATGAAAGTTATCACTCTTGTATGCAGAAATAAAAAATGCGTACTGCTCACTACAGTTCAGATACACACTCCTATTATTACTACTTATACGATATTTCCACCCTAGCCTGATTTTAAAACTATTCCATTTTGATTGATTTCATATATTTAGTCTTTAAAAAGACACTGGTGTTTTTAAAGGAAGAAACATATATTTTCAAAATATTAAATTTTATTTGAAAATATTGTACATAATACTTTTAATTGTTTTACAGTTCAAATTGTAAGGTGTGTTCTTTTTTGTTCAAGAATTTTAAAAGCAACTCATTTAAATATGCAAAATTATCTTGAGTTGTTCATACGTGAACTTAAAAGCCATGCAACACAGGAAAATTAAGTAATTATGCCTCCAAGTTATTTACTGCAATTAAGCTCATTTATCATATGCAAATTAGTGCAAACTGGTCTCATTAGTTACTAAATTACTCAATATGAGCTGAACAATGTAGCACTCCAGTTTGTAATGAAAAATCCCTGTAGAGGCAAGCAGTATCAATTAAGCTAATTTGCATATGCAAATATATTCACTAACTTTCCCTTTTCTCTATATTTAGTTCTACATTTCCTGATCATTCCTGATTATAAGAAGACTATGGGGTTACTGACCCTTTTTCACACCTTCTCAATAGCAGTGAAGTCACAGGAAAAAATCCAGAGGTCCAGAAAAATTGATGAAAATCTTGCTGATTTTTACAACCAATTTAAGCCAAATTTTTAATAGTAGGTACCAGAAATAATTTTTACTGGATCTAGTTGATAGATATATATATATATAGAAATATAAACCAGAAGATATCTATTCTAACACCACTTTTCAGAAGAAAAAGAATATACAAGACAAGAAAAACAAAGCCCATAATTTGGCAAATCAAAAAATCTTGTCAAAGATTAATTAACATATTGCCATTATCTACTTTTCTCCTCTACTATGTCCTACTCTACTATTCACAATTCAGGTGATTTTACTTGGAAAACATTTAAAAGACATTACACTGACATAAAGATTCTGATGTAATAGTGTTTGAGCAATCATCTTTTGTGGTGTCTTTTTTTCCACAAGTACATTGTGAATTGTGCCTTTGGCTTCAAACCTACCACTGGGAATCTCTTCAGCATGATATCCAGCAATCAGCTGTGGCTTGGAGATTTTTTGACATAGAATCATAAAATTTTAGACTGATTTAAAGATCACCTAGCTCCAGCCTCCCTGTCATGGGCAGGGAACCTTCCACTAGACCAGGTTGCTCAGAGCCCCATCCAGCCTGGCCTTGAACACTGCCAGGGATGGGGCAGCCACAGCTTATCTAAGCAACCTGTGCCAGTGCCTCACCACTTTCATAATGAGGATGTGCACGAGTGTTGGATTTCATATTTAAGCAAAGTCTAAGCCTCTTTGTATATCTAGATTTGTACAAAAGATGAATGCAAAGATGTATCCAGCCTTACTCAAATGAAGCCCTTTAAAAGCATTAAATTTCCTTTTATCAGGGTTTTTATCCAATTTTTCATCTCTGAATTTATGTAAAGGTAATAGTGTGTTGATTTTTTTGGAGTTGATGAAGTCTGCCATTAACAGAACAGAATTAACTGTATGATCCCTGGGCACAAATGCTATCTCAGATCAAAATCAATAACTTTTTTACTTTTATTTTTCTCATGATGGATAGAGTTTTACTTTTCTATTTTCTGCACTTAATTGCATATGGGAGAAAACCTTTAGTATCTGTATCAATCATCAATTAAACAGTATTTAAACATTTGATTCCCTACAAATAATAATAAAAAAAATCATGGATGAAGGCATTATTCATTCAATGATGACTAAGCATTATATGTAAATACATAAATTTAATATGTACGGACATGACTAATGTATATAATGTATACCTAGACATGTATATAATGTATACATGTATACCTGTTTGTAGACTCAAAATGTAAAAAATATCACAAGGTGTACCTCCCTTTCTGGTTTTGTAGTGTCATTTTAAATAAGCTATATCTACTTTTTAAAAATCTACTGTATTATGCATATCTGTCTATCAATAAATATTGAAGTATCAAAATATTAAAAATATTAGAAAGGGTCCTTAATTTCTGAGCTTACACTTAACCCAGTCTTCAAAATATTAATAGCAAAAGGGATTACACAAACTATCAATTCAAAATCTTCAGATAGCAGACTCTGAAATCAAAATTCCCAAGGAATAATCAATTGCAAACAATACTTATCATGATACTTATTTGAAAATAATTTTCTGTGAGTAGCAGAGTAGGTGAGAACATGTTAGAACTGTATTCTATCACAGAGTCTGCCCAATTGCTGTTTTAAAAATCATCTTGTCTTCTGGTGATTATATTTCTACGTATTAGACCACAAGGCAGTACTTTGAAGTTTATTCTGATCTCTTTAGAAGTGGTATATTTGAATGCATGACCCAGGTTTTCCTCAAAAAGGGTTGATTGCTCTGCTGAAATAAGACAAAATCTTAACATCTCATGATAAACCCATCACTACTATTAATTCATATTGTCCTTTATCCATCATCAACAGTCTATCTCACAAATATCAGAGTGGAAATTCCTATTATTAACTGAGAGATTCATGGGAGTACTTTGATAAAAGCATCATCTTCTTTGAAAAGGCCACACCTCAACAGATATTCAATACTAGGCTGATGGTAATTTTGATTTAAAATTCTCAGTTTGAGTACAAGTGCAATAGAGGGGTTTCTTTAGTAGTATTATGATGAAGTTATATCCTAAAAGCACCTTAATTTACCACAAATAAATTTTAAAAACCTCAAAAAAGACCCACAAAAAATCCCAACAACTCATAAGTGGAATCTAGTTAAAACAAGTATAAAATTCACGAATTGTTTTAATACACAGTAAGTGAAAAACTCAAATATCAAGTAGTTTTCAAAGCGGCCATCCTAGGTTTTTTCATTTTCATCCATAAGAGTCACACTTAATATCAAAAGAGTGTAAATCAATCAGTCTCAATCAATTTTATTTATATATGAGTTATAAATAACGTTGTAAAAAGCATACCTTTAGGATTTATATGTTTACACACTCAACATACTGACAAACTACATAAACTGAAATATCACAAAACTGCTAGTTCTTAATCTTTTTCTACATGTGTGAGACAGCTTAGCAGTGTCCTGCCTAATATGCAAACACAGTACTGTAGATACTGCTGCAGATCTCTGACACAGTAACTACAATAAAAGTATTTGCTTACAGAATCAAAAACTTGACCTAGACCTCTGCCAAGAGTGCACAACTAAGCAAATCATTTCATTCATGATTCTTGTTCCAAAGAGAAATTAATTCTACTAGTTAATTTAATGTTTTCCTAAAATTATCTTTGTTGCTATTCTGCATTTAGTTACTTTATAAAGATGTGAAAATTCTGACATTATTTATAGTGCTTTTGAATACCACAGCTGAGTTAGTACAGAGAGATAGCTCTCAATCATTTCAAATTAAGTGGAATATTTCTCATGATAATATCCTAATTTACCTCTCTCATACCTCTCAAAAGATAATACACCAGACAATATATTTGCATCCAGAAGCTGTGTACATTGCTAAATAAGAGCAGTTATTCAGTGCTACACTTGGAAAAGACTGTGTGGGTTTTATTTCCATACTGCTGGGTTTGCCTTACTGCAAAGCACATCACATTTTCTTCTTAGTTGCTTGTATTTGACATTTGATCACTTTAACCTAAGAAAGTTTGTAGTAACCCTGGCAAAATAAATCATGCACAAGAATGATTTATCAGGTCATTGTTTTTCAGTTAACTCTTTCTGGAATATGGTGACTTGTGTCATCTGATGAACTTGTTTGCCAAATACCAGACCAGTTTCCAGCCCACAGCTCAGGACACCTACAAAGCATGCTTCTATTCATTTTTTAATCTCTGCAAATTGCCCCAGATTTGTGATATATAATTGTGACAACTGGAATATCATGGAGAAAAGCAGTGCTAATAAACCGAAGCGGGGAAAAAAAACCCCAATCCTAAACTGATACATGACATAAGACAAATCACCAACACAAAATACTAGTTTGTACACACATTCACAGAAACACATAAGGGCATTCTGCACGCAAACACCTACTGCACAATTCTAAACAAAAAAAATACTGTGATTCAGCTAAAATAACACTTGCCTTCCCTCTCATTAACAGTCTCCCAATTACGGACTTCCGAAATAGAAGAAATACGAGCATAAAAAAAATTCTCATCAATATAAGTGCTGACAACAATACTATTCAAATTATCAGCAGAAATATGACTAGGTAGATATTTTGATTTTTTTGGAAAAGCCATTTTTTTACCTGTAAAATATGACTTCCCAAATGTGATTCAAATACTTCAATGGCAAGGGCACTGGGACTTCTCCTGCGCTGGGCACCTATAACTGAATAAGAAACAGTTATGTTGTAAGGTCTACACATTAATTTCTCATGCATCCTCGTCATTGACATTAACTCTTTAAATGTTTTGCATCCTAATACACCAGTCTTAATTTAAATTTTGCTCTCTACATAGAATATAAATTTGGTAATTTAATATGTAATTTAAGACTCAATTTTTTAGTATTAAAAAAGAGATTTTTAAAAACCAATCTATTTAAATGTCCAATGAATCTTGAAGTGACTTGTTTGTTCAGATATGTCTCAAATCCTTGTAGGTTTACAGGGATGAAAGCATGCAGAATTTAGTGAAAAATACTATTGAAAAAGAGACTACACATATTGTAAATGTTTTGAAATGTGGGGATAAGAACTAAATATTACTCATGAATTAGGAAATTTATTCTACTTGTTTACCTGAGAGGTTTATCTGAACATATTATTTGAAACTGAAATGAAATAAACACAACATTAAAAAGCCAACATTTGTAAATACATCTAGTATTCAAATCAAAGTTCTCCTCAGTGCAGAGAAATATTTTTGTATCCCAGATATCCGTGCTAGTTGCTGGAATAGGTACTTGAAACTTCAGCTTCTAAATTATATCATTTAAAAGTACAAAGTGAGGTAGTTAGAGGTAATAGGTAATTATGCTTCAAAGGCAGCAGTGACTACAAAAAAGGCTGAGAAATCACAAAACTAATATTCTCTTAAACTCTATATTCCAGGAACACAAAGCTAGAAATTAGGTCTGCATAAAACCAAATGTAGCCATCTACTGTAAGTTGAGGTTTCTTCTTAGGCCTAGGCTACCTTTCCCACATGGTCAGAGAAAGCAAGAGCACAGAAAAGATGGCACAGGGCTGCAGGAAGACTCCTTTCCTGTCTTTGTGACAAAACCAGGCATATCCATAGCAGAGAGAAGAGGCAAAGTTCATTTTGCACTCTTCTAAAGAGTGTACAAAAACATTTACATCCCAAGATCCTCATGAGAGACTAATGCCTCTGAAACCATCACAGCACTAGTCAATCTTCACGTATTGCTGTCTTTACAGTGTATGATAAGAAAAATGAAATATCAAGGATCCTCTAAAACAAGCAGAATGAATGACTGCCATTACTGAACCGGCCAATTTAACACCAATGGAAACAAAATACGGAGCAACAATTTCTTAGTCTTCTATGATACTGGCTGCCAAACATGATATCAGTAGGAAAAGATAAATGCCAAGTAATGATAGTCATATTGACCTGAAAATGTAATATCATTTCTTATTGATGTTTCATGTAATTTCCTTGCAGGAAATTCTAAGCTATTTATACTGGGCAAACAGGTGGCTTCATTGCTAATAGATTCAGGCAATAGCTCATAATTACAAATGGAGACTGCTGTAGAGCTGGTATTTTCTAAATCCTCCTCTTTTCTCATATTCAAGGACATAGACACATCTTGAAAGAAAAATCTTCAAGACTGTATTTCTTACAGTCTTTAGTTTCTTTAGTTGTGGGACTAAACAAAATATATAGCATTGTAAAGATTTTCAGTATTCTGACCATGATTGCTGTCAGCATGATGTTTTGTACAGTTATTTCACTTATAATCTATCAGAAACAAAAAAGCAAATTAAGTTTTGGCTTGCTAGACATTGCTTCATAGTAGTCTCCATAAGAGCATTGTAAAGACCAAAAAAATCACCCAATCTGTAAACCTGCAACACCTCCCTGAAATCCTTCAGGTCCCTTCATTCATCCATCTAGCCTGTGCCAAATTTTTCCACACATTGTCTGGACACACTACCATTTGGAATTTACCTTTCAATTAATTTTCTGTTTCCTGACCATATCCTTACATTACCATCCTCTACCATTTTAAAGTGTATCCATCACTTATTGAATCCAATTCTACGATGTCAATTGCAGGGCTTTTAGCATTTAACTATCATAATTTGAATTAAGTGCCTGAAGTCAGTGCAACACTCTTTAAAATAGTATCTTGAACCTTAAATGACACTCACAGGTAAGTCATCTGTCCTTCACAATTGGGACCGTCAGTTCTACACCTCAAATGAAATCACTTTAAGGTCAGTGGGTTAACTAGAAAACAAGAGAGGGTCAGATCTTAGCTTTAAAATTTGCCAGTTAAATCCTCTATCAATGACTGCATACTTGTGGCTAGTATATACAGACAGTATATACTAGATAGTAGACAAATATCTTGTAGTACTTTCATGCCATTCAGTTCACTGAGATTTTTATAGCACTAAAACTCTTCGATTTGTGTGTCTTGCTCTTACTCAGGTGATGACAGTTCCTAATTTTACAACCACAATAATAGGTTACACAGAAAACTATTATGTTTCTGGTAGCCATGCCGCAACTCTTTTTTGATAAATGAATAAATATTAAATATGCACCTTATTTCATGCATTTCCATAACTATCATTCTTCATATTTTGAGGAATGAGACAAGAATATTGGGACAAGTATAGAACAACGGAAACTTAAATTATTTGATCATCTGGATTCATTGTCTTATTATTTTACTTACTCGAGCTTTCAAGTTTTCTTGATACCTATTTGCAGCAGAAGAAATATGCTATTTTGGGTATATAAGTGCATACCACATTGATACCTTTCAGAAAAATGGCAATTTCACAGTCCAGTCACAGCACAAAACCACTTATTTGTATTGAATGAATTGTTGGCATCCCAATAGACGAAAGGAAGACATAGACTGAAACGTTTGGATTAAAAAGCAGGCCCAATGTTATTTTATTCTAAAATTTCAAAACATAAACTATAAATACTGAACTGGCTTCCATCACACAAGCTACAGCTAGTCATCTAAATCTCTCACCCTGTGGATGGAACCATCAGCAGCCACAGCTCAGCCACTCACAGAAAACTTGAAAAGCAAGAGATTTAGGATGTATTTCACAACATCTATAAATCAAAGTAGCTCAGCAACCTTCACAGACCTAAAGGTGCAGATGCACATCTTTTTTCAAAAATGTGGATTCCCTTTTAAATGCAGACTCTCTACTGAAACAAAATACTGAATGTATGAAATAAATTTCTTCTTTTGAGTTACAGGAAGCAGGGGAAATGAAGATGTGGAGAAGGCTGAAGGATGTGTACCAAACTGCAGAAGGAGTCACAATGGAAAAAAGTTCCAAGCCCAGGTTAAATTCTTCCAAGCTTCTCCTATTTTGGTGATATGAACAAACATCTCTGAATAGACTTTTTCACATGTGGTCATATTTTGTATTGTCTACATTTAGTTGATAATGTTTAACACTTGAATGCACAAAACATTTAAAAAGTTGGCTGAAACAATATATGTACTAAATGTTGACTTTTAATAGTGACAAGAAGATAGAAAGATTGCTTTCACATGTGCAGTTTGTAATGCTGGAGCAGAAGAATTGGTCTTTGAAAATGTTTTACTTTCCATGGCATTGGACTATGACCTTTACTATCCAAACTGACATGTCTATTCCTGGCACAAGATTATTCCATAAAAAAAATTCTAACTGTTCACTAGTTCCTCTTTAAAATTCTTCCCTCTATGACTAATCTGGCTATGCATGAGGTGAAGGAAGAACCACCTCCCTTCCAGAGTGTCTTGGGGGCAGTCTAAGCATGCTTAATGCAACCTCAAGACCATTTGCAATTGTGCTACAAAAAGTGGGAAACTGTCGAAAGAGAAAAATGTAGACTGCCCACCAAAGATTTCTATGCATCCTGAAGAGGAAGGCTTTCCTCTTAAACACAGTTCTAAGGTGGGGAAGCACAGACCAAAGACTAATGTTCACTGTGGCTGTACTGGTGAAGACAGAGCTCTAATAAAGCATAAGTAGTATTCTTTGATCACTAGGAATGGAAGAGCAAAACATGA
Source organism: Acrocephalus scirpaceus scirpaceus (assembly GCA_910950805.1). Taxonomy (NCBI): domain Eukaryota; kingdom Metazoa; phylum Chordata; class Aves; order Passeriformes; family Sylviidae; genus Acrocephalus; species Acrocephalus scirpaceus. The sequence goes on from OU383780.1 coordinate 26,161,152, forward strand.
GCACAATTATCAGTTTCCCTTAAAATCTTCTGTGAAACTTTGCATGACACCCCTCAATATAAACTGCTTTTGTGGAAAGTTTTAGAAAATCCAAAGAGTTTTTAAATTTTCTTGTTTTAATAATAGTTCAAAAACTAAACTGAACTTTTAAATTCATTTCCCTTAACCTTTATTTACTCCTAAAAGCTTTTTCTCAACTAGTCTCAAAGTCCTTATATTTTTTATTCAATTTTGTTGATTTTGCTAAGAAGAACTTTTTGTACAGTTGGAAGCAGAGGCGGACATAGGACCATCATGCTACAACCTTTTAGACAATCTGCTGTCTGAAGAAATATAAAAAAGCAGAGCTCTAATTATGACTGCTAATAAAGTCAAACTTTAATTAGCAAAGCCTGAGCAGATCTATATAAATATGAAAGTTTATAAACACCCCACCAAAAAAAGAGAAAATTACCAGCTTTGTTCACAAAATATCCACAAAGTGACCATATCAAACTAATTGCACAGCAGCTTCACATAGGGTTGGCTAGTATTTTTGCCCATAGGTATCAACAAAATTAATAATGGAGTCAGAGGGGAGAGCATAAGAAGCAGAGTGGTCTAATGATTGTATGTGCAAAACAACAGGAGTGGGGCTATAATCTTTTAAATATTCTTTCCCAAAATGTAACCTTTTTCTTTGTTTCTGCGTAGAAAAAAAGATCTATAGAAATGGCAATTAATAATAATTTCTAATAAACTTTACCTTGGTGTAGAGTAGATTCTAGATCAAAATGTATCTTTTGTGATTTCTATGAACAACTCCAAATGTTCATGAAAGAAAATGGCAGTGAATGTGGCAATCAAGGTGGTTTTACAGGAAGAGGTGCAATGTCATTTTGAAATCTTGGGGCTTTCTGATGAGACATAATGATTAATTTGGAAATTTTAAAAAGCTGTGTTTTCGAAAAGACAGAGACACTGACTGCAGGGCTAAACTGAGCAACAGAGGATTTAGTCTCAGGGAATGATGAAGTGTATATCAACATTACACTCAGTATTTCTGCATGCTAACATTCACAGAAGCTTTTTGAAAAAAATAATTACTTCATGTTTAATAACTTGTGATGAATATTTTTTCCCATTGATTGTTCCTTGCTATCCCATTTAAGACTAAGTTTTGATTCTAAGTTTTGAAAGAAATCTCCAGCAAGAGAGAACACCTCTGCCTAGAAGTTGAGGACATCTGGTATAAAAGATGTATATTCAGATCCTGATCTGAATATGAGAGATAAGAGATGAACAGCATGATGTAAACAGAGAACTGCCCTCTGATTTGGAAAGGGTATCCAAAGAAATTAAATTATGTCACCAGTTACCTCACTGTAAGCCATCATATGATCCAAAATTTAGGTCTCTTATCCACCTTCACAGATGGGAAGAAGAAATAAATCTTAGATGGAGCTGCAACATATGTGGAAAGGTATTTTATCTTGGTTTAGTAAAGCTGTGGGAATCATTAATACTGTGCCATTACCATCGAAGTATCACAGCAATAAAGTATCAGAATAAATTTGTTGCAAAGGACTACATGGAACACTTATAATGCAATATATGATATTCAACTTACAAAGCAAACAACAGCACTTCAAATCTGCATTTTTGTGTACAAGAATGCCTCATATTCTAGATATCCATCTTCTGGTCACTGGTAAAGAGCATGAATTCATTACTGGGGAATCCACGGTTGAGAAAGGAAACCTAAAATTTCCATGGAATATCCTATTAGTTGTCAAGAATGAACTGGTTAATTAATGAAAGTATTATATAACACAATTACAGGTGTGCTTCATTATTTTCAGTCACTCATCTCTGAAAAGGCTCCAGAAATTAGAAGAAATTTTAGCAAAACTTGCATTTCAAATTCAAGTTGATTAATACTTTTAAACTTTTTGTAGTAGCTTTTTTAGTTTCAGTAACTTAAATCTGATCAAAATGAAATGTTGTCAAAAAGCAGAAGGTATTATATCACTTGGTAATTGAACTGGAATCCTTGGATTTGAAGATATGTCTCTCCCTTGAGAAACATTCAAAATTAATGAATAAAAGAAACAAGATAAGTGACTGTCATAGCGTAACTTTTCATCTGTTTTAGGAGCCTGTTCCTTTTCCAATTACCTTCATTTGGTTTATAGGTCTGCTCCTTCCCACAGGATTTCTTCTTTAGGGGGTGGGGGTAGGGTGGGTGGGAGGAAGAAACAAAGTTTCTTAAGTCCTAAATATCTCTTCTTTTTCCCTCTTTTCTGAATTTCTAAAAATTAGAAATCCCAACAACAAAATAAGTATATTTTGTGTTCTCTCCTTGATAACTAGCATGGTTTCTTAACTAGCACATTCTTGTACGTTTAAGAGTTTATTTCAGAGATATTTTTTTGTGTTCACTGTAAAGGATGAAATCTTTGCTGTGCAAGAATTTCCAGTCATCTATGCAAAGAGAGTTCTCCATCTGTGGCTGGGGGTGGGAGCACTGGCCTCTCTCCCACACTGTAGTAGTTACTATAGGAACTATTGTGCCTCCTTCAAAAGGGCTACAGACAGGGTGATTAAAATTCTTCATGGGAGAACCCCCACTCTTCTCCCTGACAATGAAATTCTTCAGGGAGAGGGCTAAGCCTCCAGTTCAAGAATGGCAGCACCTGAGGGAGTGATGTGGCAGACAGAATCACCCCTGCTTTAAATTGAAGCACAGGGGAAAAAATACAAGGGCCCATACTCCTGCATTTATTTTATTCCCCTCCCATGAAATTCAGGAACTTTGGCAAGAACTAGTGAGAAACAGAAGGAATAACTTCATACAGTTTTCAACACGTAGAGGACAATGCAGAAAGTAAAGAACAAATACTTTCCATTCAAATCAGTAGCAGGAGAAGAAAAATAATTAAAGTGGGATAGGAGTTCCCCAGAAAATTCATCTGCTGTAAAGAGATCGGGAAAAAGTCTACAGAAGCATGGAAGAGAAAAAGATGAAGTAAAGACATTTGGGTGAGGCAAGGAAGAGGGACACAAAAAGGTGAGGTGAATCAAGGACTTAAAACCTAGGAATTTATCAGTCCTTTAGATAAATGTCCACCCTGAGAGATTTGGCTCTACCAGCAGTAAAAATACCAGCATAAACAATGTGATTGCATGAAGAAATGAGTGATGAGTCTGGATTACTTATTCAGATATCACAGTAAGACCCTTACTGGAATAATAGTTCTATTATCTTATTTTTAACCTAGTATTACAATTCCTCTGAATAGAGAACTGCTGCCACCCCTTTACAGCTCCAATGCTACAGAAATGGCTAGTGTCACTGATTCTGTTCTCAGGAGGAGGACAGGGTATTAACATCAAGTCAGAACAGTGTTATATAGTGTCAGACTATACTTGCTGGTAAAACTAAGAGGCCTACATCTGTTGTCTTGCTTTTTTTTCTCCAGTCTGATCCCAAAGGTTCATGTTATGACATTTGTAACATCTGCTACAAATGCGGAGGTAAGTCAGGCACAACCTTATTACTTCCAATCTAACGCTCCATCCATCCACAGGGCTTTCATATGCCACTAGTATGCTAAGGCGACCAAAAGCTGCTCTATCTACATGAAGCAAGGTGTAATATATTTCTGGAAGTCAAGGAGAAATCCTGCTTTGTTATGTCTCCCCATCTTTTGTTGTCATAAATTTTGGCAATGTTATTTCAGAATATTCTGTGAACAAAACAGGCAAGCTGCTCCTTCTTAGAGCCAATACAATTGCCTTTTAATGCCTTAGTCAGTGGTGTGTTGAAAATTGGCAAGCTGTAATTCACATCCTTCCCTGTTTTCACGAACACTGAAACATATCCAGATTCCCCTACCAGACCCTTCTATACTGAGGTCTGCTTTCTTGCACAGCCCCCTTTTCCTTCCATACCTCTCCCATGATTTCGGTGGGCTCGCTACATCATTTTAATGACAAGCTTAACCTTTTTCAGTCCTCAGTGGTAAAATGCAACTCCTGACAGACAAAAAATTACTTATTTCATCTGTGGTAATAAAAAAGTAAATGAATAAGGAAAACACTTAATAAGATGCTTTATAACTAGCATTCTTTCTATTAGCTTCTATCTAGTTCTTTCTATGAACTTTTATTCTATTTATGAACTTCTACTGTTATATCCACAGTATTTGAAGAATGGGCTAGGGTACCTCATGCCATGAGGACTGTGCAATCATTGCCAAGTGCCTGCACAGGAAGCCAACCATTTTCTATATGGCCAAAATCACCCACTAAAGAAACTCCTTGAGAAATACATATAACTTCTTCTGACAGCAAGTGGATTGTCATTTTAGGAACTAACAGCTTTAGATGTTAGTGAACTAGGTAATATGTTCCACACTCGGTATCAAACACTAAAAATAAGACAAATTTCACATTTTGATAGAAGTCACTTAAAGCAAATTTTAAAGCAAATTTATTGCAGGGGCTGCAGAACACTACATGGTAGCAAGTGAGAAGGAAAACCTGGTGCCTGATGACATAAGCCATTTTAAGTCTTGATCACCTGCACTTCTGCCATACTCACTTTTTTCTGTCTTACTATCACAGGCTAAGTAAAAGAACCCTCCATACTCATATCCAGATAAGAAAAACACTGAAAAAGGTCAGCTCTCCTTCTGTTAAATGAACACCAAAATTCAAAAATATATCAAATATTGCTGTTGGCAAATGTAGGAGCCACATCCACTGCTGGAATATAAAATCCAGCTATGATATAACCAGACAATTACTGACTAATGTATCATTATTCTACCAAAGTAAGTGACACAGTGAAATGAATCCAACTGTTTAAAGTTGTTTCTGGTTCTAAGGTGACTTTACTACTCCTACAGACTTGGCTTTATGACTGACACATATAAGTGGTGGATTTATTTGTAGATTTTTTTTCTTCCTTTTTGTGAGTTAGTCAGAAAAGATTTAATGAAGATTCATAAATGAAATGAGACTGGGTACAAGTCTGTAATCAATCTACAATTTCAGGGAAGAAATCTTTATCTGCTGCCAAAACTGAACCGTGTAATTAACTGAGGATTCTGGTAAGAACCAACTGTGCCACTAGTCAATTATTTTTACTTGTCTTCCAGCTGCGGCTTCTATCTGATCATAAGAGAGACTGTAAGAAAATGCAACTATAGAGAATTTGGTGATTTCAAAAAAAAACTGAAGAAATTTAAGGAGATTACCAAGACCATCTGTAGTAGAACCACAAGAAGTTTTAAAAATCTATTGCAAATGGTTATCAATTTCTCACTAGAAGTTTCATCAAGGACTCTTATAAGAACTAAGAAAATCATTTTGGAATTGCTAAGGATTGAAAAATGACCATGCATAGGCTGCAATGGAAATCCCCAAGTCCTAATGAAGCAGTCTTCAGAGGAAATGACACTTGAAGTCATGACAAGTGGGAGATGGAACTGCTTCTTTTCAAAAGTACTGCTGCTTATTATTTAAAAAAAAAAAAAAAAAAGATACAAAGTCACTGTGGGAAAGATTTTCCAACACATCCAGAACTTTGGTTTGTATTCTTAATATCTATGTAGATAAGTGCACTACTACTTGAAATAATCTGTTTCAGTAGTTTTTCAGGAAACAGAATATCTTGGCAATCCCAATGACTAGTAAGAAGAATAGTTAAATCTTTACTGGAAATATTACATAGTCATTACGTGTTTGCTAAGTTTAGAAGAATTCATACAGTTCATGATGAACGAGCCTGAAATAAATTAGGTTAACCTGTTTTCTGTTATTATAATCAGCTTCAGCACAGAACACAAGATGTTTCCCCCTTCATTTACTGAAGGATCTTTTTAAATAGTCGTGTGAGAAAAGTCCAGTTTCCTTTGCCTTTGAAGAGTGCCTAACAGGGAAATGTAAGAGACATTTGATCAGAAGACAGAATAGTAGTGGAAGTGAGAGCTCAGTAGTGAGAAAACAGGAAGCAAATTCTACAGCCAAGGCGAACGTGTGTAGACACGGCATTCACTTCATCAGAGTTGCATTCATTTGCATCAGGAATTAATTTAGCTCAAGATTCTTTCCGCAGTGAGGGAAAACATTTCTTTTATTTGATTATATCATAGCTAAGATTCACACTTGCTACCTGAAAAAGTCAAGCCTGTTGGGCAATACGAGAAAAGGCAAGGCATTCACCATTCAAAATATATCTTGAACACCTTAAACATAAAAGTTCAGGGAGTTATTGTAGACAGATATTTTATTATTCTTTAGCAAATGAACTTAAAGGCATCAGAATTCATTCCCCACACAGTACTTGAATCAGACATGGACACAGATGGTTACCTTGACTTTGGGAGCAAAGTTTTGTTTTGCAAGATAACACTGTCTTTAAACCAGCTCTTTTGCACTTTCTATTAGCATTGATAAATATAATTTTTGTTTCCTTTTTCTTAAGAATTTTACAATTATACTGATAATATATTACATTTGGTTAGTTCAAGAATTACTTTTTAATAGTCATACCCAAACCAAATGTAATACAACTATGCATTTTTATAAAGAGAAAGATTTGCTTGTTAGAAGAATTCAACAATCTGTGAGCTGAGATTTTACTGAAATGATGTCCTTTAAATTCTGCTTGTATTTTACTGCTTTCCAACATCACCTTTTAATTCTTAAACATATGTCTTGTGCTTAGTCCATCTGAAGAACTAGATTTACACAACTATGTAATTTATAAATCAAGCTCATTAATTTAACAGATGATTATTTTTCTTAAGAGTATGATACGATATGATACTTAAACAAAAATACAGAGTTGAATGAAGACTGCTCAAACTCAACACAGAACATACTTCTTTTTCAGTCATCCACAACCTTTATACATCCTGCAGAAAAATGAATGAGTTATGCCTGATAATGTTTATCTACTTTTCTTCTTTCTTTTAGCAACCTTCTGAAAGACAGTTGGAATTCTGACATTTTTTGTTACGAATATGATAGCTTAAGGGTATTTTTGATTATTTTAAATTGCCTGCTGTGAATCAAACAACATCTTATTTTGTTAGTAATACCTGAAAATCTGAGAAATTTGCTTGTAAAAAAAAGATTCCACTCAACAATGTTGTAGTGGGACAAGTCAGAAATGCAGCAAGTTTTCTGTGAATACTGACAAACAAGACTTTCAATGCAAAGCCTTTGCCTTACAAATGCAATATTATTGCAAGGTATATTCTACTTCTCCCTTCAATTAAGATGGAGAAAAAATAACGAGTGAATAACTTGTCCCAAATTTTTCAGAAGTATCACTGAAAAAGTCTGTTTCAACCTTTTCTGAGAATAATTCTGTTGTAATATTGAATCTATCTTCTCCAGGAGAGGAGGGATCTGAGGAATGAAGAGGCACCTACATGGCTGGAAGAAGAAATGACACACTGCTGCAACAACTCATAGACAAATGGCTTCTGAAGAGAAAGGCTTATTTTGGTGAATGATGTCTTCAGAAAAAATTATAACTAAAAGGAAAAGTGAATGGCAGAAATAGACTGAAAATCAAAACACTTGTACTAAAGGAAATAATATTTCGAAGAACATGAACTGAAACTAAGAATTAGGGATAATCAAAACATAATTTTAAAGCTGTGTCTTGTTTATATTCACCAATTATTTGACACTATTTATGACTGCTTGATTATTTCTAACCAGAGCTAACCAGGCAAGAGGGACCCAACTGCTCTGGTTGCATACACAACACAGGTCTTGCTAATCCATTTGTTTTGTGAGGTTCAAATATTCTTTTGACCCACTGGCACATAATACTTTGAGCTTAGCTAAGGGTATGTCTTTATAGTCAAATGAAGGCAAACGCGAACTAGCTGTAAATGGTTTAATAAGGCCACTGATAAGGTCTAGCTGTGCTAAAAAGGCTACGAAACTTTCCCAAGAAAGAAAGATAAAGTAACTTTTTCATCTCTTTAATGTTTAACCACAGCTGGGCTACTTCAAGTTCCTAAACTAGCATGTGCTGCTGTGTAAACATATTGCATCTGAAGAAGATTTTTTAGTCAATCCAATTAACTTGTTAATAGTTAATGAACAAAAACCCATTGTACAAAAAAATTGTGGAAAATCTAAGTACATCCTTTTTCCATCGCATATTTTCCACTTTTACACCACCTCAACTCATCTTTTCTTCTCACACTTTTCTTTTTTCTTCCCTAATTTTCCTTTTTCACACCAGTTTACTTGAATTGGCACTTTCAACCACACAAATTTCCTATGGGAATTTCATTATGTTCAGAGGACCCAAAGCTGTGTTGCGGGAGGTGAAATGGATCACTTTCTCTGGCATCTGAAGCTCCAGAAGGCAACATAACTGGGAATGAAAATACTGAAGTGGATATTTACTAAGTTGAAATAGCTGAACAATTTAAATTTACTCACTAAACAAAAACTCCCATCCCCAAATCCTTGGATGCTATTCCAAAAAGCCCTATCTGAGAGGGAATCAAAAAAATTATCAAAGTCAAAATCACAGCCCAGAGAAGTTACTATTCACTCACTGAAGATTCAAGAATTTATCATCAAAGGGGAGATAACCTCTTGCCTGTTTGTTAATGATACTGGAGCTCCAAAGTGTTGCAAGCTACCCTTATTTTCAGGTTAGTCACCTAAAAAATAATAATTTCTCTGCATTGGGGATAGCAATATATTTAAACTATTCCTCAAATAGTGCTTACTAGAAAAGAAAGTGAATTTATACTACTCCATGCATCATCAAAGAACAACAAATCAAGTGTCACAATAAAATTCACAATATTAGCTTTTAAATTCTATTTCCTTAGAAACTATATTATTAATGTAGGATATGTATAACAATTAATGAAAACATACGATCTCCCACAAATTTTTTATTCTGGTTATTATGTTTTTTTGTATCATGACAATAATTACAGTTTGGACTCAACATAGGAGTGTATTTTTGTCCATTGATAAACATCAGACAAAATTTCCAGAAAGTCCACAATAATTTACTTTTATCAATCAGAAGATAGAACCAGACGTTTTTATGATGCCCAAACATCCCACTCTTATGACAACATGTCATCTTATGTGTTCCAGGTGTCTTCACAATGTGATACTAAATCCACAAACCAGGCATAGCACTAACTTGTGGACAAAACCATCCACCAATGTTTCCATAGAACCATAGAATGGTTTGGGTTGGAAGGGACCATCACAGATAATTTAGTTTAAATCCCCTGCTATGGGCAGGACCTGTTAGGGGCAATTAGGGGCAGGACCATCCCTCATTAGATCAGGTTGTGCAAAGCTCTGTCCAACTTTGAACACTTCTGTAACTTCTTTGCATAACCCGTTGTCTCACAACCCTTTACAAAGAAGTTTTATTCCTTACACCAATCTAAATTTACTCTCTTTCAGTTTAAAACCATTGCCTCTTGTACTGTTATGGATTTATGCACCCTTGTACTATAACAGGCTCCACCTTAGGCTCCCACAAAAAGTCAAAGTAAAGGCTTCCAATTCCTTTTTTATTAGATTTCAGGTCACAGCTTGAGCTTAGTGCTACTAATGCTCAGACTATTCAAAGAGGAGAATACAGTTAATCAAACTTATTCTATGACAATCCTATCACTACAGGCCCTGGTAAAAAAATCTTCCCCTGTCTGTTTTATAAACTCCCTTTATTGAAATGCTGCAATAAGGTCTCCCAGAGCTTTTTCTTCCTCTTCAGGCTGAGCCACCTCAAATTTGTTAGTCTTTTTTTCACAGGATAATTTTCATGGCCCTCCTCTGGACCCACTCTAACAGGTCAATGTCTTTTTTGTGCTGGGGACAAAAAAGACAGAGCTGGATGCAATAGTCCAAGTGAGGTCTCATGAGAGCCAGCATAGAGCAGGAAAATAACCTCTTGATTTGCTGGCCATGCTCCTTTTGATGCATCCCAGGATATTACTGGCTTTCTGGGCTGCAAGTGCACCTTGCTATTTATACCAAAATTTTCATCCACCAGTATCCCTAAGGCCTTCTCAGGGCTGTTTTCAGTCCAATCCTCCAGTATGTACTGACATTGGGAATTTTTGTAGCCCAAGTGCAGGACCTTGTCTTTGGTCTTGCTGAACTTCATGAGGTTCACATCGTCCCATTCATCATTATTTATGCTTATTTCTTCCTCTGGAATCACATGAATGGTGGGAAGTGGCATCAGAGCAGCACTTCAAGTAACTATGCAGAGGCAATATGCTAATTTGGACATTCTTGCCTGTAATTATCAACAGACAAGAGACCAAATACCAGCACTTGCTAATAACACACTTTTGCATCTGTTAACTATCCAGTTTGAAACTACTTTCTTACTCATTTAATGCCAGCTCTTATATGATACTCCCAGTTAATATCATACTGTTTAAACTTACAAAAAACTACTGTCTGGCATCAAGACAGGCTTTTTGGCAACTCCTGAAAATATTTAAACTGATTTATTGTTTCTGAATTTTGTCCTTCAGTTTCCTGACTTAAAATTATTCAGCATTATGAGTTTTAAGTATGAAACATAACAGGACCTTTGGAGATGACTTAATGCAATACATTTTTTCTAATCACTTACCTTCAAAAAATAAATAAAGATTTTAAAACTATTTTCCAAAAACTGAGACTGAAGTGGACCTTTAACAATGCCCACAGTATGTCCTATCTCAATCCAAAAGATACTATTTCATTTTAAATTTAAGTATGCTGGTAAACTAACCCCAATATTTTAAATGCTGAATCAAAAAAGGAGGATATTTTAAATAGTGTGCTGTGTAGGTGCTTATTCAAGTTCAAGTAAAATCTCTAAATCTCTCTCTAAATTGCTTATCCAATAAAGGATGTTCTTAGAAGAGAAATGGGATGTGGGCTTTGCTGGAATTTAAAGTACTTTTGCTCCCAAACCCTTTTATAGAGGAGCTATTCAATGAAAATGAGTTGTGATTCTATGTTTCATATTGCAGTACCGCACATAATTTTGTGTTCAATAACTTGTCATAATACAAAATTAGCAAAACTAATAAATGATTCATAGTTCTAAAAATATCCTCTTATAGATGAAGTATAGCAGTGAGAATAAGCTTTATTTCCATTTAAAGGTAGAACAATGTTGATGGTATTTAATATTTCCTAACATGTAGAAATTTCTTGTTCCATTCTTTGTCAATAATAATCCTCTTAGTTAATAAAAAGAGAGCTGCCATGTCAGTTTAAAATTTGAAAGACAAAACTCCACAGAACCCCTTGGAATCACTTCCCAGAGTGATTCAAAAATTAAAAGGCACTAACTCAGATACGCCCAACCACATAACGGTATAGATGTAAAGGTCTACATAAACAGAGAAGACCCTGGAAGCATCCCCCAAAGCCTTCTGTCCACCCTATTCTGCAAGCATGATTGACTGTGTCATGTTTATTGTTAGCCCATCTGGACAACAGGTGCAGTACTTAATGGCCATAGTGTACTTGATTATTGACTAGTGAATATTTCTGCACAACACAATAGGCCACAGAATGACCCTCAGTAACAGACAGACTTCCTACCCATTTCTACATTCAAAACCTCTCAAAACAAAAGGAAAGAGTTTTCACTCTGTCTGGAAGTTTGGTATAGATCTTAAACATACAACCCATATCTGTCAAATATTTAGTTTTCCAGACTTGTATAGAGTCAATTTAAGGAATAAAAAACCAAGGTGTATGAATTTCAAGCTTGGGGACCTCTAATTACTTCATGCTAAAGTTTAATATAAAACATAGATAAATTGCTGCACTAAAACCACAGAAGACCCTCCACACGATTTGTGCCAATGAATCTAAAGCTCAGTGAAGCTGATCCCAGGGAGACTTTTCCACTTAGTCCTCAGAGAATTCATTTTAGACCCGTTTCTAATGAGTATATAAAGGATTACTTGGATATTTTGGTACAGGTACCCAATAAATTAGTCAATCTCAAATTTTATTAGCCACAAAGCATTACAGCAGTCATACAGCTGAGGAAGGCTGAGAGAATTGAAGGCATATTAGTCATTTATTTAGGCAGATACCAGAGATCAGTACTCAGCACAGGATGTTAGTTGTAACATTAAGCTAATTGGCTAATAGTTGCAGCAGTCCTTAAACAGTTTTTGTACTGAGAGGTGTGACCCCTTCTTGAACCAATTTATGTAAACCCAGAGGGAGTCCTAAATTTATTCCAGTTTCATGAATGCATGGTCTGGATTAAGAAACCAAAAGCAAGAAGAATATACATAAAACCAACTGTGTAAACCAAACACCTAAAATTTACATGCTGTCACCTTGAAAACTTTCTGTTTAACAAATTAGTTGAGATAATAAATGTTTAAAATAAATTTAACAATCTGGTATTAAAACCATTAATATTTCATCCAGTGCATATTTCAGGGCTGTAGTTTTTTTTCTTTTCAACCATACTTTTGGCTATTTATCTAGTTGCAAACTTTTATAGATGTGAAATATTTTAAGAAGACCTTTGGAAATGGCCTGAGGTAATTTCAAACTTAACAGACCCTGTCCCACCAGAGCTCATTACAGTGCATTTTATAACAAAGTACCCTCTACTTAATTTTCAGAGCTTAGCCAAGCGTACTAGAAATGCAGCTGCATTAAGTGCAATTAATGGTATAATAAAAGCAGTGGAGGGCTGTTTAAGACCCAAGAACCAGCATTAAACAGGGAATCCATGTTCTCTAACAGTCAATGATGTGTCGAAGTTCCAGAAGTGTGAGATTTCCACTGCTAGGAAAGGGAAAAAAATGAAACTGCATGTGCTATTGGGGAAAAAAAATTGTCCTTCAACAATCCCAAAGGGTAGACTAAAAGAGGATTAAAAAAATACTCCCTCCAGTTATGCCACTAGCATGCCCCTCTCTCTTTGAGCAAGAGTCCAAACCAATAAACTCATATTCCCACCAGAAAATAAACCATTGCAAATTCAATTCCAGAAAAAGCGAGATTAATAGTAAGTGACTCATATAATACACAGAATGATCTGGTTTCTTAACTAACAAAGTTTACTTTTAAATGACAGAAAGGAAAAAGGAAGAACGTTTTTGTGACAGGAAATAATATTTTATTTTAAATAAAAATATTTTATTTAAAATAAGTCACGTCACAAATGGAGTGTTGATTATAAAAGCTCTGCAACTGTTAAGTATGGAATTATCTTGATAACTAAATTATCCTGGGAATTAAGTTAATTCTTGTTTGAAATTAAAGAAGAAACACTACGTTAAAGGCAGAAGACATCCAACATCTGACTAATCTCTTACAGAAGTCAACTGACCTCTCATGAAGAAACTAGTGATTAAATTTTTTTATATGGGACTAGTATCTTTGTTTGTTTGTTTGTTTTCTAGTCTTGAACCTTATCTTCATGTATTTAACTTGATTATTTACTTTGGTAGAAAAGATCAATTAATTCATGTGAGTGGGCCCTCTGATTCACAAACAGTAAGTGGCTTTACGGCAAAATATGAAAGCACAAAGTATGGCCTGCAGATATAGTAATTCATTTTGTACACACTGAATATAAAAAAATCCTTTCATGAGTGCTGAAGGTAGAAAAAAGTTATGATTTTGTGCTTTGCACAAGAATAACGGATTTCTAAATTGTGAAATAAAATCAGTTTCCAATTTTCAGTGCATTAGTACTGGAAATACAAAACCAATAAGAAAATGCTCCAAATTTCAATGTAACTTCTCCCAATAATGGATAAATGAGGTAGACTAGATTTTGTTTTACACTTCCCTTTTCTAGTAAAAAATACATGCTAACCATCACATATTGCTTATCTTTAAAGTTGATTTCAGGTGTTAAGGGACAGAGATAAACAAACAAACAAACAATCTCCTACACCTATTATTTGTGGACTAGACTGATGGCAATTTCCAAGGCAACTCTGGCTGAGAACCCTATATATTGACTTGGAAATAATCAACAGTGTGTAGAAAGATAAAACCTACTTTGACAGTAGATCTAATTACTCCCAGAAACACGTGCATTTTTCCCACTCACAAAGCATATGAACACATGTATTCCTGATGTTCTAGTTATCCAGTCCCATATTCTGAGTTGTGGAAATATTTTAATATATCATTGAGTGTTCTCTCTTTCCTGTCCCCTCTGTTTACTGAACCTCACACATAGGGGCTGTTCCTTTACCTTCTTTTGCTGCTGACTTCCAACCTTTAATTTACAGCATTCTGCTGCTTCTATCATTCTTCACAGTAACATAATTCTACAACTATCACTTCAGTATCACAAGAAGGTAACTTTATTTATACAGGCTTAAGTAGACTGCAGAGAATAGTTGATCATGTTATTTTAGTAGATTATTTAATTGACACTCACATGTCCTACTACTCTCTATGATCACACAGTAGAGAATGTATCTTTTTATATTGTATTTACATATCCTATGATGTAATTCTGAAAAAAATATTAGCTACTGCTCAGTAAAACACTATAATTACTGCTGAAATAACCACAGTGGTGTGGACAGTGTTGACAAAATAATAATAATAAAGCCTAGGAAAAGTAAGTTTTAGTGTTAAAAATTTCTATAAAGACGAATAATTAAAACTGAAGTAATGAGACTAGAAATGTATCTAAGGTAAGGAGCTACTACTTCTGCCATTAAACCAAGAAATGATGATTTAGCTTGCCTAACAATACATTAAACACATCACATCTGGCTGTTACCAGCAAAGTAATAACAAATAAATGTGATTCTCTGGGAAATTATTTAGTGTTAGCAAACTATTGTAGAAAATTCAAAAATACAAAGAAAGAAATATCTCCATAATCTCATTTCAGATTGGAGATGTCATGGTGCACTAAGGAAATCAAAAAAGCTCTCAAGATGGAAGGAGTAGAATTTGAAGAGCAGTATAGCTAGTGACAACCACACCCTTGAAAGCTAGAAGGAAGGCCATATAACTCAGTTTCCCTTTGGGAAACCTGAGCAGTTAGGTCTCATAGATCACTTGCAGGTAGAATAATAAAATAATTTACCAAGCATTTAAAAATATGAAAGATGGAACTGTAATTATTTTCTGAGAAGAAAGGGAAACATTTTTAAAGTAATACAGCAAGGATTCCTACTATAATATTCATAAGCTGAAGGAAACCAGATGATGAAAGGAACTAGGAACTGGTGACATGGCAGAATCTTTTTACACCAAGTTGGACTTTAGAGTTGAGCTCATATTTCTACTTGAGAACTTGGACACAAGTTGGTAGTCTCAGACCAGCTCTCAGTAGACAGGCATATATCAACTGCAGAGTGCTCTACACTGATTCCTGCAACAAGGCAAGGAAAACTGATCAGTCTTAGGGGTCAAACTCTGAAACCTACTGATATTTCATTGCCAGTTATGAACATCTCTCTGAAACAATGAAGAAAAGAACTTTTTAGAATTGTCTCTTCTGATTCTACACCTTTTTTCCCTTGTAAAAGGTAGCTAGCTGTAATGAACAGTTTACAGTTTATCCTCTTGTAAAAAGTAAAACAAAATAGCTTGGAATAAGATGAAAATATTTTCAGACTGGTTGAATGAAAAGCTGTCAGGGGGATAACAAGCATGTTGGAAAATCTAAGTCTGTAGGTGTGTATTTACCAGAAGCTGAATGTGGTCTCTCCACCTCATCTTTCTTGCCTTTATCTCCTCCCCATTAAGACTGTTTTGCAAAGTTTGTGTGTACCTGGTCATGGCTGGGAAAGGTGAATAGAAACCTTACTGAAATGTCAAATGATTTATGTAAATTTCCACATAAGCTCACATTCACACAATCCTTCCCAAAAATCAAAACCAAAATAAAAAATATGACAACCGAACCTCACAAACAAACAATACAGAAACCTGGATGCCAAATCACTTGAAAAACTTATTCAAGGAAGAGATGGATTTGATGACCATGTGGGGTAACTCACTAACAGCAGAGATCTTACTTATCCAGCCTCAACACAAAATGTATGTTGGCACAGAAACAAAAATTTCAGGCTTGAAACTAAAAAATAAAAATCCAGGCAGAAGAAAAAAAAAAATTACAATGAATAAAAATGTGTTCCAGGCTTGAGATGGATAATATCATCTCAATATTCTTAATACATTGATGATCACTACACTGAGCACTGGGAACCAGGTCATGGTAAAGAATAAAAGAAAATTGTATTAATCACAATCTCCAAAGGCAGGCCATAAAAGCCATATCACACACACAGAAAAATAATTCATTATACTATATCCCAGCTGGAAGTAGTGAAAAACAAACAGAATAAAAAGACACTAAGCAGCAGGGAGAAATAAACTTTATGGAACTGTCAAAGCATGAACAATAGGAGGGAAAAAAAAGAAAGAAACAATAAATGTGTATGGTTTATTGGTAAAATAGCCACATTAGGACAGACATGAGAATTAAATTTAAAGCAAAATCTGAAAATGCCAAGGCTGAAGTATCAAAATTATCTTATTGCAGTTCAGGACATCCAGTACTTGCAAATTGTAGCTTGGCAGTATCTCACAATAAGAGAAAAATCACTAAATGCTAATCACTCATGGAACATTGGGCACATCTCTTACGTTGCCCAAGATGAAGTGAAAGTGAAAATGTCCACATTTCAGGACTGATTGATAAAGCAAAAGTATGCATAGTCCCTATATGGGAAGGAGAGCACTTTCTCAGCTTGCTTGTCTCTAGGTTTGATTTAGTGATGAAAAGTAGTACTTTGCATAAACATTTCCAAGAGCCCTTTTGTAATGTTACATACCTCTTTTTATTTTTTTCTTTTTGAGGAACAGATGGGAGAAGGGAACACTACAGTAATGCATTCCATTGTATAATTATAGAATTATATAATTACAGAATTAAAAGTAAGGAAGAACACCACAAAATATATTCTATGTGAAGAAATTAATACCAGCCACTTTGAGTCTTTGATAGCTAAGTTTAAATAAATTTTTTTCCTACTTTGGGCTTTGTCAGTTTTTTGCACCCCAAAAGTGTGATTTACAATAATGTTTGTCAGCCACAGATTTTACAGGCTTCATCTGGAGCTGTGTTTTTTTAGAACAGATGAAAATGTGGCCCAAAGTATATGGGCAAAGAGGCATCCAAAGCCACTGGCAACTTCCGAAAATTTCAGCCCATCCATCTACCAGGTTCTGCTGCAACTGATGGTCTTTATAAGCAGAAATGCCAGTATGTGCATATGTATGTATATTAAGCAATGTACAAATGGTAGTGCACTGTAAATGTAAATTATGTCAATCTTTCCATTTGATCCTCAGTTAATTTTTTTTTAAATATGCACTGAATACCCCAGAAGGATGAAGAACTTTTCAGATGAGCCAGACGGATTATAGATGCCCAGCTCTCAGTAAAACACAGAGGAAGCTGAGGCCCCAGATTGCTTTGGATTCTTTCATGTCGCTGTTACAAAGTATTAAATCCATTATATTTGAACATAATTCATCCACCAGTCATTGACATATGACAAAACAGACCTTAAACTATAATTTACTGACTTTACTGAATGAAAGCATGTTTTTTCAATTAAAAAAATGCCATATATCCCGGATACAGTTTTATGAACACTCAGTAAGGATCCATGGTAAATGTTCTCACATAAGACATTAAGCATCTGCAAATGCCAAAGTCTTGGATGGTAACTCTTTCTCTCTCTCTTTTTCCCCTTTGACACCCTGAATCCCTACTCCATGATACAGACTAAAAACCTGGAAATCATGTCTTTGTAAAGCAAAACTGTTTTTCAGCTAGAGGAATGTGTAAAATTATATTTGACACATAATAATTTCTTTCCTCCACCCTCCTTTTTAGAGAGCCAAACTAATTTAAACAAAATCTGATTTAAAAATCCTGCTGAGTTGAGACTTTTAAATACCAAGTTTCAGCCTGGAGTGAATTTTTATCGCTGTGTTATAAACACCTGAAAAACA
Source organism: Acrocephalus scirpaceus scirpaceus (assembly GCA_910950805.1). NCBI lineage: Eukaryota > Metazoa > Chordata > Aves > Passeriformes > Sylviidae > Acrocephalus > Acrocephalus scirpaceus. The sequence goes on from OU383780.1 coordinate 26,179,200, forward strand.
GCAGGTGCCATAGAAATAGATACAATTTGTGTTTTTATATTATTTCCTTAGTTTCAAAAGTAGGTTCTAGTCAAAGTGAGGTTTTTTCCTAATTTTAACCTATTATGGTTATTACAGTTCAAACAAAATGCTTACAAGCCAGAAATAATTAGAAATGAACACACATGTACATATTTTATAGTTTACAAAATTATCCAATTGATACGTTTACTATTTGGCTAAAATATAAAAAAACTTCCATAGGAAATCCTGTGAATGGTGATCAGAAAATGAAAGCCCTGCCAGAGAAAGTTGGTTAAGCATCTCTCAATATGTGTATGTGGTACTTTAATGAACTCTCTGAAAGTCCTCAGATTCCATAATAACTTCAAGATTCAGTCAAGTTCTTTTAAAAGAATAAGTACTCTTTCAAAAAGTGATATAAAGATGCTTGCATTCTTTAGTTAAACATATGTGTTCCTAATCTTTCAGGCTTGAGAGTGTAACTGTTTGGAAGTACTCAAGAAAATGAATCCACATCAAGTAACTGTGAGAATGCAAAGTGGATTTGTCAAGTTGCACTAAACTCTGCTGTCTAGACAATCTCATTCAGATGTAAAGGATTTTTGATGCCTTTATAGCTAATAAATTTAGGAAGAAAAATTAATTTTAAAAAGTAATAAATAGAAATTATTAATCCTGTACAAGGGTTCAGCTGTGTCAATTAGTACCTTTCGAGTAAAGCAAATAAGACCTTCACCGCTGTTTGGTAACTTAAACGCACACACTCACTGCAATCCAGAACAGTTTCTCTTTGAATAAAAGGCAGTCCTAACTACACAACACTTACCAGGGAAAAAGATTACACCTGGACTTTTCCTGTGAGTCATCTGATGCTATAGAAATTTACACCCTCCTTTATTTCAGAGTAACTTTTCTGCATCTGTCCATAACCTGGTGCACTTTACTAATATAGTTTATACTGAATTTTGCTGTATCTTCCTGACTGAATTGAGTCAGGAATCTATGACTGGATTTTAAACAAATAAAAGACTATATTTTTATTAAAACCATCATTGATTTCAAGGCCTGATTTTTGAAAAGTTTGCACGTGGTTTTCCACTCACAACTTTCAGTTACAGATGTCGAGACTGTTCACATGCAAATGATTGTTACTGCATTTAAAATTATTTGCATGAAAACTTGCACATGCAAGTGAAATAACTCTGCATTAAATTTTTTGCATACATTGGTCTAAGTGGTCATCTTTATGTTACAGCCAATCAAAGTTTGTAAGTACAAACTTTCCTTGAAATGAAGCAGGCTAAGTTAGATGGAGCTACTTTAGGAATTTACAACTTAAATATGTGTTTCAGTGGCTTCCTGATTAATAAATTAGTAAAATTTCAATATATTTTAAATGGATTTAGAAGCAGATTCAGAACACTTGGGATATCTTAATCCAAGATCCTTGATCCCCAAGAGCTCTGTTAGTTGCCACGGGAAATATCTACATACCTGATTTTCTGCCTTTCCATGTTTCCACACCACCAGTGCATCTCCATTTCACACAAAGCCCATGGCTGCCAGCAGGCTAGAATTGACACACTCAGGTTATGCCTTCTGGATTAGGTACTGGTAATAAGTGTCAGCTGGCTGCCTTTTTTTTTTTTTTTTTTTTTTTTTTTTTTTTTTTAACTAAAAAGTAAATTTAAAAACTACCATCAAAATGATTACCCAATAACCTATATAAGCAGACCTCAGAGGAAAGAATGAAAGCATGGTTTCTTCTAGTAGATCATCAAAATTCCCAGAGGATAGGATTTATAGCAGAAAGCATCCCTTCAAATCAGCCTGTAGGCTGGGGAAAGTTGGGAGGACTTACAGTCTTCCAGTAAGGGAAAGAGACTTCAGTCTTCCCAGTGAGAGATTGGGAGCCATCTCCAGCCTCCCAGTAAACAAACCAATCAGTAGCTGCAGAGGCCTGGGGAGATACTGCCCCTTCTTCAAACAGGTTGTTCTGCAAAGGGACATGAAAAAACCTTTGGAGGGTGGTTTCTGTAAGGAGAAGGCAGTGGGCTCTGCAGGAGAGGTTGCCTGGCTGTACAACATGACTGTTGCCCCCAGTGCTTCCTTCAGCATCACCCGACCCACCGGCAGCCAGGACACCACTTGAGAGGTCGGATCTGCAGCGGGAGAAGCCCAGGCTAACAGGGATCCTGAGGTTGTTGCCTTCACCTGTACAAGCGACAGCTGAGACACCTGCTCAGCTGCACCTGCATTCCCACACTTCACAGCCTGCTATTTTAAAGTAAACATGCAAAATTTAAGTCTGAAAGAGGCAGGCTAGAAACTGCAGCTTTATGCAGGATGTGCTCAGCTCTCTGTCCATCAAGAGAAGAATGAACTGTTGGAAACCCATGCCTTCACACAGAGAGGGGCATTAGCATCTAACTAATGTAACATGAGCCATAGAGACACATCCTATGCTCTCATCTCCAGATAAACACAGTATCCTGGAAAAAACAACATTGACACGAGTGCCAGGATTATCGTTGCTGTTCAAGCAAATCCAGCTAGGTCGCATAATGAACATGTTAATACAGAAAGAGAGGTAGCCTACACAAAATGGATAGGTTAATAAAGTCCTTCTTATTACCTTTCTCTCCCTGAGTTTGTCTTTGATGTGCCATGGGAAGGCTGAAGAGAGAGTGATTGCCACTGGGGATTTTGAGAAAAAGTAGCCTCCGGCTTAATACAAAGCCTAAAGATTAGGGTAGAAGTATGTAGACTAGGAGAATCTGCTAGCCAAACATTATCACATGTTCATTTCATTTAAAATATGCAATTTCTTTCTTATTAATTCCATTTCCTTCAAGAACACGCATAAGTTACCAGATGCAGACATTGACGCACTAATATTAAGGGAAGAATAAGCACAGAAATCTTTTATCAATGAGATTGCTATTTGAAGGAACACAAAGATATTTCAGAATATAATAAAATCATTAGTACACACAATATTATGGGGTTTGACAAATGGTAAATTTTAAGTGTTCCTCCAGAGATACAATTTGTCAGCTCAAAACCATCATTAGTCGGAATCATTCAGTTCTTATAAGGCTTAAGGGCTCCTTGCTGGTTGCTTAAACATGCATTTACCTTCACGTATTCACCTAAGGTTAGCTCATTTCAAAAGAGTTATCTATAAGGCACTGTGCAATAGCTAAGCACTAAGAGAATGTTTTTATAAGCAGGAGTGGGTTTGAGCATTCAGTACTCTGCTGTATCAGGACTGTGTTTACCATCTGCTGCTATGCTGGTGGGGGTTGGTGGTATGATAAATCCAGGTCTATCAGTTCTATCAACACACTGCAGCCACACGACAGAAGGAATCACATTAGTACAGACTCCCTCTGCAGAGTCACCTCTGTTGACAAACCTTTTGAATACTTACTTTAAACTTCAGATTTTATTCAGGAATGTCCTGTCTTCCTCTAGCCAGCATGAAGTTTGTATAAAAGGATAAAGCATTAACCTTCTGAAGAGCCTTTTAATCCAACAAAAATGTGATTGTGCATTCATGCCTAAATTAATACAAATCCATGGTACTCTGCTGATATTAATAATTAAACATCAGTGTTTGTTGAACTACAGCCCAAATGTATTTCCTCTGCAAAGTAGCTACTTCATTTTGTTGACAACAAATAAGTGTTGGCCCTCTGCACCCTTAGAGCTTATTTCTTATTCTAAAAAATTTCAGTTTAATTTTCCATTTCTCTATTGTTTATTGAGAAGCAGAAACATATGTTTACATGCAAAATTAAAGGAAAGAGCACTAGTCTGGTGAGAAAGAGTCCTTTTGTTAAATATACTAGTTGCCTAATGGAAAATCTCTGATAATTTTTTTCACCTCCCTCTACCTCAGTTTCCACATCTTTACTGCTTTTATGGATATCTTATCTGGGGCTAGTAAGTAAAAAAATAGTAATTTTTCAACCAAGTTATGTATCTATGAGAGATAAAGGATAGCTTTTATAGCAAAAGACCAAGAATTGCTTTATTAGTTTGTGTTAGAATAGGAGATATAATGTTTTTTAAACCTACTTTGGTTCACACAATCCAATCTTTAGATTGTGTTCCTAACAAACATTAAAATATTTTTTTCTGAAATAAAGAATAACCTGAGCTAATGTGTTCACTACTCTTACAACCACAACAAAAAGGAAGTAATTTTAAAGGTTGCAACAATTTGGGCTACAAAATATTCATATGCTTTTTAATTCTACTGGAAAAAAAAACCCCAAACTAAACCAGACACCATCATCAAATATGCCCCACATGCTACAAACTGTGCATTGATATGCTATTATTTATGTTCTATACTATGAGCCACATGATATATCATGAGCCACAATCATTCAATGATACTTTTCCATAAGCCTACAGAAAAGTCATAGCTCGCAATGGCTCAGGTCAGGTAGTTTACCACAGAATAAGTTTAAATTAAAAAGAAGGCTCTGGAAACTCAAACTCCTAAATGCTGAGAACTTACCTGTGCAGTGCTAAAGTACACAAAACACAAGACAGAGAGGAAGGACAGCTTACTATGAAAATATGAACTATTTTCTCATCCTTGTAAGGACTTCTATAGTTACTGAAAAGGAGATTGTGTTATTACACAAAATAGTACCTTGAATTCTTGCAGGGTTTATCATCCAGCAATTTCATAGATTACTAGAAAACTAGTATGCGTAATTAATATATTTCACACATGAATAAGCTAAGGTACTGAGAGATGGCTAAGACTAATCCTGAAAGATCACAAATTCATGCAATTTTCCATGTTCAGGGTTAGGCAAGTCTTGCTTGAAAGACAGCACTAGTGCCAAGATCAAAGCTCTTCTGTTCCTGGTCTGTATACTCATACTTTGTCAACAATTCCAGTCTATTACTCAGTGTCTAGTGTAGTTCAAAAAATCCTACAACAGTTATAGAAAGCAATTTAAGTCTGAGAAACCTCCTGAACCTTTCTTTTAAATAATGTTAGATTGATTTTACTCAAAGGAAAAGTAAGCAAACAAAAAAACCTCAACCAAATCCAATGCTCAGCTCTTGCAATCTGTACAAGACCAGCATTGGCAAAGTAGCTAATATACTATTATACACAATTATATATATTCACAACACAAGTAACTGAGACTACATCAAGCAACATGAGAATTAAGACACAAAGTGTGTAACCTTACTTAATGGTATGTATTACACAAGTACAAAATAGCAGAACAATTTTGAATGGAGCTTCTAATTTTGACAGGTTAGTATCTCTCCTGTCTATGTACACAGTAACAAATATTTCAGTCTTAGAAGTTAATTCAAAGTAATTGTGTGATTGTAATTTTTCTTCTTTCATTATTAATATAATTTGTTTTCCATAGAAAAAAATATAAACTTGTAACCTATCCAAGAAGAGACAGGGACTAACAAGCAATTTAGGTCACTAAGCTGCTTAAAACTACTTCATCTGTTGCTTCTCTGTCTGATTTATTCTCAGTTGCTTCAATGAAAATAGTGCAAAAAGTCATGCCAGAATTAATAAATCTTTATTACTTAGAACTGACACAGCATTGAGGTTTTATAACATATTTAAAGCAGTATATACTTCTGAAACCTTGACAACTTTTTATTTTCTTTCATTTAATGGGAGTTCTCCAAAATTATTTTAAATGAAACAAGGTATCAGCCAACAATGTGTCCTAAAGTCCAATTCAGCAGGCCTTGTGGAAGGAAATAGGGGAAAGAGAAGTGTAATATGTTCTACAGTAAAAAAATACACTTCTGATCATTTTGATTGTAGTGATAATTTCTAGTATCTTGGTTTCTGCTGATGTCGGCGAAGCAATGAATTTTCTCACCCTTTGACGACTATTTCTAAAACTGCCTTTACTGGTTTTATGTCTTAATAATATTGCACTTATTTTCACATAGTTAAATGTGCTTATGTAGCTGCACTAGTCTAAGAATAAAAGCAAACTAAAGTTTGTAGGAAGATGGCAGTGAACCTGAAAGCATGGTAATTTTTTCTCCCAAATTTATCAGCTGTTGTAAACATAAAGCAACATTGAGACTATTACAATAGCCTTTTCCAGCTATCTAAGGCAAACTGCAAAATGTTTCAGTGACTCTTCTACTTCTTTTACACTTTGCCCACTTGTGTTGTTTTCTGATTTAAGCTTGAATTAATGCAGATTGCCTGAGGGCTTGTACACTATGCAGTTTGCATGCATTTCTAAATCCCTTGTGAACTTCATAAGTTTATGCCACAGCTACAATGGCAATTGCTTCTTTGAAAGCAAAACATTTCTCCCCAGTCTGTCTTTTCCTTCTTTCTTCTTTTTGGGCATTTGGAACACCTAAGTGTCAGGAAAGATGAATGCAAAAAGCTGTGGGGCACGGCCTGTCGTCCCTGCCGGGAAGATTCCTTCAGACGTGGTCGAAGGCAGGCTGCGATAGATGGTGCCCAGCTCAACCTGTTATCTCGGCCTCTAAGCCCTAATGGAACAGTTCGACCAACCAGTGAGCAGGCACAATGCCATCCAGGCATATGGACATGAGTACATGCAGCCAAGTGACCATGTAGGAGAATCAAATATGTTTGCTGAGGGCAGGAGTCCCAGTCTGAAACATCCAAACAGCTGTCTATCCCAAAGTTTACATGCCTGTGGTTAAGGGGATGTGACATAGCTAATCCAGATTTTGGCTAGATTAATTTTAAAACACAAAAATTAGCTTTCTTGGCACAAAAGGTGTTTTTGGGTCCTAGATACATACCAATGTCTCCAAAACAGTATTCCAAATTAATTCCCACCTGACATTTTGGAATTAATTTATGTGGTGAAATATCCAATGCACTTTCTATGTGTTTTACTTGCATAAAGTATTAAAGAAATAAAGTACATTCTTTTGTGTAAGTTTTTTGTTTTACATCCCCAAATGTTCATCCAGAAAATCATTTTAATATTGCAATTCCATATAACAAGGGGGAGAAATTTCTTTATCAGAGCTACAATAGTACAAAAATCCCACTTATCGCCCTATTCTTCCAGCAGTCTCTTAAGCATTAACTTTTTCAGTAGGAAAACCAACTTTTTCTACACATTAGAAAACAAAAAAATCATTCAAAACTATTTATCAATAAAATGATTTAACGTAAATGCTATGGAAATGTACTCTACTACTGAATTGACATTATGAAATTCTGTATGTTGGAAATTTCTTATATTTTAATGCTGCTTTTTAATACTCAGTGATTATATATATATACAAAGAGATTTTACTTTTATTGTTTATGGCAAAGAGCAACACCATCAAAAGCACCATATATTTATTGAAGATAGCAAACAGTTAGATGTTCTAAAGTGATTAAATAATTCAGTAACCTGAATCTAACTGTCCGAAGTAAAGGAACTATTAATTGTAGATTCACAAAAAGTACCTCGTCTCACTGGAATGAGTAGATTATAGGGATCTAAATACAATATTTGGATATTTGGGACTAAAGCTGAAGTGTCACTGAAAGTAGGATAAACAGGGTAATACATTGTAAGCTGATTTTTTAGATATTTTGTTCTAAACTTCAGACAAGTCTTGTGCCAAGGGGGAAAGAATATACAGTCTTCATTACAGAAAAAAGAAAAAAGTGAGTTTACATGCAGCCTCTTTCAATACTCTGATTACCTGAAATTGAAGGAGTTACAAGTACTGTAAGCAGCTTTCATGTTCCAATAGGAAACTGAGCCACAAAAATACAAAAAAAGAAAAATAGATCTAAGATTTCTTGTTACAAATTCTTAGGGCTTTAAGGCCTGAAAATTATCAGCATCATTTAGAGAAATATTTTAGAATCCTGGTTAAAAACAAGATCTCAGTGTGATTATTATGCAGTACAAACAACAACAAAAAAACCCCACCAAAACCCCCCAACACAAAACAAAAAAGAACCAAAAAAACCAAAAGCACAATGAAAAATAAAAACATCAAACCCACATACTTTTCAACACTGATCCAGCAATTTTTAACACCACATAATTTTGCAGAATGGGTAGTATTCTTCTTTATTACTGTGGTCTATTAGATCTTTTACATGTAATTAGAATTTTTGGGTTTTTCACCATATGCCCTTTAAGAATACATATCCGCCCTTTTCTTTCTGCAGAAAATGCAACTATTTTCACTTCATCAAGTGATCAAAATCTCCCTTTATTGTTTCCTAGACGCACAGCTAAAATAACAAAACCAAACATAACCAAAGTTAAATTTTCTTCTAACTTTAGCCACAAAAACTCACAGTAAAAAACCCTGATTCTGGATGTGTTTCTTCTAAATCAAAACTTAGCAGCATATGTTGAAATTTCCAAACATGACATCTGAAGTTTGGATTAAGAACCAAAACTCCCCAATACTGGACTGGGTAGCATCCAACTCTTCTGATCCCTCTTTAAGGGTTTAAACAGGGTGATATGGAGCAGAAAAAAACCCTCTTCAATTCAGATTGATAGCATTTATAGAAAATTAAACTGCTTGTGATTCTTGGAAGAACTGTGATCATATTTTAGTGTAGGCTAAAACTGTAAATTTCAGATTATGTTCAAAATTTGACATCAAAGGTGGTTCAGATATATGACTACAGTAAAGTTTCATCCCTTCTAAATGTGCCTCCATTGCAAGGATAAGTAAAAAAAATCATCAGAATTTATGCACAGAGCTATAAGAGTAATTTTCTTGCTTAAGTCTCCAATAGCTGCAACCCCTTATCACAGAAAAATAAAAAGCTATCCCAGTTCAGATGAAAAAAACTTTTTCACTGCTCTCTTGGGAGAATCTGAACTCAAGCTGTGAAGTATTCTGAGTTCAGGCAGTATCTACTTCTCCTGTTGACACTATTGGATTATGTATAAATAACTGAATACAGGGAGCAAGGATTCCCATATCCTGACAAGTTGCTTTCACTCTCAAGATTAAAAAAATATTCTTATTCTTGGTCAGTGTCTCAATGACTGTGAACCTGTTTCTTACAAAACAGACTATCTCTAAAACAAAAATTCCAAGAGGAAGTCTCTTCGAGCTTATTTGCAGGCTATTATATCCTATTACCTGAGAGGAGCAGAAACTTGAATGCAAATTAATTTGGCTGCCTGGTGCAAAATTACTTATTTTCAAATTGTTTTGGGGGTAGTAAAACAGACCGTTTAGGAGGACTTACAAAAATATTCTTTCCAATATCTTCTCAGCTCTTTCTTATCTATATTGCTTATTACATGCAGAGTTGTGCAAGAAAAGTCAGGACAAAATAACAATTGGGATTATAAATTCTGTTATAAACTCCTGTAACTGCACAGTGGAAGATTTCACTAGACACTGAGTATCAGCAGCAATTACATCACAGAACTGAAGAGCAGGAAGATTTTTTTAATTGCTCTTTATTTAGCAAGACTATCATGTTCTCTCATTAACTGATATAAAAATGAAAGTGAGTACAGAACAGTGAATCCTAAACAGATATATTTAATATTTTCACCAAAGGAATGCTTATTAGACTGTTCACAAAATCACATAAACACATGGATTTAAATCTGTTCAGAACTTTTGCAATTCTCTTTGTCTTGCATACACCTTCACCAATTATTCTTACACAATAAATAATATATATGGAGCCTTTCCATGTTTTATACCACACTTCATAGGGTAAGAGGCAGCCATAAGTGTATGAAGCTGAAACTGTGAAGCTGGCTTCCCCAGGGGGCCTCCAGCCTCGTACAAGGGAGACATAAACAAGCACAGTGAAAATAGAGTATGGGGAGATTTTGTGTCTTTTTCAGACTGGGAAAATATGAAACTATCTGTCCAAGCATTAAATATAAGTATTTAAGTGTTTGTGTTTTGCTGAGACATAACTGAAAATTAACGAGAAAACAAAATAAATTACCAGGCTTCTTCAGATGTTTGTGAGATCCTCTAATGAGAGAAAAGAGAAGAGGTTCTGAGGTAAACTTTAGAAAGACAGGAAGAGAACACAAAGTGAAATGCTCTCTTCTAAACTCTGAAGTGCCAGGAGGAAGTGACAAAGATAAGTAATGGAAAAAACAAGAATATGATTCTGGAGTGGGGGGCATAGTTCCAACACAGAAAGTCTCATGTGCTGTCGCTTTTGATTGGGTGAGAAATTTTAGATTTAAATTTGAGGACAGAATGCCACTAAAGTCAAAGAAAGAGACCAGTTTCTAGAAAAAAAAGAGACTAAGCACACCCATGATCTTTAAACTTCCTAATGTTTTGATAGGGGACACTTAAAAATTTAATAAACCTTAGAAGAAAAGCAGAAAATTGAAGCTATTGTTGAATACAGCTGGCAGTATCTCAGGAGGCATTTCTGCAGGCAGAGAAATAATCCCATTCTGCATCAGTTTTCAATGCAATGCAAGGCACTTCAGTTTTCACCTAGGCAGTTCCTTATAGTATGTATTTTGACTACTTCTTTGAGCATAGTTCTCCCAAACTCTTACCTAGCAGTAAGAGGAGTGCACAGAACACTCAGCTGGCAGCTAACGGAAGAAGGAGAATCCAGGAGGAGATAGCCATTCCCCAAATGGATTCAGCATGGATCAACACAGTCTAATTTGCTGACCTTTTGGCTGCCCTCTACAACTTATTTATCTACTGAGCTTTCCCCTGAGATAAGAGGCAATTTTGATCTTTAGGGCTTCAATGAAAGAAAATTCCTCATCAACACATATATTGCTTTTTCAGCTCTGCCTTTATTTAATATAATTATCCTAAGGATAATAGCTATATAGTATAAATTGAAAACCACTACGTAATAAGAAATTCCAAAAGCAGACTTGGAAAGGACTTGAAATCCTCTAGGACAAATGGGTACATAAGCAGCACAGTAACCTGGTTGTTCTGGGAATACACTTAAAAGTATTACAAAAATTACACCATGTTTCTAGAACATGGTGTCTTTTACAGTAGGGTTTCCCTCCGTTTCTCTCTCATTTATAAGTGAAAAAAACTTGGTTGTGATAGATACTTTACTATTTATGTTTTAATTTGCTAACAGAAACATGCTAACTTTCCAAATTACTGACAAACAAGTTAGTTTTATCCAGTATAGCTGCATTTCCTTCTCTGCTTTATGTGTAAATGTACAAGAGTTCTACAAGCCATGAAGGATCTTGAAAATTTATATCTTTTCACACTTTCTAAATACACAACTTAATAACATTTAATAAAGTGATTTTTCAACAGGACTATTTTGCATTGAAAATTTCTTTTCAGTTTGGAAAATGATCTACATAAAAATGCAATAGCCTAATTTAAAAAGGCTAATATAAAAAAAATTGCAAACTTATGTATAGGTTTAAAAAAATCTGAAGGAATTAAATGTCAGAAGGCTTTCAAAGAGAATATTCATTGTTGTGTACTACAAATACGAATCCTGTGGTGTAACCCAACTGAACCACACAAACAATTTGTCAGAAGACAGATAAAAATCTTCCAGTGTTATGTGTCAAACCAAATCATAAGATGACTTTTCTTCCCCCTCCAGAAAGGCAGGTATTTAGGTATTTAGTAGGGATAAAAGGTATTTAGTCATAGGATAATTCATTTTTTTAAAATTACAGATCCAGAATTTCTGGACTGAATAGACTAGTATTCTGTGAAGCCTTGAACTGTTGGAAGTAGTTTCCCACAAATACTATGGGACCTGCAGGTGCCTGAAGAAATAAAAAACTGAAAAACAGTCTAGTCATGATTATTTCCTTCTTTTCCTCCTTCCCTCTTTGCATTAAGGAGGAAGGCCTTGGTAAAAGAAAAAGAACCATCAGTTAAAGGTTGTCTTGGTAAGAAATCTACTTTCTACGTACATTCCTCATCCAGTTTCATAATTTCCAATCCTGACTTTGCCTTCAATTCATCTGAAATTAATTTCTTCCTTCCATCTTCAACAGCACATACAATACCATGCCGTAACTCCTGTTCCCTGTAATTTCCTTTTTTAGTTCATTCCCTTGACTGTTCCATGCCAATTCTGCTTCTCCTCTACAGAGTGGGCTGTGCAGAGTGTGAGTTTGCCACTGGGGCTGGAAGTGTTAGTCATTTCTCTCTGAGCACTGGCTGGAGCAGTGGGTTGCACAGCATCCTGCTCCTAATCCAGTGGTAACTCATGCTTTTTTTGTATCTCTGCCAGTGCCTGACTTCTACACTGTCCTTTTAAGCTGGATACCAACCAAACTTTTAGCTGGGCTTACCTCTCATTGAATTCCTTCTCTAGAACAGAATTCTCTAAGATTATTTATTGCATTTAAAAACTACAGAAGAAATACCACATACAGTTCTGCTGTCCCCAACATAAGTGGTTAGAGCAAGTCCAGGGGCAGGCCATGAAGCTGGTAAGAGGAGTGAAGCACCTCCCCTATGGATACAGGCTGAGAAAGTTGGGGCTGCTCTGTATGGAGAAGGTTGCACAGAGACCTCACTCAACCTTCCAGTATCTGAAGAGGGTTTACAAGGAAGCTGGAGATGGACTCTTCATCAGAAACTGTAATGGTAGGACAAGGAGTAATGGGTACAAATTGAAGGATGGGAAATTTAGATTGGATATTAGGAAGAAATATTTTACTGGAAGGGTGGTGAAACACTGGAATAAGTTGTCCAGGGAGGTTGTGGATGCCCCAGTCCTGGCAGTGTTCAGTGTCCAAGGCCAGGGTCTTATTGACCCTGGTCTTTCTTCAGAAACCTGGTCTAGTGGGAGGTGTCCCTGCCCATGAAAACAGGGTTTGGGATTAGATGATCTTTAAGGTTCATTTCAACCCTTCAACATCCCATGCTTCTATGAAATGTCCTGCACAAATATTTGAACCGTAAGCTTCAGCACAGGTCTTTCTGCTCAGTTGCTCCACACCAGCTTATCTTAGGTCACCTCTCCTTTTATTTGTCATCCTTCACTTTTCATTACTTATGTAATACTACAACAACTACTACTAATATATATATAATATACTATATAATCTACTACCATACTGTAGATTATATTAAAATGCAAATATGACTTAATGCTAGTGTAGGCCTGTTTACTGGGATCACTCTGTTCTGCATCCCACTCTAAGATCACAGCAATCAGATGAAACGATATTTTCCAGCACATAAGTTATTAGACCTATACTGTCTTAGACTATTTACTAGGTAGAAAATGAATCAGACTTGCCCACTTCATTTAGTCACTGTGGGATTTTATGAATCCATACGTGTTCTCATGATGGGAAAGACCTATCAGCTCTCAGGATCCCAACCTGCTCTTCCATACATCACTTGAAGTTTCCAAGTCTAAATCTTGGAGCAAGAATATGAGCTGCACATCTGCATGGAGAACTTAACCTTCTGACATGTAGCAAATATGCCAGGTTTGAAGCGTCTGATTTTATTTTTAAGCCCTAAAAATTGCGAAGACTCTAGTCTTTAGTGGCTAATTCTTCTATGGGTTTTGTTTACTATGGTATTTGGACATCAAATCATTAGGAAGCATTCATAAGGATTATCAAAACATAAGAAGCTTAAGAGAAAAACAATAGTTTGCTGATAAATTCTCATTTCAGACAGTGGCATTAGGTAAACTGGAGAAATTTAGGGATGAAGTTATCAATTGCAAGTTCAACTATAAAAAAGAACCTCATAATTAACAATATTCATCTATGACTGAAAATTTTGTTTCTACTGTCACTCAATTACTGATAACCATGGAAATCAGAATCTCTAATATTTCATTAGGTTTTTATCTGTATGAAATATTATAACATAACTCAATTTTTACATGGCATGAAGAAATTAAAAAAAAAAAACCCATAGATAAATCAGAAGAGTCTCACACTAATAAAACAGGGTAGCTTTGACACTATTGCCTTTTCAGACCATGAGATGATACTATTTAGGGTATATAATACTGAAAGGGCAATCTGATAATCACACTAGAAGCAATTTCAAACCATACTACTGCTGAAAAGTCAATTTAACTTTCCAGCTTTATAAGACTTTGTTATTGCTATTGTTAATTATTTCTCATTTAATGGGAAATTGGCAACAAGGTCCCCAACTGTCATTTTAAATCTGCAATAATATCATGTGAAGCTTTTCGTCCTTATTCCCAAGTCCTGGATTATCAGAGCTAAATGGCAGCTCCAGCATTACAAAAGCTCAGGGGCAGGTACTGTTACACAAATTGCCAATTCAATTAACAGTGTGTAAATGCTCCACTGGCAGGCTGAGGGAAGGACAGCCATTTTGGCAAGTGTCATTCCTAATTTATCAAACTGTCAAACCTTCCACTCAGGTGCCTGCGGTCACTGTCTGCCTCTTAATGCTAAGTTGTAAAGCTGCAGGAACCATTCTTGTAGCTTGACAAGGCACAATACTCAAAACTGATTTTAAAATCAAATGTACAGTTGTCTTAATTATTCTCAGTATAAATGATGTTTTAATTACAAAATCAGAGTGGGAATATTCAATCAAGATCCAAGATTACATTTATATACAAGGAGGTGGGCAGATCAAGGCCTGATGCCTAGCCTTTTTTCAGAGATAGCTATTCAGTTTTTCTTAGTACAGCTGGTGATTGCCTCCCTCCCTCAGCTACTGTCCTTTAAGGTCTTTAATCTGCTGCTGCACTCGGTTCTTACCAAACCACTATGTCTATCAATGCTTTTCAGGGAAAAACCCCAAAACATTGCTTTCATCTTCACAGGCCTTGCTCTCCTTCCTCCAACAGACATGACCAGCCAATTGATTTAAGATTTTTTTAAAAGTCTCTTTAAAAAGACAAAAAAAAAAAAGGTTAGGAGAGTCTTCCCTAAAAAAGAAAGGCTTAATAACCTCACAAATTGAAGGCCCTCCCTCATTTTTTTTTTCCTTGAATTTTTTCCCTGTGTCAATAGAAACAGCATACAGAAAGGATTGCATATGCAGATCAGAGTCCCTGCAGTGAATACATGCACTGTGCAGTTCACTGGTGCCTGCAGGATAGCGCTTGAACAGTACCCCCCTTATGTACTTTGTACATCACAGCATCTGTAAATGTTTGCTTTTGGGTTGAATACTTGCTGAGGGAGAGCTGTGGAATGTTTCACTTAAATCAAGTTTAAATAGATATAACTATTCTAAAGGAAAAGAAAATGGAAGTAGAGGGAAAAAAAAGCAGAACATTGTCCTTTTATAGTATTATTGGTAAAAATGTTAGTAAAAATAACAAATTTCATGGCACAGTAACAGCAAAGAAAGCTCATATTGGGTTAGATGAATGTGTTTTGTAATCCATGTCTGGACATCATGGGCCAACAGAAGATGCTCTAGAGAAGTAGAAGAAATCCAAGATAAGTAATTATGTGGTAGATAACATCAGCTATAGTATCCTGTTTACAATAATTAGGTTTAATGAAAACCTGTATTTATGTACATCTTCCAAAGTGATCAATTTTTTTTTATGGTAGCTAATTTGATATATAGGTATTATTAGCACAGCATTAGGAACCTGAATACATTTTCTTCTTATATAAGACAGCTGTAGCCTTTGACTTAATTCCATGATGTCACTGCAAGATCCTAACCATGCATTCTTTGAAAGAATATATCCAAACAGTACCAGAATTCAATCATGCGATGACATTTTAGAATGCTGCTTTACTATTTTCAGAATTAAAAAATAATTCCTACAATGCCTTCAACAGACATGGTAAAAACACTGGCGTTAATATTCATAACATTATTTTTTCATGCATATGATCATAAGTGTGAAAGAAGAAAGTGCTCTGGAGCACAAGATGACCAGGAGTGAAACACTGCTATGCTGAAAGAAGAAGAAGGAATTTCATGCTTTGGTAGAAAACAACAATTTGAACTGAATTTGACTTCCAAAGCTTTTAAGGATTGGCCCTAAATCAAGCCAAAACTGTTTATAAAACTCTTCTAAATGTTTAAGACTATGCACTTCATCTAATGCCCCATAAAATAATTGAGACCATCCTAAATCCTTTACTTGCCCTATTGCAGCCATATCTATATGAAAAGATGGATCTCTAACTGGTTCCAACACATGAAGGAAAAACAGCAAGCATTTGAGAGTGATGAGGTAGATTATTTCTGTCACTTAAATCACTTTGCATAATTTCACAAGAGCACACAATTAAACTAAATTTTTAGAGGAAATGAGTAGACTAAAAATAGAGAACATGATTCCAACAAAGTTTCGAAAACAAATGTATGCTTTGAAAATCCTGACAGGCACTAACTTTTGACACTTTCATATGTGAAACATATCTTCACAGAACTGACTTTTTTCCACAGCAAGTTGTCTCTTGCTAGTATTAATATTGCTACACTACTTTTCTGCTTAGTGGTCTTTTGTAAATCTAACTCATTTGGAACAACATCATACAGTCTGAAAGCATGCACATAATTCTTTTGAACTTGAAAGTGTGAGAACGAAGAGTCAGGAAAAAAGACACCTTAAATCAGCAAAATAGAACAGATGCTCCTAGGGCTATACATCGGAAACTTTATCATCTCTAAAGATTTTGTATAAGCATTCAGGAAACTACATGTGAGAGTTGAGGGTTGAAAGGGTGCATACTGCACAAGAAGCATCAAGTGTGACCTAATGAAATACTAAAGTAAATATAATTTACTAAATCAGTTTCAGACTCAAATGTCTGATAGGCATTTCAGTTTTCTAGAACCAAAAGTTGAATGCAGAATACCCTCTTAACACAAGAGAAAAAAAGTTTAACCATTTAAAAACGAATGGAACATTTTTAGTGTCCTCTGTAAATCCTAACTGTAGGACAAAGTAGCCTATGAAGCTTAAGTAATTCCAAGCAGTTCATTAAAATAAAACTAGGTGGAAAAGTGTTAATAAATAGTTTTGTAACCATGAGATTATTCCAACTGAATTTTGCTTTCAGAACATCAATATAGGCAGTGCTGTGATTCAATAAACCTGTGTCCTGTAGCTTGAACTGTGCAAGAAGTTGATTCAATCTGTATCATAGCCACGCTTCAAATGATAGATTGTTTCTGGGTCTGAGTTTCTTCAGTCAAGAATATTTTGCAGAAGATGAGAATGAGCACTTTGAAAGATGAATCTGATAGACATAATCATTTATATGTATTTAATCTGATCTCCATGCATTATAAGACTTTACTCCTGCATCAAGAACAGCCTTTTGTAAGAAAGCAATTCACTGTACTGAGAAGCATCTTAGCCACTGGGGAACGATTATCAGCTTCCACATACAAAAATGCCATTTAAGGGTGTGGAAACTGTAGGCACTGAGACTCCAAATATCACTTTGGAAACAGAAGTTCCTCTCCATTATCTGAGGACCACAGTGTTTATATTAGCATCTAGTGCCAAGTAATATTAATCCAGACAGCATGTGGTTTCAGAGTTCTATGCTGATGTATATGTTCTATACTGGTTCTATACCCACCAGTTCTAAACTGAAGTTACCCCAAGCTAGCTTCAGAGCTTTGAGAGAAGTCTAAGGCCAGATGAGGAGCTCACTGTGCATTCATGTCCAGTGTAGACATATTCTTTGTCTCTTTCCCTGGAGTCTGTGTAGGTGCACAATGAAAAAGCAGCTGAAACACACATGATGGGAAGTTTCTTGAGAAACCTATGGAAGTTCAAACCAAATAATTGTTCAAACAATAACACTCTGTCCTGGTAGTAGCTTCAGAATAGTAGCTGCCACAAAGTAGCTGCTGAGGTAAGAGTTGCTCACAACCCCTGTGTGAGAGCAATACATTTAACTAGATGTTTCCTTAAAGCACATTTTCCTTCAACACTGCTGGTCCTCCTAGTAGACCCTTATGAAGTACCGTGCCTAAATTAACATGAATACCTGCCTAACAGTGTCTAAGAAACAGAACTTGATGTGTGCAGGTTCTCTGACATATGACTTGCGTTTGGGGAAACTTTGGGACTGGTGTGGTAGAATAGAATATCCATTTTGGTATCCTGGATCCTGTCCTTAGGCAACACAAGATGATTCATATATAAAATTTCCAGAGCAGGAAATGGTGAGTAATCCTGCAGACGTAACATTCCACATTAGCCTAGATTCTAAGGGTTAGAAGTTGTTTTAGGCTTTAAATCACCTACATTAAAATCCTGCCCTGCAGTTTTGGAAATAATTAGTGATACTTATGTATTGGTTCCTAGTAATAGGCTTTCAGCATGGGAAACTTTTAATACATTTTGTGGGAGAAGTGCAAAAAAAAATATATGTGGCTGTGTTTCTTAGCATGCTTCTTGAATTTTTGAACTACATGAAAATCGTACTGAATGTGTTCCTCGGTTTTTCCTATGGAGCAATCATTCAGAGGGCTAAGCACACAATATGTTTGGAAAAATTTTGGGTAAAATAAAGGCACAATAAAATCCAGTGTTCCTCAGCACTGTCTTCTTTTCCCTTACACAAATACAGCTGTCAGCACTTTAAAACTGCTGGAAAAGGAGGCCTCACCACCCTGTCCATATCTGGGCTCTGCTTCTACCTCCTACCTGTGTCAGCAACAGTACGTGCACAGTGAGCCATGCTAGGAAATTAAGGGGGCAGGAATTCATTCTCTGAACTGATCTGCTAACCATGCCATAGTACACTCACACTGGCACAGCAAAGAAGCCAGAAACATGAAAGAAAAGTGGAGGGCGAGACCACCCACCCTCTAACTGCAGGTGGAGTCAGTGGGATTTGGGTCTTTAGCTAAGAGATCCCAATGTTACTGTCCAAGAAGTTTCTGGAGATCTCAGAAGTTCTCCCATCCAAAACAAGAAAGTCTTAAACATTCCAGTATTTTTCGGTGGCAGGCAAAAATACAGGAAGGTTGGAATGGTTTTTATTATGTTTAGGGCCACATTTTAGAAACATATGAAGAAAAAAATTCACATCCAGAAAAAAATCTCCCTACAAGTTACATGACTTTTACTAGAATTAGATTCCATATTCTTGCTGCTTAAACTTTAGAACCAAATTCCTTGATCTGACATATTTAGATGAGTGGAAGACTTTTCCAGCCTCACCACTATCTTCTTTGTGATATCTGGTATCCAGTGATAGTTATATGGGGGAGAGATGTAAAATTCTGTCATGATTTCTAAAATGCACTGAAGTATTTGATATCTGTACGATGTCTAGAGGATTCTAATTTATTCTCAGGTGGGGTGGGAAAGGTAAGGGTTTCACTTCATTCCTGCAGAGGTTTCTCTGAGTAGTCTGTAGGATTCACTCTCTTAGTGTCCATGAAATTGTCCTCTAATTATTTCTTCTCACACATTTGAAAAACAGGAATTTGACCAAAGGCTAGGAACAGACTGGTCCCAGACTTAGTATTCTTGTTCAAATGTATGCTGATTTTCACAAGGAATTAATTAATGGTGCTTAATTCATTGACAATACAAGAACAACAATGATAAATTATTTGGGTAAAATTTGTGCCACTACTGTAAAGGTATCTTAACAGTTCTAACCTCCTTTTAGCTTTGACAAGAAGGAAAATTAGTAATCATGATGAAAGATTTGCCTGGGTTCTGCCTCCAATTTAATATAACAAAGTGGCAGCATTTGCCCATATGGAGTTAAAGAGAAGCCAATACTTAAAACATCATTATCACGTTTTGCTCTTTCTGCACCATCTCTGCTTCTAATCCAAAAGACATAATTTCTCCATTCCTATATCATGGCAAATGCCTAAGTGGGCAGAGCAGAGAAATGCACTAAAAAGTGTGGCCAAGTATCAATCTACCTAAAGGTTTAATGTGTTTCTCCTAGTCTTTGCTTTCCTATAACACATCTGCAGTTTCTCCCTGTAACCACAGGCCATGATTCTTTGAATTCGCTCTGAAATACACCTCAGTCTCTTCAGTATCTCAAGCACAAGTGCATTTGTAAAATGAAGTAACTCTAAAAATGCATTTAAAATGTATCCAGTTCATTTGTAGGAAAGTAAAAATGACAACCACATGATTAGTTCAAACATCTGATCAAATACATACTTTTCAGTGGAGTCATGAGTAAGACAAACAGCATGGTCAGCCTGAAAGAACTGGTTTAGTGTAAACCAGATAAAGTCTTGCCTCACAAGACCCAAGTTTCTAACAGAGCCATTTGCCTGTCTGTGGATCTCACTGAATCATTTATTTCACTGGCTTCAGTATCAATTTTCTTATAGCTGTGGTTCTGTACTCTTATGCATCCGATTCAAATTCATCCTGAAACTGTGATCTATGCCTTACCTAAAACATAGCCTCCAGTGCCTCAGTCACATTTCAGAAGGAAAAGTCCCCTCCCCTCCCTTTTCACACTGCTAGGAGTGTGGGTGCTGCAAGCCCTGATAGTCAAATAGTTGGCTGGCCAGCATAAAGTAAGCAGGTTAATCTTTCTACCTCCTGCCCAATTCTTGCTTCTGTAAGCAACATCTCTATACCACTCCTTTACTTATAAAAAAAAAAAAAATCTTTGAACTACATTTAGCCATGGCAAGGAAAGGAAATGGTATTTCTTCCTACTGCCCTGAATATACTAATGCTAGTCACAACCTAGACATGAAAGAACAAATTACAGTAACAGATGTCCATATATCACTAAGGTGACTTCCCTCCCTATTTTTATTTTTTATCAAAAATGGTGAGTCTGAAAAGTCAAAACAAAATTTAAAAAAAAAACCAACAAAAACAAAACCAACCAAAAACCCTGCAGCATCTGTCTCAGCAGAGTTCAAGCTGGCTGACAGTTCCTTACACTGAGAAGCTGAGAATGATACTATAATTAAAATTTCATGAACAAGACAAAAAAAAAAAATCTATTTTACTTGGGAGAACTTTCATAAAAGTATATAGAGAAAAACTGAATATGGTAATATTGGTTTATCCCTGGCCCTGAATCTAATGATTAAACTTAAAAATCCTGAACTAAATAATTGTTAGGAACACCTCAGAACATAATTAATTATGAGTGTCATCTCTGTTAGGCATGAAAGCATGTATTAACCATTCCAAGTGAATGCATGGCTATTGGCACAACACCACTCTAGCTTCTCATTTGTTTGGTGACTAAGGATTAATTCTTCCTGTTCTTATCACAAAATTTAAACTTAACCCAATTAATTTGCAGTCTACAAAGGAATAAGCAGGAAAAAATGAGTAATCATTCTCAAGACAAAGAAAAAAAGTAACGGCACAGTCAGAGGCATCTTAGTGGCACCTATTTTACTTTTCATTTTTTTTTTTTGTATAACATGCATTGCTTTTACTGAATTTCAGTCAGCTCCATGGGAGACAACACCATCCGTCTTATTTCATCTTTTAACAAGGACTTGATGAGGTGACACAGGACTGATTCTTAAAAACACATTACCTGTTATGTGAGGCATTGTGTGACAGGGAGAACTATCTCTGTGACAGGCACCTGACAGCAGATTTGTTGATTTCATGGTCACTTCATTTAAAGTAACAACAGGGTGAAATATGCCATCTGATAATCTGTTTGAATGTTGACTGTGAAAAGCACTTAACATTTCTGCCAGCTACTACTACTACTACAGAATCTGTTCTTCAATATGTGCAGTTTTACCACCCTCTTTAATAATTATAAGCCAGAAAACTTATCCTAGATTAAAGGAGGGGGAAGGGGGAAGGAAAAAAAAGAACTTTGAAGAAGTCACCTAGGAAGTCTGACATTGCAGTCTGAAAATAAGAAGATTCAAAATTTAGGGCATGTCACACAGTGAGACTATTGTCTGCAAGACAACTGGCTGTTTGCAGACAACTGCTGCACCTGCACTGCATAGGTGATTTCAGAAGAGATATGTAGTCTTTCTCAATCAGTTTTCTCCCATGTGAAAGTTTAATCCAGACACTTAAAACCAAACATCTCCCTGCTTTAATTTTCACTATCAGGTAACTAAAGCATAAGGATAAAAAGGAATAACTTGTTTCAGAAAGGGATTATACTGAATTTGATATTACTACTCAGGATGAAATTTTGGTTATGAAGATGGTATTATACTCACACAAACTTATGTATCGGCATGACAAGAATTAAAAAAATTAAATTATTAAAGCTTCACTAATTATTTAGATGCTGAGCTTGTAACACAAAAAAACCACATTGACACAAAAACTATTATCAACTGTTTAGTGACTGAATTTTTGAAACCCTTGTTTGCTTTCAAACAAGTTTGGGATAGGCACAGATAGCTCTAGATTAATCTGGCAGCACTGGAAGTTACGTCAAAATCTGTCCTTAAACAGAGACATTGTCATATAAAAATGCACGGCATGCACAAACTACAAACTCTTAATTCAAGTAGGGCTAAATGAGACAAATTCTAACAAATCAGCACTGTACCCCTATTGTAATTAACATGTACTCACACATTGAACTATCTTGTTGATTTATGCTAACCTCCATGAAACCTGATGAAGAAATACCTTGAATTGATGTGATTTAAGCATTTAAAACCACATTAAATATGAACCAGAAGCAGGCTGGTTAAAATTTACACTTTCTCTGAAAGATTTTTGACACATTCAGTGCTTGTGAAAGCTGAGGGGATGACGGCCCTAGTCAAATACAGTTGAGTGAGCAGACTGCAAGCATCCCACATTCCACCTCCAGTGCAGTTCAACCGTGACGTGGAGGGACCTGCCTTCTCTTTTACTTTCCTCCTCACACTCACTTTTATTTACTGTCTTGTAAATGTTTTATTAACTAATTCCTGTTGCTGTTAAGTGGGGGGTTTTAAAGTACTTTTAACATTTTGCTACACAGTTTAACTTAAATTCACCTAGTCTTTCTAAATAAAAATAAAAACTCTGAAAAGTTAACAGTCTAAGACTATAGCAAGTTTCTTATTCCTAATATATGAAAATAATATCAGAACCATTATATATGAACATGCTTATCTTTAAATCCTCTTTACTCAGGAAATAACCTGAGGGGTTCAGGTTTCCATCCTCTGGGATCACAGAAGTGGCAGCAGAAGCACGTATTTGAAAACTTCAGTGTGGGTTATGAATGTTGTTTTTATAGTCAGAACATTCTGCATGTTCTTTTATGGCACTGCCAACTCCAGTGTTTCCTGCTAAACTTCAGCTACATTAGAAATAACAATCTATAGTTATTTTGTTAAAATAGCTACTGTCAGCTTAAAATCCAGTAAATTAAAACCAAAACAAATACAATGAAGCACTATCAGGTGCTAAACCAACCCTTGAGACCCACATGCCAATTTCTGTGGTTCTAAAACCATATGCTTTTATTTTGTGGCTTTTTTCCTTCCTGTTTCTGCAAAAGCCTCACAGAAACAAACGAAAAACAAGGCATACTGAGAGCTATCTGGGCAGAAATAGCTTTCAAAAGTGCCTAGGAGAAACGTAAAAAAACCAAGGAGAATGCATCAAAAGGGAAAAATGGCTTATTTCTTAATCTATTTCACTTAGAATTGACTCTCTAGAATTACATAAAACTTTTCTGAAAGAAAGCCCCAACATCTATGGGGAAAAAAAAAATCCTGTTCAGAGCTCTAGTGTGCTCCTTTAAACAGATACCAACTTTGAAGCATGGAATAAACACCCCTGTGGCCCAGCGCTTGGGGCACTTGATGGCTGCTCTTAGTTGCATCATGCACCATTCTGGGCAGGAAGCCAACACCACTGGCCAAGCGAGGTCACTCACATGCACAGGGATCTTCTGGTGGCACTGATCCAGCCTCCGCTGCGCCTGCCACACGGCCCCCCTTCCCCAGATTCCTTTGAGGAAACCCTGACACACGTACCCCACACTGCCTCAAATCCTCACTTGATGCAACGCTGGGCAATTTCAGCAGCCATGGCAGCACCACCATGCACATACATTTCCCACCCTCAGAACGGTCAGAACTGTGCTGTTACTCAGCTGTTGAAGAAAGTCTAGACTAAATTAACTTGACTGACCAAATTGGAATTGCAGTCCTTGTCAAACTCAGTGGGAAAATATGCAAACTATGTTTACAGCCTTGTTAAGCATAAAGCCATTAAAAGTCACATACCCAGTAGGTTTCACAACAATGACAAGGAAAACCAGCTGCCTTTATGAAATACTGCTAGCTGTCCACATTACCTTCCCTGGTGTTAAACTCTTAGTATGAAGTCTCCTTCTATCAGGAGGAACAACATTTGGCTTTATATTACCAAGTTGTAGAATTCATCACTTTCATCTCTATGCCATCTGCAGGATATTGAAAATGAAATGAAAACAGAACAGGATTTTTAACATGAGGGGAACACCTGATGTATGAAGTTATTCAAGCCCCAGGAATGTGTGGTATTGCACATTCTCACTGTCACAGCCTTTGCTGAAAAGGATTTCCCTGACCTTTTCTCTAACCAGCAAACAAATAAGCCCTATCTCTCAGCAGGAGAGAGCACTGCTCCATTAGATCATTAAGCAGTTCTATTCAGACTATCCCAGTCTCCTGTCCTTGGCCCTGAAGAAAGAGCTGGCACCGGTCCAATCAGTCAGATAGAAGGAAGGCAAATGTGCTTTCATATGGTACAGCTTGAAATGTCACAGCAGGATGAAAGTCGTCGAACAGACAGCAGTGAGGAAAAGATGTGGTGCTACATGAGGGGTAGTGTTCCAACAAGGAAAGGCTGGTGTTTCAGTCTGCCAAACAACGTAATGACTCATCCAGGCAGAAAAATATTACCACCATGGGAATATTTGGAACGTCTCAGTCTGAGAGTAATTAGGGACTAAACTACACCGGCATGCTTCAGTGATGAAATGAGAAAATAAGCAATACCTCTGTCAAGTTCTGATTGGCGAGTATTAAATGAATATGGGTTTCTATCAAATCTGACCACAAACTAGTAACTTGCAGCAGATTGTCAGAATGGAGTCATATTTCCACTTTCTCATAAAATACGATGGCACAAAAAAACCTGGTGAAGTGAAAAATGTTACAGTTGGCAGTAAGAGTTTTAAGGAAAATCATTACCACGATTATATAATTTAATCCTTGTAACAGGCATTTGCACATAGCATTTTCAACCTCTAATTACTCTGTCTGCAATGGAATAAAAAAGAGTAAGAAGAGGATGGGCAAAAGCAGAAAATGCTGACAGTTTCATTTTATTAATAACTACTGTATACAAATCAAACTGAAAAGCACAAACATTTAATGAATATAGGTGGTGGAATTATTGTACTACTTATCGGTTGTAAAAATGTAAATACTTTGGCAAGAAGGACAAAAGTTAATTTTTATTCTTTTGTATTTCCAACTCGTGCACAATTTGTATTCGTTAAGCAATGCAAAAGGCATTTTTTTCTTTATAATTGTAAAGTGACATTATAATTAAATTGTATAACCTCGGCAGCATCTGCAATTTAAAGGATCACTTACAAGCCGGCTGGACAAAGTGCACCACATTAAGCCACAAACTGAGTTACACATCAATAACCCTTCATTCCAGTGGCTGGGTCAGAACCTCAGCAACATGAAGGAAAAAAAAAAGATTATTCAGAGTAAAAAGGTTTAGAAGGTCAGAAGCAAAACCGCTTACAAGATCAAAATTCCCAGGATTCTTTGACTGCATACACAGAAACCTCCTGTGACACCTGTTCAACTTCTTTTGGCTGCATGGACACTTGTAGCTGAGCTGAACTAAATGCAGTTCCCAAATTAAAAGGAAGGGCAAACACAAATTACCTCTCTGCACAATATGAACAACCCCCATTAGACTGGCTTAATAAACTCTAATAGATGTATAGCTTAATACAATATTCAGCTATTGACATAAACATAAATATAAATTTCAAAGAAAATAACCTACTTTAGTAAAATTACCTGTGCAATAAAAATTAATGAACTCCAAATGATTCTGCACATCTCCACCAAATTGCATTTTCAGGCTCACATCTTCAGGACATGCTGGGTGGTTTGATGCATTCCCACAATTCATCTTCCTGCTAAGCCAATTTTAATTTAAATGCAATTAAAGGCTCAAAATGAACATTATGTATTAGATAAAGCCTTGAATCTGCAGACTATCATAAATATGATTTTCAGAAAAATTAATTACAAGCCATTAGGGTACAAGTCATCTTACTGCAAATGTTGAGTTAAACTGCAGAATCAGTTTGTTCCTTCCATTAAATGTTAAATACTGATTTTAAGCTTTGCTCCAAGTTAATAGCAGAAGGTCAGCATAAAAGAAAAAATGTTTCTGAAATAATCCTCAGAGATACTGGAGACTTATCAATCCACATTAATTGAAAAAAACGTATTCTTTCTAAATACTTAGTGACAATTAGCTTCTGATCTACTTTTTGTCAACTTAAAATAACAATAAAACTCATCACATTCTCCTTGTGCTCTGAATATAGCACAGATTTCTGCAGAAGTTACAGTTGGTGTACAAGTGTTTCAAATGAAAAATCCACGTATGGTATGTGGTTTTGTCTAATCAGTAACCCCACAAACCATGCTGGAGACATCTGCACAAGACACACCATAGACCTGGTACACAAAACCAAGAAAGTCAGATAAGAGTGCTGTCATTTGCTCTGAGGTGCAGATGTCTGAGGTGCATTTGCTCTGCGGTGGAGCCTATGGATTCACTACAACCCCATCATTCAAGCAGCAGCTGTGTAAAATGGTATGATTTCAGACTTTGAGATATGTTGAAATCACAAAGACATCTTTTTAGATGCTCCTGAAGAAGATTCACAAATGTTCTTGTAACTCCTAGCAATGATGATGCAGGATTTATGCATTCTAACTTTTTCTATGCACTTACAGAAAAAGTTCTACATACCTATATACCAAACTGTATATAAAACACATACATTTTTCAAAAATAGAGGGAAAGGAAACTATATGTTGTATATTGTATATTTTAAAAAGCATTTAGCACTGTAGAGACAAAGATATAAGCATCTCTCTCAGAGTTAAGAACAGTTTTTCCAAATTCATGTCTTCTGAATCTCACTGCTATCTGTGTTCTGTAATATCATCCTATAGCTATTAAGTTCTTGCCAATAGTAACCACAATAGATTCAAAGGAAAACTGTGCTTAATTCCCATCTCCTAAACTGACATATTTTATACACAATATGTCAAAACTCTGCATTTTTCATTAACTTCTGTTCTATCATTAAACAGAAAAGCAACGACACGGTTGGAGAAATTCAGCCATTAATCTCATAATAATTGCTTATAAATGTTCATGCTACACTGACAAGCTGAATGCATCTCATGTAGTTGAGGGGTGTCAAGGTAACTTTAAAAAATAAATCTTTATTAAATCACAGCTTTCTTTTCTGACAATATTCAATTTAGGCATGAACACTGAAACTCACACCTTCATCATCTGCACACTTGATTCAACTTAATTTTATCTGCTTGACTATCAAATGTTTCAATATTCACCTCTATAGCCAGGCCTTCCTCCAGCTGTTAACTACTCCAGCCCTCCAGAGGACTGTATGTGTTTGCTTCAATCCATTTATTGTCTTTTGCTTGTCTACATCTGTCCCTAGACACTAATGTACTCACTTCTGGATATTAGTAGATAACCTCTGTGCAGTGGAAGTTTAATGAAATATCTGGCCATCAAGCTGGATGAATGTTATTTTGGCAATTGAACTTCATAATTTAAGGGCATCCATATGACATTCTCTAATTTCAAGGAAAGTGGAAAGCTGTTACATTCTGCAACTATTATTAAGATGCTTTGTATGCTTATGGAACCTTAAACAATTATACTTTGGCAGACAGCAAAACTTCTATGAAATGAAATTTATTATATGCCTTGACAGTTTCAAAAATCAGAGCAATGATTAGGGCTAATGAACACAGAAGACAAGTATTTCCCCAATGAGCTTGTTGCACAGTTCTACCTTTCACTGGCAAAGTTCTTATACAGCTGAAGTGAAGTGATACAGTTACAGACAACAAAAGCACCTTTTTCATGACGTGGGGTTCTTATAGCAAAATATAAGAACAGAGAGAGACTTCAAAATGACACTGGAAAATGAAAGAGCATAAAAGCTCTTAATCCAAGCCTCTGTGCTGCAGCACTGTTCTATAGGGCATAAAAACCCCCACAAACTTTCTTCATGAAGATAAAGTTGATGTAAGCCTACCACCTCAGTCCTTCAAAACATGGGAAAACCTTCAAAATACTATTTCTGTTATGATATCTTGCAATTTTCATATTTTAATATATGCTATGCTGAATCCCTAACTAGCGTTCAGAGTTTTATTTCTGAATCTTTGATCACACATAACTTTAAAAACAAGAGATTCAGAAGGCTGATCAGGGTCCCCATAACTGGGGATTTTACATTGACTTCAGTGTACTAGACATCAGCTTGTTAGTAAAGCCAGCCTGAGAGCAATTAATCTGAACATGCCATCTAAAACATGAAACAGATCCACACCATGCACTCCTCTTTACCCTTTCTGGTATATTCCTGCAAGTTAGCAAAGACCAAGTTAAAATGCATATATTGAAACCTGAAGTAAAACATTTAGCTTGCCTCAGTAGGACAGGCTCTTCTAGTTGGGACGCCCAAACTAACAGGAAGGGCAAACACAAATTACCTTTGTGCACAGCACAAACAACCCCCACCAGGCTGGCACTCTGTTTGGAACAGGGTAGTCCTCACCACAAGACCTGTAACTCAAAGCCTAGAAACATGGTATCTATCAGGGATGATAAAATACCCTGTACGGCAAGGCCAAGGGGAAAAGCAAGAGAAGGAGATTACTGCATTCACCAGTGAGGTGCCACTAACTCTGCAAAATGAATGCATAGCAATGCTATGGAGGAAGCAAGAGAACACTCCAGAACTAATTCAGTGAATAAAACAGAGATACAGTGAGCTGTTGCCCAGATTTTCAAGCACAAGTCCCTTTCACTCTCTTGAGCTTTCTGCTGTTTGCCATTAGATTTTTCATTTCCAAATAACTCTGCAACTAAACAGGTGTAAAAAGTCAAACTCCGCCAAGCTTGGCTGCCCAGGAAGCTGTTGAAACCATGAGGTTCCCATGCAGAACACGGTCTTTGTGACAGCATGAGCTCACTCTGAATAGCTGTTTGTTCAGCGATGTGCATGTTAATGAACGCATTGTTCATTGTTATCATAGAATGCTATTCAGGGTTTCACACAAACATTAATAAAGGTATTTTCTGCATCTTTTTCACTGCAAATTTAAAAGACTTTTATATGTGCATCATTCTGGTCACTGCTTCTTACCAGCTCTTAGGAAAGTGGTCCTAAGCCAATTCTCTAGCCATTCCTATGTCCCATTTTCATTTTCTGTTTTCAGTATATTAATCAATTCCTACTTCCATTGCACTCTGAATGCAAAACTCAACCCTGTTTATGCTAAGACTCCTGTCAAATTCCAGTCTGCAGTCTAATCTGCCTTCAGATCCATCCTATTTTTCAGCAGTTCTCTTAGAAATAAAAATTATCTTCCTTTCCCCTAAACTTTATCTTCCTTACCTTTCTTTTAAAGGCTGAGAAACATCATGATAGATATTTCTAATGAACTTCAACAGTGTTTATCCCCAAAAAACTTAAGCCTAAGAGATTTCTGTTTCTCCATAAATATTACAGGAACACAGACCCAAAATCAGCATAGCTTCCTAAAAGATCAAGATATTCTTGAAAAACACCCTATGTCTCATGAAATTTTGTAGTCCTGAGATTAGACACGGCACTGTAGTTTCCTGACTCTGTTACTGCAACAAAAGGAGCTCTCCTCTATATCATCAGAATAGTAGTTTAACCTTTGCCTAAGATTTGAGCAAGATGTACATACACTGTAGGCTTAAACAAAAGAACTTTAGAGACAATTCTCACAGAACAGTGATTGGATTTCAAACAGTTGTTGCTTTACTGAATACTGAGGACTAGAGCTAATTGCAATAGTTTCCTGAAGTTCCTCACAGTACAGAGTGTAAATTTTTGGGTCACTGAAATACCACAGTTCTTGAAAATGCTAAAAGATGTGCAATATTGCTTTTCATGTTTAGTTATACTAAAGCATGAGTTTATATGGAGTTCCTTTGGGCTGATTTGTTTCAATTTCCTATAGAAACATTTGTTTCTTGTATTTTGTGAACATCTATATGAGACCATATCAGTAGGTTCATAAAACTAAATTTTAAAAAATTAAAGTTCAAACTTTATAAAGTCTATGAAGGTATTTACAGTAAACATAAAAAGTCTCAAAGGATTAAAAGTCTCAAGATATAAAATATATGAGCAAGGTGAAGGTTTTGTTAACTATTCTTTAGGTTTAAGCTGGGGTCCACAAAGGCACCCTCTGCTTAGCTCATGCATCTGCCTAAACAACTTTAGAACTAAGACTTTTCTCAACACCGCTCTGAAACGACTAAGATGTGTCAGGGCTCTTTTGAGATGTTTCATAGGATTATTTTCCTTTCATCAGGGGACTGTATCATTCCCACACACATACATATGTTGGCTTACTCAGAAAAGTGCTTAAAACCAGTATTTCATAATGGACATATTGAACTAACAAACAGAAAATGATGAAGCAATCATCTGCTGACCTCTGTTTTTGTTCCTAGGATTTCAGATGGCTTCTGCTTCACAAACAAGTTAAATAACAGGACTTTTACTTGATTAAAATCTGTACTATTTCAACACCAGAAATTACCCATTTTCCACTTAAAACAAAAGTTCTTCCTGGTTTTAAAATGCATGCATTTTACTTGTCTACTAATACTACATAAAACTTGGAATTGTGAAGTTAGCCCATTTCCTTTCAGGAATAGTGCAACTCAGTAAGTTTTCTGTGCTGTGAAGAGAAAAAGCATTTTCTTTTTCCCCCTTTGGGGGAATATGATACTCTGGTAGAGACCACTGCTTCCCTTCCCAAAACTGTATCTTGTGAACTGTTTAGAGGACTACCAAGGAAATACCTGAGGAGATAGTCTGCAGCAGAGATTATCACTCAAGAGACGCAATTCTATATTGAAACAGAAAATACATTGCTGATGTTGAAAACAGCTATGGAGAATAGCATTTAGGAAAGAAAATATTGGAAAATAACATTTACAAAGTCACATACCTTCTAGTACTACACGTCAAAGATACCTTCACTTAACAGTGGTTAATGTGAGCCTGGTGATCTATTCAGCTGTGATGGTTTAAGACCAGCACGAAATCAAAGTTGAAATAAGCCACTCTCTTCCCCTGTCCCTTCCAGCAAGAGTGGGACAAAGGCAGGTTGAGATGACAATTTACTGAAAGCAAACAGCAATGGAATAAAAAACACATAGTGACAACAGTAGTATTAATAACAAAAGTATACAAAAAGGAGGAGGTACTTTACACACAAAAGGTGTTCACCACCTTGACTTAGTGCCCCATGGCCTCTGGGACAAAGACAAGATGGTGGATGCTCCCCTGAGGTTGCACCATATGGCCACCAGGAGAAAGGCAAGATGGCTACATCCCATGGTAGTGTTGCCTGTTCCCCAGCCTGAGACTATGGAAAACAACAACGGAAAAACTCCTGAAAGCTAGGTTGTCTGTGTCATAATGACTGCCTTTTTCCAGATGGCTGTGCTTGGCTGTGGCCTGCAAATATCCAGTTCACTTCTTCTCCTGGCACTTCAGCCTGCTGCTTCTCTGTTCCCGCTGTGGCTGCCTCCTCTCAGCCGGTGCTGCGGGGCGCGTGCTCTGCTTTGCTCAGAGTGGGGAGCGCACTCTGATGGGCTCAGGCCCTTCACTGCTTTGTTCTCATCTTGGGGCTGCATTCGTGACCCAGCAGCGTTTGCCACTTTCAGAGCTATGTTCTCTGAGGACCAGGAAAACATGGGCAGTGGAGAGGGAGGGGGCTGGGTACACAGGGGCTGGTCCTAGCAACCTCTCCGAGGAAGAGAGAAAAAGAAACTGCTGGAATTCCAGGGCTGCACTCACCTTATCTCCCCCCCAGAACCTCAGCCCCAGTGATGCCTGAAGAGACAGAATAGCAACCTGGCCACCAGCATGTGGTGCTCAGCTTCAACCCCTCTCTGCAACCAGGACATCAGCCTGTATGTCAGAGGCTGGTTTCCTCTTGGGGCCACCATCAGCACTAGAAATGCTATTAAAATCTTGGGATGAGAATTTACATGCAATGCAGACTGCTACAGTTATGCACAGACATTAGAGCAAAATGAGATGTGAATCAGGATGGTTGCAGGTGACAACTGTAATTACAGTATAGACATTCTCCATTCCTTTATGGAATTGCAGTAACCATTCAGGTTGGATGGGACTATGAAGGTCAACTAGTCCAATTTGCTCCAAGCAGGGTCAGTATTAAATTCAGACCAAGTCAACTACACCTACAGTTGTCATTAAACCCTACAAAACACTCAACAGTAATAGTTTGACACAATAACTTGAGGTAAGCAAGGAAACAAAACTCTTTAACTCGTAGAAAAAAATTACCTAAATTCTTAAATTATCCTTCATGTGCCCTGATAATTAAAAGATTTATGACTTCCAGGCAGTTTAAAGGCTGAAGAGAAGAGTAAAAAAAAAAGAGTTGTTCTGTTGTGTCAAAACAAAACCTTTTCAGCACTCACTATAGGTTCTCCTATGACTCTTTCATCCTAGTCTGCAGGTTTAATTTCTTTGTGATTGGTTAACCTGTCCACATCAGCACTTACATGATCCTGCAGTAATAGTAGCAAAGTACCTCAACTACAGATGAATGTATTCTCATAATTTTATTGAGGGATACTGAAATATTATTATCCACATTTACTGACAGAGACCAAGACAAGGACAGATTAACAGATTTGTCCAAGGTCATCCAAGAACTAGGTACAAAGTTATATCTCTTCAATTCCAGTCTAATGCTTACACCCTCAAGCTACTACTTTTCTTTCTAAAACAAATCTTTTGTCTCTTTTTTCAAAAAATTTGTCTCAATGGCATACTTATCTTTCTTTCAGTCTTAAGAGTGTAATGTGCCCTTTTCCTAGCTTCATCACATCTTTCCTTACCCTTTGGAACAAGGTCATTCTTTCTTGTCTTTGTCAAGACAGCTACCAAGAACCCACCCTCCTTTTCCTTATTCCTATAACATAATTTTCCTTGCATATCAGGTTACATTTTTTCTGCACGTCTCATACACAGCACACTGAATCACCTTCTAGTTAAACATGCCTAGTTTATCTAGTTTATCAACTTCCAAAGTGGTCCACACTGTGGTCGAGTCTGAAAAGTCACACTACTTCAGGCCTGTAAACCTGGCCCAAATTGTGAATGGGCTTACACTTGAGGTCTGCCCTTATAAACCCCATGAATACAACTGGCTCAAACCATTTGGCTGCATGAATTCAAGCATGCCTGTCAAACGCTGAAGAGGTACAGCTAGGAGAGCCCATACTTTTAGCAGGTTGCCTGGCTTTCAACCTGCTCAGGTGGACTTCAAGCAGATAGATATTTCCTTTATTTTCAGATTACCATGTCAAAGGCTTTTAGGATAACTCTAGTTATGTTAAGGGACTACTACTCCTACAAGAGTGTCACACACTCTTACACCTCTTGGCAACCTTCAGCAACATCAGTCAGAAAGAAATACCATGTCCTAAAGATCTGACAAGACAAAGTTAACTGATGGCTCCAAACAGTTTTTTCTGAAATTTGTGCTGAAATTATTTGTGTGGAAAATGGCATGTTAACAACAGTTCACTTTCATAGACCTTGCCCCCCTAAAGATTTACCAACCTAAGCAACAGAAATGCTGTATCAATAAATAAAGAAAAATGTACCCTGGGAAAACACAGGTATCAGGTAACACTCCTTTCAGATTATTTACTGCTTTGCATATAGGCGCTCTCCTGTTTGTCCACGGTATAACAAAGTTCAGCCTCTGGATAGAAACACAACACTATTGAGAGAATAAATGAGTCCTAGTTAAAGCAAACAAGACAAAACAATGCAAATGTGATGATAAGCAAAACACTTCATGGGTCACAAAAAAACCCATCTCCTTTCCCTGAAGCCCATGATGTTAGCTGAAATATTTTATCGTCTTCTGGACCCCTACTGCATCACTACAAACCTAACCAAAATAACAACTGTCAAAATAACTCATGTGCTGTATGCTGATTCAATACTTTAAGTCTTTCACTTCTAGCACTATGACAAAATATGCATAAGAAACCAACCGCTCCTACTCAACCAGAAGTCTACAGCATCATCTTATACTTCCCCAAGAAAGCCATGACTCCTGTGTTCCTTCTAGTCAGTGAGTATCCTCAGTCTTACTGAAGTCATCTTTTGCTAAACTCAGAAGACCTGTGGTTTTTTAGCTCTAGCTCAGTGACAGTTGGTCATAAACCAGTGTGGCTTTTACAATTGGATCTGCTCTGATTTTCAGGCAAGTGAAGAACTTGAAGATTATTGATGATTCTGATGAAATTCAGAGGCCTAAGGAAAATGTTTCTGCCCTTGGACAACTGGAATTATTCCCTCTCCCTTTTAGTATTCATGTAAAATAGATTCTCCAGTAGGTTGTCAGTACACACCCCATGAGCTCCATATTTTCTAATGGGGTTATAATGTAAATAACAGCTAGAACATTTGCAGGGAAAGGCCTTCAAATGAAGCTTTTCAGGAGAAGGCCATTGAAGTTTTTCTTGTCTATTACATTACATTGCTAAACTGCCTCATTTTCATTTTGTTTTTCTTGATTACAACTCTTCACCTGAATTTTGTAATGAAAAACTTACCATTTTCTCTTGCACTTTCTGTTGCATTTTCTGTTGCTGCTAAAATATCAATAAAACTGGACAAGTACTGATTCTGTAGCTGTGCAACTCTTCCTTCAAGTCTCTCTTTAGTTCCTGAAACTCTTATTACGCATAATCAAATGAAATCAATGGGATTTGATTTTTAAGTGATAAAACTATTGCTCTACTATGAGGCAATCTACTTAAAGCAGAATCAAGTACAGCTAAAATAGTACAAGTACTCAAACTATTGTTCTTTTATACATAATAAGGGCATCAATCTAGGTTTGTTAAAACAAGAAATTATTTAGACTTTTATAATTAAGTTATTTTTATAGTTAGAGTCCAGTGCACGTATAAAGATATAAATTTGCAATGGCTGAAAATCAATATAAGCCTTCACACTGGGAAAGCTAAAACCAACACAGTGGATAACTTGGAGGTTAATAAAATAGCAGAGGAAGCAGGAAAAAGCAAGCACACTTGTGAAAAGATCGAAACATACAGCCTTTAAAAAATCTTACAGATAGACATAGCTTGAAATATGCAAATATCCTGGTGCCTGAAATGAGCTTACTCACACGTTTAAAGTTAATCAGGTGTGTGCATTTTGGATGACTTGCATCAAAAAATAAAAGGGGTGCATCATAAAACTTTATTTCTTATTTGGAACTTAATTTGACTAAAAACTTCTATGAAGCTCCATTCAAAGAGCTGAGTAGCAGATCTAGCTCTCATTTCAGTATAACTCAGTATCAAGTTTCTTTAGAAGATGCTTTCAATACGAAAGACAAAAAAAATAAAAGCAGATTTCTAGTCCAAAAAAAAACCGAAAGAAAATTGCTTATTACAACTTCCTAGGCTGAACCGCTTTTTGAAAATCTACCTCAACACTACAAACCTACAATACGGTATATGCATGGGCAACAACCAGCATGGGCAACAACCTCCAAAGAGATGCAATAGAATGCCTTGAACCTCTACTACTATTACCATAGATTTTTGAGGGGTTTGGACAGAAATGCTGTGTGAATTTGAATAATACTATTTTATTGGCTAACTTCTCAGAACTGGCAGTTTGTGTGTGTGCTTCCCTTTAATGTTTAATTTTTATAGAATTCTTATAGCTTCTCTAAAATTTAGGTTAATAATAATAATAATAATAGTGATAATAGTAGTAGTAATAATAGTGATAATAATAATAACATTTCCTCATAATAACTAGTTCCTTGTGTGCCAATGACAATTTTCTTCATAACACTGTTACGAAATCCATAAAGATGTTTACTACAACCTACCTTAAGATATCCTGACATCCTGAACACTCATGCAGCTGTCATGATACTTATTGTTTTTAGAGCATTATGAACACAATCTGGACTTTTATAATATATGTTACCTTAAGACAAAAGCTCATCGTAATTAATAAGTGGGAAAGAAAAACAAGAAGCAGATACCTATAACACATGGACTTTTGCACACATCAGTGGCATCTGTATGATGGCTTTATAAAAGTCAGATACACTTTAAGGCTTCAGTCCCAGGTTGGCAAAAAATCAAAACCCACTTAAATAAATGGGTTTTTAAAGCTGTGTAAACATTTTGCTATTTCTGCTTCTTAGATACCATTTCTTAGATGTTGCTTCTTAGATTTTAGAGCACAAATAGTATCAGTAGATAGAGACTTCAGGAAAGCGCAATGAAATCGAAGAAACTCTTCTTGCCAACTAAAATGAAAGGTCATAAGACAATCCTAAGCAGGTTCTTCTCTCCTTATGCCTG
This sequence comes from Acrocephalus scirpaceus scirpaceus, assembly GCA_910950805.1. Classification (NCBI taxonomy): domain Eukaryota; kingdom Metazoa; phylum Chordata; class Aves; order Passeriformes; family Sylviidae; genus Acrocephalus; species Acrocephalus scirpaceus. The sequence continues at coordinate 26,215,831 of OU383780.1, forward strand.
CACTGAAGTTTCTCTATTTCCTTTGCCATTGTTTGATTGGTTTGGGTTTTTTTTTAGAAAAATCTTGATCATACAGAGTATTCTACACAGCTTCTTCCATTAAATTTGGTATTACTACTACATTTGATAAAATTCCTTTTTATGATGGACAGACACCAACTGAATTACCAGAATTTTCTGTCTTTGCTGTGGCTTCTTTTCAAGGCAACTCACACAGTTATAGACCTTGTCTGACTCCAATTCATATTGTGAGTATGAAAACACTCTAGCATGTGGCTGTGATCATAAAAACTCCTCAATGTTTTGATAGAAATCTGAAAATACATTATTTGGAGTTTTGGGGGTTTTTTCAGTTTAACAGCAGATGTTGGGTATTTTCGGTTTCTAATATAGATTCTTGAATCTGCAGCTCCACACATGTGCTTATCACTATCTCCTGAACTATGGCATTCAGTGGTATAAAGTTGGAGGTTTATCCCTTTACACTGAGTGCAGGATCAGATGGCAAGACATCTCACCACCTTACGATCTAAAAAACCTGCCCATGTTCCCATGACTTTTCACATTCTCTTGCCATACTTTTATTGTAGAATATAATATTATATTAACAAAATTCTATAGTAAATCAAGGGATGTTAATTTACCCATTACCAGGCATGTTAAGCGCAATGGTAATTTAAAACTCTGTAATTATGATGCTTGCTAGACTCTTGATTGAATTCTGTTATATCTATCTATCTCACAAAAGTTCCTTTTGGTGAGTTATTGCCCAAGGACTACTTAGGGAAAGTTGCCTGCAAAGTTCAGAAGGCAATAAATAAAAAAAAAAATACACCATAAAAGTATCCCGTTTGGAAAAAAGGAAAGACATTTTCTTGTTTTTTATCCCTAAAGGACAAATCACTGCCATTCTTACAATGGAAACAATAGGTACCCTTATATAACAGTAGTGCTTTCCAGGAGCTCTTCTATTTCTAAGGTTTAGTTTTGACCAACCTATGTTTTAGGCTGATACCTTGTTTCTCTGGAATTTTTTTTTCTTATAAAAGGTAGTTTCTCATGGTCATTATTTGATATGGTTATTCTGAAAATATGACTCATCATAACAAATGAGGTGATGGTTCCCTCAGTTTGCAAACTGTACATATTCAGTCATTAGCATCTAGCTGCTAAGGTCAAAACACTAGGTTTAAAATGTACTCAATTTTTTAATCCTCTGTGCAATTGGCTACTGTATCTGAGAACTTCAAAACTCTTTTAAAGTGTGAAGTATGCTCTGCACTGCTTACATCTAAATGTAAAGTTCCTGATATAACAGGAAAAATCAAAATATTGCAATATTTATTGTATTTCCCCAAAATATTCATATATCTCCCATGGAAATATTTTTAGCATTTTAGAGTAGTTTTAGTAATACCTGGGTTTCCTATTTTTTCTCAAGTTATATATATGTTCCCATCTGTTAGCCAAGGTCTGATACTGTACTTCATAAAATCACTATGTTTTCCTTACTCTTAATTTTTCCCCTGAAAAAACAGATTAAATATTTTCTCCTAACCTTTAAAAACCAGTCAGTTGTTCTCCACACCGTTCAAATGTGTCTCGTCAGTCATAAGAGTAAATACAACAAAAATTTTAAAATCTCATACAGAAACTGCAATCAATATTCAAACATGCTGCTACTCTTGTCTCTGGCCTAGGAAACCTGTATATCTACTTAGGTGTTTGTGAGGAGAAGAAAACAGCCAGAGTTCAATCTGTGAAGAGAAAAGGAAGGATATCTTTGCTTCTGTTGTATTTTGGAGCTTGCTTGAATAACTTACCACAGTGTTATGTGGCTTTTGTGGTGCTGTGTTGTATTGATTCCACTCTCTGTACTCCTGCATGACTGCAGGATGGCTCCTGCACCCACACATAAGACAGATGAAGCATGGTGGGACCTCTGCAATTAGCAAGGACCAAGAGTCCTTGGTTCACAAAATCAGTTAAAATTATTACAATCAATTACATAACCATAACAACAACTAATCAATTAAAATATTGATTCTCCCTTAACAAGAGAGATAAGAGTTGAAATTCTTTATGGTCATATCACTTACATTAAACATTTTTAGCACGTAATTTCTTGAAACAGATTTAGTTCTAATGAAAAATAGACACCCAATATTTCATGTTGATCTGGTGTCTAAAAACATTCCAATCGTGCTTAAGAAATGTGTCATCTTTCTATTCCTTTGTATCTTTTTATTCCACTCAATGACAAAATAATTGAAGTCATTTGTGATTGATGCTCCATTCTTATTACAGTTCTTTCTTGGCTGTGAAATTCTTCCTGATCTGCCTTCTCGATCTTCCCTAGAGGTGTGCATGACTTCTCTCTTTCTTTAATTCAAAAACTCCTAACATATGGTTCCCACCAAAGCTTAAAAACTGTCTACTTTTGTAACTGTACTGATCATGACAAAGAGGGAACAGAATGCCAGATTACTTGCCAGACTACGCGTCATTTTATTCAAACATTCACAAGCAACTTTTCAAGAGTTAAAATATATTTGTCATTGTAATTTTTAAAAGTATAATTTATCTCTCTACTCTCTCTTTGTGTCCCCGTTAAAAACTGTTGAACCAAAGCTTAAAGGCATCCAGTCTCCTGGGACCTTATAGGCAGTGACTAGTGAGCACAACATGTATGATAGAAACATAAAGGCCTTTGCCTCTACCTCTGAAGGGTATCACTTCCTTTTTTTAATAAGAAGAAATTAGGAAAAAAAAAGAAAGAAAAAAAAAGAAAAAAAAGAAAAAAAAAAGAAAAAAAAAAAGAAAAAAAAAACCCCGCTGGTTCTCCAGCAGTGGAGATCAGAGTGGGAAGAGAGAGCTCAGATGATATTAATGATTAGTGTATTTTCCAGTAGTGTTGATAGGATACATAATCTATTTGCTTCTCAACAAACTTACCTCTTTCATTTTGTCTTTTTACCTGGCTTGGTCAAATAACTGATAAATCTCTTATGAAGACCCTGGAAAGGTTTTATACCCATTTTCAAGGGTTGGAAGAGATAAAAGCAAGGGGTTTTTTGGGGGAAAAAAAAGTTAGATGACAGAAAATGTGGTTAAATAATTAGGATATTTTGAGGATTAGTTATGTACAAATCTTTTACACATGTGAAGCACCACATAAGGTGTTTCACAATGTCTATTTCTATGTTATCTTACATAACTTTATCAAACAATTTCTTGAAGAGCTACAGTTAGCTTTCTCACAGAATATGCTTTCTAAATTTAGTTTTTACATTCTTTCTCAATCTTTCTATAATATAAATTACCAATTCACTTTCTCTTGTAAAATTTTTCAGGTGTCTCCCAAGCCAAAACAGGGATTCATAAAACCAAAAATGGCATAGTCATGATTGCCTGTTTGGCTCACTATTTGCCAGAAAGAATTGTCGATTCTGCTTTTAGCAAGAAAAATACTTTAATGCTATTAGCTGCCATGTAGACAATCTCTTCTGCACAAGGGAAACTAATATTCCTTCTTTAGTAATTTGTTAAAGCTCATTACAGGCATATTATATAAAGGAACCAGCAACAAGCTTTGATGTGCTGCTCATCTAAACTGTCTCCTTTTTGAAGCTGGGGATAGTAGAACTTCTACCTCCTCAAGGATACTTTTAGAGGAATCCTGTCCTATAATTACATCTCCTCAGGGTGTCATTTGAAGAGATGTGACTCAGCTGCAGGAGGTTACATGTGGTGACAAAAGCTTGAAATGCATCTCCGGTATGTATAACTAACATTGGTGCCAAACTGTTGAAAGTGATTTCCACTAGAAACTTTAGTTCACAAAATCCAACCCATTCAAAATTTCTTTATAAAATATAATCCTGAGAATTGACAACTCCCACGGGTAACAATGCTGCAGATTTCTAGCTTAACACTCCGAACCTTTTCTGGAATACTGTAATGGGATAGAGATCGCAAGGTAATACAAATGTAATGGGACTGTAATGGGATAGAGATCCCAAGGTAATACACATTCTCCATTCATATTCAGGCTCTCTCCTCCACTTCCCAGCTTCAACCAACTTGCTTCATAGTGCTATTTTTGTCTTCATGTTTGAAAACCCAAAGCACTTAGACAAATTGCAGTTTCTCTGTCTTCTTGTCTACATTCCTGACACATTTCTGCCTCAGAAAGTTTGAGGCTTGGCGATTGTCATTTCTCATACAGGAACAGATTGGAAGCTGGGGGAGGGATTCCTGCTTCTTGTGCTCATCTTTTCCCACTGTGGATGAATTATACACAACTCAACCAGTTAGCACTACCATAACCACAGTAATTTAGAATATATACTTTACTGCAAACCGTTTTTTGCAGTTGCAAAAAGTTGCACTTGTTTAATGATGTAGAGTGTTGCGGTTCACTGTGTTGCAGTTCACTACTTTATAGAAAGCCTCTTCGAATAACAGCTCCATGGGTTTTTCTGTTTCTGAATGCTTTGATTTAAAAACAGGCCTCTTTGCAAAAATTCATGTTTGCACTGAAATGCTCCTCCCACATTTTAAGAGTGATATAATTGGTTTTACTATATCCTTTCTGAGAGAAGGCAAGTGATTTATAAATATTTTCCACTTCACTACACATTGCATAAATCACTGGACTGACCTGTATGTCAGAGCTTTGTCTGCTCAGCCTTGCTGTGGTTTGGGATCTGGCAAAGGGCTCCTTTCATTCAGGTCACTTTTTGGGTTTATCAATATGGAAAGCCTTGAGCTGGGTTAACTCTGACATTTTTTTCCAACTTTCTTTTGCTGTTTTAGCAGAAGTCAACTCCTTGTGCTGTTGTGTGATAGTAGTAAAAACTAACCAAAAAGGGATTCCTTATAACTTTGAGGCAGGAATTTTATTGTGAGAGGCAAACCAGAATTATCCTTCAAGGTATTCTCTCTTCTTTGCACTAACACACAACCCTTCTTGTGCTGTGCTAACACACAACCTCTTACTACATGTCTAAAGCTGTACTTACTTCTCTTGGTTGAGGGTGAAGGCAATGAGCCTAGAGCAATCACACACTCTCCTATAGGCGAAACTAAAAGGGAGACCTAAATTTAGGAACAGCTTGGGCATTTTTGCAACAACAATTCTCTTATTGATTCATTTCACGTGCATATACTGGGAAGACAAAATGTTTATTTCTCCTTTTGGCTGATGTGTTTATGAGGCATGGGCAAGACTACCGTACATAGCTGCCAAATTGTTAGGTCTAAAAAATCATCTTCTACTGCCACTAGGTATGACAGCAAGGAAAGTCCAGGAGGTTGCACATAGCTCTCTCACTGTTTCCATGCCTACATCAACTGCACATTCACTTCCAAGCTCTTATTCTGTATTCAGAAGAAATCCCTTGTTGAAAGACCACTCTGTTAAATTTCTGGGTTAACAGCTCCTGAATTTAGCTATCACTTTTCAAAGCAGTATGTTCCCTGCCTAATGGTATCTAAAGATCTGTTTGTGCTTGCAACTTAAGTAAGCTTGAAATGCTTTTGCCTTTTCTCTCCAGATATAATTCTTAAACTTCTCCTTCAAAGTATTGCATTGCTTTAAGTCCTTTGTCTGATATTTTTTAATTACTTCTGTCCATCTACCATGAGAAGTCATTGTCTCAGATTCTCTGTTCTATTTTGCTAAAGAATGATGGATTTTTACATATGAAACTGAAGTGAATTTAGTTTCTATTCTGCTGCTATTCTCTTACTGGAATGACTGTTTAGCCTCACGCATTCCTGTGGATGCTGTACTCATGTATGATGATTGCTTGCATCTGATTTTACCCTTTGGGGTTTTTTTTGGCATCTAATTGTTAATACTGCCTTTCCCAAAGATCATATTCTCATGTTATTTCCCAGCCTTTCTACATCAAGACCTATGTTTCATTTATAGATCTCAGATAAATTTTCATGCTTTCTCCATTAGCTTCTACACTGCACCTGAAACCTAAGATTCCTGATAAATAAACATCCCTCTCACATAGCCTTCGCTTTAAGCTTTGCCTGGTTTACAGACATACATGTCATCACCTGACAAAACCACCTAACCTAGGTAATTCATTATACAGTGTTCTGTGTTTTGAAAAAAAACCACTTCTAGGCGGAGAGAGAAATTTGCCCAGTGCTTCCAAACATGTTCCTTCCCCAGCACATTAAACATCTTATGAGCAATTGCTTCAGGCAAGTAGAGATCTATACAGAAGAATAGGCCACAAACGTTCTTGAACAAGCTAAGTCCATATAGGTTTCTGTAACGCCTGTTTGGCCCAATTAATATTTTAGTTCATGAGAGGCCTCATTAATTTTAAGCAGGTTACTAGTGCATATAGCAGTAAATGGATATATCTTGCTGTGAACTTGGTAGCATTCAATTTCTGTACAAGATTTGCCAAAGGCAAAGTTGAAAAGCAAGTTATTTTCAACAGACTTAACCTTGTCTGATAAGAGCTTGAATGGTTACCAGAAAACTTGTAAAGGTCTGCAAAGCATAATCTCTTAAAGAGAAAGACATCAGGTTTGAAGCCTTACATTTTCTGCCTACATTTCTGTGATATGTCATGCAAATAGCTAGACTGCACTTTTCTGTTCCCATGTGTATAAACTGGAGTAAAACTATATTTGTCTTGGTTTGAAATTTTGCTATGAGCTTCCTCTACTGCTAGCATGCAAGAGATATAAATGTAGCTGATAGCAGAGCTGGGAACTATCTTTTCTAGATGATGTTACCATCCAACCTAACCTGGCCAGTTCCATCATATAACATTGCCGTGCAGTGACACAAGCAGAGAAGAAACTCATGACCCTCCTTTTCTCTTTTCCCTGGACATCTCCAGTGTCACAACACAGGGAGAATTGCAATACCCCATTTCCTTTCCAGTATATATTGAAAATCTGAGATTAAGAGAGGTGAAAAATATGGATTCAAAACTCTGGGTATTTGACCAATTCAATCCTAATGGAAACCACATCTGCTCTTGAAAACTGTATGCAATATATTTATAGCAGACAGTAAAAATATTATTCTAAAATTCTGCTTCCCTGTGTTATTACAAAATGACAATATTGTTTTTAGCCTATTTCCTTTAACCAGATTGACAGAATTACAGGTTGACATTACTGTGAAATTTTATGATGTATTATGTTAACTGTGCCAGTTTGATTAGCCTTGATTGACAGCTAGTACCTGCACAGAAAGTTAAATATCTCAGGAAGGAAAGAGTGGTGAAAAGTACTTTGCCTCCTTCACTGGTAACAAGTAACAAGAAATATTTGGTAACAGTAGTAGTAGTAATATAGTACATATAGTATTAAAATATTAATGATAAATAAATTTGTTCATTAAAATTTAAAATACTGGGGTTTATATCAGTAATATAATAATATTCATTATTATTAATTATAATACTCATTTATATTTTCTCTCACCTAAATCACTCTGTGTTTGGCAAACTTTTTACATGCACACTGAATGAACATAACAAGTCTGAAAAAAATGAGATATTTCATTCTGCATACATTTTGCTTCTGGAAATGTACTACCATGTCTGAGGGAGTAAATTTAAAAATCTCAGCACATGCAGTGGCTGCATCTGAGCTATCATATTGTAATGATGCTTCTCTCCTGCAGCATCCTCATCTGTTATCTAAACAGAAGTTGAGATTCTTTTAGACTATAAAATTGGTTGCTCAGATATCTAGTGAATTCAGCAGAGAAGCTGTGCATTACCCCTCTGGCTTTTGGGTTTGAAGACCCTGAACACTTGAAAATGGGTGCAATTGGAGGTTCTCCATTCACCCTGTAGATGACATTAATTCATATCAAAAGGTCACTGCATGTTATAAGACCAAAAAAACCACAACCATTTCTAGAAACTTCCCTGCATTTTACTTGTACAGAAATAGGGGAATTTAGGAAGGAGTGCAGAGGGAACCTGGATTTTTTTTAATGTGCAAAAAATCTTTGAAATTTTGAAATCTCATAGGTGGTGAATGTGTTTGAGAGTTTTTCACTTTAATAGTTCAACATCTTTGAAATCAAGGGATGAAGAGTGGGAAGCACCTCCTTTTCCACATTAATAGAGTTTGGTACTCTATTTGCACAAATCATCACCTATCTTTTGAAAAGCATATGGATTGCCTTCTGAAAAGGACTTAAGGCTTTACATCTTTTGTTGTAGGTCTTTTAGGTTCTGTTTCCTTTAAAGGTTGGATGTTTTCAATTAAATTTCCATCTTAAATTTATTTGTGGCCAGCTAATACCAAACTCTTCCTGAAACTACATGATCCTCCAACTTAAAGTGTCTTCCAGAGTCCCTGGCATTTAAATACCCCTGGGAGAGCAATCATATAATCTCCTAGCCTTCTTTTTCTAGTTACATCCAATTTCCATCCACATTTATCAAAATTTCTGCATTTTTCATTCTCTCCATTCCCAGATAAACAAGCAATTCTCCTGATAATCCTCAAAGTCTTAATCAGTATCTTTTACACTTTGAATTCCCCTTTCCTTAGCACAGGAGACTCCATGCCCAGCCCAACAGCGAGAGCGCTCCCTGGGAACAGTTAGATACCTCCACATAAGAATGCCATAACCCCCAAAAAAACTTTTCCATGTCTCATTTCCCTCCTGGGCTGAGCATAAATCCACACTCTTGAGGCAGAGGGAAACCTGAAGCAACGTGCACAATAGTCCTTGGTTGGGGGCACTGGTACTGGCCATTGGTACCCAATATTTCCTACAACTTGTATAAATCATTCCCTTCTACAGCTCTACCACTAATCGTACCATCCAGTCTTCCCCAGAAACATCACTCCAGTCTTAGGATTACATTTGACTGTTTGACACTGCATCACAGTGGTGCTTCTTAGGCTCTTTAAGATCAATTTCTCTATTTCAGTCATTCCTATCTGGTAGAATTCCTAACTCTTAGAGAATTTAGTACTGTTAGTCCCCAGGAGCAGCATTTTGCACTTTCTGCTAAGCAATTTCATTCCATTTCTGCTACTCTAGTTCTTAAAATTATTCAACGCTGACTGCTTCTTTCTCTTAGTTTTGTCTCACTGGTCAACTTTTTTCAGATCTTGAGAAGTTCCTTAAAATCTCCTCTCCTGTTAGGAAGCTCCCTTTCAGTACCATCACACTGAGCTTAGCTTCTTACCCACCTCCACAATCCCGCAATTCTTATGCTGACATCTATACTTTTTGGTTGAATAAATAATTTTTGAAACAGCAATATAGCAAATTAAGCTCGAGAACGACTTTTAGTAGTTAGTTAGCATTTCTTTCCCCAAAAGAAAGTCAGCTATCTGGTTAGGAAGAAATCAGGTTAATCTTGTGTGATCTGCCTTTTTTTTTTTTTTTTTTTTTTAATGCAAGTTTAATTTTATAATTCTTCAGCCAGGAGAGCAAAGTAAAATGTCACATAATAGACTCTGGTTTTATATTTCTATATCTTCTCAAAAATGACTACGTAACCTTTCTAACTTCCATTTTTAATTAATTAGGTCCATATAGACAAACCCTTTTGACCTTTGTAATAACATCTTGAGTTGGGCACGTTGGAAGAGCAAATCATTTCATGTAATGTTTCAAAATAAATACCTCTTTATCCGTAGGCCTATAGGAGTTGCTTCAAGGGGAAAAATGATGATAAAATAAACAAAGAATACAAAGGCTTATTGTCCCACAGAAATGTTAGGTAATGATTTTAAACCAAGTAAAAGTAATGCCTGGGATTTGGAGAAGGAAATTTTATTTGGCTAAAGATGTTTCTTCAAAATATACAGCCAGAAAAATGATTCACTAATTCACTTATCAATATTATTTTTAAAAAAACATCTATCATGTTTTTACGAGGAAAATTTGAAATGGGAAATTTTTCAAGAACAGTTTGTGTTGCACCATTCCTGTCTTTTAACCTGCATTACTTATGTCATTAGCAAAATAATTCAATGTATTAGTATAGCTACCCTTCAAATAAAAGGGTGCACATTTGCTTGGTGTTTCTTAAAGAAACATTCTATTGTTAAATTGTTATTTTAGCCCAATTAGCCAACAAAATTCAGATTTACCTCCACTCTTAGTTCAGAATGCAATCCCTTGCATTTCCATCAAATGAAACATTACTGATGTACTGGCAGAAACAGAAAGGGTTTTCACTGCAAATTTCCTTTTGCATTTACTTCATTTCTCAATGGATGTTCCAGCATTCTAAGGCGACAATAGCTGATACCTTAGCTGATAATAGCTGATAGTCTCTTTAATTTTCTAAGTCCTACAATGACAGTGAGAAGGTTGTAAAAAGCTGATCTTAAAGTCACTGAACAGAAAATTAAGATGGAAGAAAATTATGATTCTAAGGCACATCTAACTATCCTAATTAGCTTCTGCTGGAGTACCTCACATTCATGCTATAATGGTACATAGGAACATGAATTGATTCCAGAGGGAAGTCTGGTACAGTCAATCAGTCTCTCCACTCATGAGGAGACAACTGCCCTGGTTGAATAAGCCTATAGACCACTGGGAGCTCATATTCCTTCAGCTATAAAGTCCTTTTGGATGCATGTCCTTATCTCACAATGAAATCTTTAAAAGCTTTCTCTCCTGGTGAGACATACATAGAATATGGATTTCCTTTTGCACTGCAAACGCTGCCTAGGAAAACAGTACAGGCAGCTCTAACTTTGGCACTATTGGGATGGAAGATAACAGAGAAAAAGGACGGCAGTGATGAGAAAACAGAGCCAGAAATGCATCCTGCCTCAAAAAACCTCACCAACCCCTATGTGTTTGGAAACGTAGTGTCTATCAACTGCCACTTCCCGGGAGAAGGTAACTAAAAAGAACAACAACTGAACACATCTGGAATTAAATTCAGAAAACAGCCAATAAAAAATAAAATCGGCCTATTTTGAAAAAAAAAGCAGTTAAAAAACTGTGATAGTTGCTGTTCCATTGTGTGGAGAACAAAGTGAATATTTCTCTTATTTTTGAAGCATGCACTACAGCTTATTTATGCAAAATCAGCCTGCCTTGCATCATAGAACCAAACCAAAGCATGTTAGTAGAAAGGCAGAAGAAAATGAAACAAAGGCAAAAGCAAAACATTCCATCCTGGCAAATCTTCTAGGTATTGTGTTTGGCAGGTGTGAGATGCAACTTGGCACAAAGCACACAAAAGGCTCAAAATGCTCTGCCATTCAACCCCAGCTATCTGGGACCACATGTTTAAGTTCATGACCTAACCCAGCTCAGAATGTTCAACAGATAACAGAATCCAACTCCAGAAGAACCAGACTGCCTGTGGGGAGGAGAACCACTTATAGTGCTGCTCTAGAGAAGGCTGCACAGAAGCTGATTAATTCAAATATCAACAAGCGGTTGCCTGGTGCTGGCTGTAGAGGCCCTGATCATTTGCTGATAGTTTTGGGAAGTATATGGAAATGGAGATCTGAAGAGTCCAAGGGACATGTGCCACATGCAAGTTTTAGTATCATTAAAAAATATGAATGGAAACCTACATGACAGAATGTAGTGGCACAAAAAAAGCATTTAAACACCACATTAAAAGGTAGGTAACAAAGGGAAATGAAGCAAGGACATTGCTCAGTGAAAGACCAATAATCTTTCCCAGCATTACTAAAAAAAATATTCCAAATATTTCAATTATATCAAAGTATTTGCAACAGACCTTACATGCATGAAACAGCTGTTTAACAGAGAAAGTTCATGACATTCTCCCTTTGAATGTTATCTTAGATATATTAACACGTGTTTATCATGGCTTCCATACAGTAGTTCAGTGGTTTTATGTAATATCCTTTAAAAAGTTCTAGAAAGGTTTTTTCATTACTGATTTTAAGAGGGGCAATGTGTTTGTTTTTTATTATTTTCATAGATGCTTGATCTGTGCACTATCAAAGGCACAGGAAAAAAAGATGTTATATCCCCATTTTAGCATTTCATTAACTTATCACATTTATTTGGGTTCATTTAGCATTAAGCCTTTCATGAAATTTTTGAGTACAATTCATACTGTTCTATTTCAAGAACTATTGTTCGTGTTTCCTTGTTTAAGAGGAAACAGTTTTATTTTGATTAGGTCTCTACTGGCTTCTGTTAAACTGCCATGTTTCTAAGCATTCAAACATTTTTGCATTCAAAACTTGTTATTAATGGGTAACCAGTTAAAAACGCATGACATACTCTTTGATAAAACTGAATTCCTCCCCCCCCACCTTCCAGTGCCAAATTACTATTCCAGTTACTGATACTTCTCATCATGCAAGACAATGATAAACTCAACTGAATGAAATTGTTATTTCATTGTGACAGGAGAGCAGAGAGGTGTGCTCTATGTGTATGTGTACAGCAGACTGGGGAGATCAAACAGAAGAACATTTGAGACATGCAGTCTGTATGTTCCCTTTGCTGACATAAATATTCTCCTAAATGTGCTGTAGATTCTTCTTTTAAAACAGATTTGGTCAATATAGCTGCAAAAATAAATGTACGTTTTCACCAGAAGCAATGTAAGGCATATTATCTTAATAATGTTCTTTTTTCTTCAAGGTAGGAACTTGAAATAAACACACACATAGACACACTCCCCCACACATACACACCAGATCAAAACAGCTACAAAATAAACATTCGGTGCAGTAGGACTGAGAGGACATATTGGCTAGTTAGAGTAAAACATGCTGTTGCATAGCTGCATCTCATTCCAAAATAAACATGGAATTGAAATAGAAAACAAAATAAGATTTTTTTTAATATAGCATCTTAAGAGTAAGACACTATGAAAAAGAACTCATAAAAAAGTTGCATTCAAAACTAAATTAAGATAGCTTCTAAAAGGCACTGTGTTTTGTCTCTGGTACCAGTTTATATACAACTGATTACAAGAGAAAACTGTGAGTTCAAGTAGTGACTTGACCTGACTTGTTAGGCTGAGTACAAGACAAGCACAGAGTAAAAACTGTCCACTAACACCCAAATCCAGAGTGACTCAGAGGCCATTCTAAGCAGTGCTGGCTGTGAAGGAGTCCACTTTCCACTGTGATTCTACATCTCTTCATTTGAGTCTGACAATACCATTTGACTGAATTGTCCAGCAGAGTGGGTAGATTTGGAATGCCTGTTTTTAGTACCAAACCCAACACTACTACTGTGCATTTCACTTCAAAGCAAGAGGACAAGCTCCAGTGTAATCAGCTCCCCTTGCATTAACCCTCATGAAATGCAGCATCTGGAATCCACCAGACCTGGCTCCCAAATTCTTAGGAGGACATCACCCTCTGCTGCCCTACTGGCTCTGGGGAAGAGGGGCTGTGAGATATTAGTGGGGAGAGAGAAGTTGGCATTGTTCCAGCAGATGAGCCTTTGAAGGACTCTTGTGCTACAGCTGGAATTGCAGTCTGGTCACCACGAAGCCTCAAAGGGGAGTCCTCATTGTCCTGTGCACCTCCAAAAGACAGGAGGAGGCCTCTTTTGTAGTATCTAATGGGTCTTTTGTGCTCTTGCTTTAAATTGAAATGTACAGCAGTAGTGTTGGTTTTGGTATTGAAAACAGGCATTCCACATCTACCCACTCTGCTGTACAATTTAGTCAAACAATATTGCCAGATTCAAATGAGGAGATGTAGAATCACGGTAGGAAGTGGGCTCCCTTACAGCCAGCACTGCTTAGATTGATTACAAAAGGAATATGAGGCAGAGTGGAACTTTGATTCATTGAGCTAGAAAAGCTAATTATGATTTTCTGGAAAACAATTTTGTAAGTTCCTTAGCATCTGTCTTCCAAGCAAGTTCCAATTGAAAAGGAATGTCTCTACTTAGACCATCTAGGGTTAGGACTGCCTCTTGGAGTATCATTTGGAATATTTCAAAGTAGACCCTTTAGGCAGTTTTACAAACTAATATATCCAAGCTGTCCTTATGGACTGTGATTCAGCTCATGTTCATACTTGCATTGTCTTTATTCCAAAAAACATTATACCACAAAGTCTGTATAGCAGTGTGTCTTAAGCTCCAATGATAGACCTGAGAGCATACAGTGTTCATACTCCTGACCTGCAACAGTCTAACACACTACCAGACTAGTTAGAAGACAATTAGTCCAATTTCACATTTCCTAGCAGCCGAAAAATTTCATGTTATTTTAGTCACAGTGGATGGATGCCAAGTTCATTGGAAACAACCCTGCTGATTTACCCAGTCCATTTTAATACTTTAGAAATACTGTTGAAACATGGCTGTCCTAATTACACAGGGATCGGTGCACAGTGTCCCTCTCACCCACGATTCTCCCAGAAGGGCTGCAATCACCTGCATTCCCCTTAATTTCACCATGCAATTCCAACTAATTTCATCCTAGTACAGTGCTGTCAGACAACTCCCATGTCTCTGCGGTTTTAATCGATTAGCTCAATGTCTCTATAATGCATCACCAGCTGCCAGGCACAGAACTGGACGCTTTGCAAGCATTTCAACTAAAAGACAGTTTAATTACGATAGCAGCATCTCAAAGGCATAGGCATAAGGACTTGCAAAGGAATTATTAAAATATTCGGTGTCAACAAACCACTTTATAACTGAGTGAACGATGACAATCAAAAGGTAGAAAATAAGGAGAAAGTCACATTTTAAATAGTCCATTTTAATGAACTCTAATGTAGTCAGGGAAATGGACTGCCTTAAGTATTACTGTTTACACAATGCAATTGTGCTTTACGATAATTGTTTTGTTGCAATACAGACGTGTAAAAATTGACATTACTGTCAGTAAATTACAATACAAGAAAGATACCTCCAATTAGAAAATAGTTGAAGTAAGCAAATTAGACAATAAATAGACTGCCTTAAATTAATAAATTACTGAACCAGACTGTAAACTTTGGTTCATTCCTTGAACCATTCTGTGCATTGCTGATCATAGGAGTGCAATAAAAGGGTCTTGTGGATCTCTGTCTGAAGTGAACACATGCATAAGGAAAATCAAACATAAATAGCATCACTTCTAACAGAATCAAAAGTGACGTGACAGATCAGTCAATGAGACAAATTACTACAGGAATTTAGGGCTAATCCTTTTTTCCTACTCTGTGCAAGGTTAAAGGATGCTCAAAAAGGACTTAGGAAAACCTTGTATCTGCTGCACAGGCAGAGACAAGGAAGCCAAACTATACAACAGTCCCCAAACAATACAACTGTCCCCAACAGTCAGATCCAGCAGCTCTCTCACAAAACACACAGGCTTCACCAAGACTCAAAGTTTGACTGCAAACCATGGCAGTATAATTGTATTTAAAGCCTTTTCCAGCTGACATAAATGGTCACTCATTTGCTCAAAGCTCTGCTTCAACATAAAGCTTACAGCAACCTCAGCCGGGCAGCATCCTAAAACTGGCTACTGATGGGTTGGCAGGTGCTGGGAAAAAGTTCAAGGTCACATGCTCCACTCTAGTGGGAGATGTCTATATTTGATCTTGGTGACCTCTCCCAGCAATCTGAAAGGATGGCATTGACAGAAGCTGCATAAAGACTTGCCCATTCTTCTTTACTACAAGGAAGGTCACTATGATTTATCACCTTTGATGGGAAGAAAAGAAAGAGATGGAGAAAAGAAAACTTACTGCACTTAAAGTTCTCAGAACCTCAGGGCAACACTGCACGTAAATAGGAAATAATAACATCACAAAGCATTTGGGCGTTGCACAGTGCCAATGCAGTACATGGAAGCATGTGAGACTACGTCATCACATGTCTTAGCTGGCTCATTTGCGTAATTTAAAGCATGTTTTTTCATTTGATTAATTCTTGGTTGAAGTTCTCTGATTTTTCTTGGTGCTATAAAACAAAGCTGAGTCACAGGAACATATAAAACCTGGGTCCTCCATTTAAAAGCAGAAAAATCTATTAAACACTTCCACTGCCTAACTTCCATACTTGCTTTGAACATACTGTCTCAACAGCAAGTTCCTGCAGAACTGCAGAAATCCCTTTTCTATCACTTAGCCTGCTGCATCCTGTGGCATTCTGTGCTGAAGTGAAATGCACAGACACCTCAGTTTTCACATCTCTTCTGCAAATATGAGTATGCAAGCCTGTTCAGTAACTTAAGCATTCATTCAGTAATCAGCACAGCACAAGGCACAGTTATAAAGTAAATTGTAACTTAAAATATAGATTTCGAATTCATATGAGTATAATCATTTAGTTATGAGTATAATCAGTTTAGATTTAACAGATTAATCATCTTTAGGACTTTCTGCTAATTTGGACAAGACTTAAGCCTTCCTTCACATTTAGAATAAGTACGTTTTCTTAAATTTTTTTTTTTTTTACATTAAAAAAGTTAGCAATCAGTACACAGAATAAAATGCTATCTTCCATCTTTAAGGCATTTAAAGGAATGTACATTGTCATGTCTGCAATCGGTGTTCAATATACATTTTAAAATTAAAGCCAAATAAATTATTTCTCCTATTGCTTTCTTCATATAGCAGGCAATAAAGCTAGCATGCACATGAGATATTGCAGTTCAGTCAGAAAGGGATGAGCAACACACAGGAACTAGTGTAAAATACCCCAAAAGAACCCCATAATGTATTTGGCTTGTGGGGAACTACAGGAGTGACTTCTGTGAGAAGCCCCTAGAAACTTTCCCTGTGTCTGATGAAGCCAATGCCAAGCAGCCCCAAGGCAGACCTGCCGCTCGCCAAGGCCAAGCCCTTCAGCCACAGCATTAGCACCTCTGGGATTACAGAGTTAACAAGGGGAAAGCAGAAGCAAATTGCAGCCAGAGAAGAGGAGTGAGAATACATGAGAGAAACAACTCTGCAGACACCAAGGTCAGTGAAAAAGGAGGGGGAGTAGGTGCTTCAGCCATGAGAGCTGAGGTTCCCTGCAGACGGTGGTGCAGACCATGGTGAGACAGGATGTGCCCCTGCAGCCCACAGAGGTTCATGATGGAATACCTGCAGCCCCTGGAGGAATGCACATCAGAGCAGAGGGATGTACCCAAAGGAGGCTGTGACCCCGCCATGGAGAGAGGAGCCAATGCTGAGGCAGGCTCTGCATAGGGCCAGTAGTGCCATGGAGAGAGGAGCCAGTGCTGAGGCAGGTTTCCTGGGGGCCATGCTCTAGCAGCCTGTCCTGGACAGCTGAATCGTGTGGGAAAGGACCCACACTGGGACAGTTTGTGAGGAACTGCAGCAAATGGGAGGGACCTGCCATAGGAGAAGTTCATGGAAGACTGTCTCCCATGGGAGGGACCTGACAATGGAGCAAGGAAAGACTGTGAGGAGTCCTCCCCTTGAGGAGGAAGGAATGGCAGAGACAACATGTGATAAACTGAGTGAAGCTCTCCAGTCCCCATCCCCCTGCATCAGCCCCTGTGGGTGAGAAGGGAAAGAACTGGGAAGTAAAGTCCTGCAAGGAAGGACAAAGGGGATTGGAAGGTGTTTTTTAAATTTGGGGTTCTCATTTTCCTAATCTGATTTAATAGGTAATTAATTAATTATTTCCCCAAGCTGAGCCTGTTTTGCCTGTGACAGTAATTGGTGAGTGATCTCTCCCTGTCCTTATCTTGATCCATGACCCTTTCCTTATGTTTTCTCTCCCCATGTCCAGCTGAGGAGGCGAGTTGGCAGAGTGGCTCTGGTGGGCACCTGGCATCCAGCCAAGATCAAACCATCTCACATTGTAACACTGCACAAAAAAAAAAAAAAAAAAAGAAAATTGTCTTGAACTCACAGTTGCTTTGACTCCTATTCTTCATCAGCACATTACTGGTCAGGTCTCTAACAAATGGATAATTTACATTTTTTGGTATTTACATACCATCTGCAAGGGCAAGTGCATCAGCACAGGGGCATGGGTTGGTTTGTTCATCCACTTGTTTAAAAGCTTTTATTGAGAAACAAAAGTGATCACATTTATTTCAAACTCAGTGATGCAGGAGGAGTTATCAAAGATATTATCTTACCAATAAACCCGTACTAATATACAACTATTATTTAATCTGTGGTTAGGTGAAGGGTTAATGTGACTCTTGCTACACTGACTTATCTGCTTAAAAAGTGGATTCTAATTTCCTTGTCTATTATGGGAAGCAGCGGAGGAGGCTTGGGGTTTGGTGTTTTGGAGAGTTTTTTTCAGAGTAATGTGATATATAGAAAACAGCATATCCTTGTTATTTTTTATGTTGCTTTGTAATGAGACGAGAACTGCTTCTTATTCATAATGTCTACAAACAAATTTAGCCACTTTACCCTGGAGAATTATCCATTGGATTTTCCAGTGTCTGATTAACAAGTGTCTAGAGACCATTTTTCCCAGGGCTATCAATCTTTTGCTCTTACCTTCCTTAATTTTTGACCAAGGCAAATTTAATGACAGCAGTTCTCTTCCCAGGAAGTTCTTATTTTCTGGAAGAACAGCATACTGCAAAATGATTTAACTTTTTAGCAATTGAGGTTATACATTCACTTGATTTTCAAAAATCTAATGGAAGAAAATGCAACCAAACAAAAACCACACCTAACATATAAACCTGAGCTGGAACACCTATTTCTCATGTGAAAATCTGTGTCCAGATGCTGAGACTGCATGCATGCACACGCTTTAAATATGAATTCTAGCTCAGATTCATTTAATACTGATTTGACTTCAGAAGAAGGAAAAAGTATTTAATTCATTATCACCCATCCCTGAATTAGATATATGAATGTGAAAATCTCTGTTACTAATTTTAATTGCACTATTCCCTCTCCACAGGAGACTGTTAAATTGGTTTGGTGAAATAGTAGTGAATCACATCAAAGTAGTGGGGTACATTTTATAATATATCTAAATAACTATCCCATTTTCCCAGCATGTTGCTGTGTATTTTAAGTATTAATATTATGACTCCAGTTTAGAAGAATGTAGCTTTATTTTATTCAAATAAATTTTCCTAGTACTGTATGTTAGCACTGTTAAAAATCAGACTAAATTCTAAGTGGCTATGAAGTAATAAAGGAGAAACATTTACTGCAGAAGCCAACACGAAAATGTGTTTTCCTAGTCATAAAACACTCATGAAAGGAGCTTGCAGATGCATCATTTTGATACAATAATGGTCTTTCCCATCTAATCCCACTTTTTTCTTTCTCCTTCAGCTGCAATGTTTATTACCTGAACCTAGAATGGGTTTGCTTGTTTGCTTGTTATGGTTTGTTGCAAGTCTATCAGGCTAGACACTAACATTTCTTCATAGATTTGCAGCATTATTATTTCCACATATCACCAATTCCCACCCAGGAGTGCAACACAGTGTCAGACATCAACACTACCTTTGGCATTGATTTCATAAGAATGCAAAAGTCTAGATAACTGAGGACCTTGATAAATATTCAAAGAGCAAACTTAGAAGAAATAGCCATCGTACTGCAACAAGAGGTGTTCAGAAACAAGATTTTCAAAACACACCAGTATTAGGCATACAGCCAAGTATTTCTATGCTTAAAGACATTGGGTGCCTGAATAAAGAGAATTTCTCACTATAAATAGTCTCAATAGCAACTCGTAAGTGTGAAGGAGAATGCAAGACATAGAATATCTTGAGTAGGAAGGGACCCTGAAGATCATCTAGTTCCAAATCCACCCCACCAGATTGTCCTGGACCTCATCCAACCTGACCTTGAACATTTCCAGCCCCGGAGCATCCACATCTTCTCTGTACAACCTGTTCCTCTGCCTCATCACCCTTACAGTAAAGGATTTCTTCCTAACATCTGATCTAAATATCTCTTCATTAAGTTTAAAATTTGCCCCTTCGTTCTATCACTATTTAGCCATACTAAAAGTCCCTCCCCCTCTTTTTTTATGTTCCCTCTAAATTCTGAAAGGCTGCAATGTGATCTCCCTGGAGCCTTCTCTTCTCCAGGCTGAACAACCCCAGTTCTCTCTGCCTGTTTTTGTAGGAGAGGTGCTCGAGTCCTCTGATCATCTCTGTGTCCCTCCTCTGGACCCGCTCCAATAGGTCCACACCTTTCTTATGCTGGGGCCCAGACCGCAGTATTTGAGCTAGGGCCTCATGAGGGCAGAGTAGCGGGGAATCACCTCCCTTGATGTGCTGACCAGATTAGAGATTGCAATTCTGCAAGAATTGTTTTGGACCAATAACGAGAAATTTTAGATTGAGTTTGGCATCAAGATTCATCATCTTGGTCTCGATTTTCCATCTTGATGCAAAATTTCTCTTAAATAAAACATTTTGTGTGAAATATTGACATATTTAGTGTTTAAGGTGAGCAGCTATATTACACCTTGTTGCCTACACAAATAGAAAAACATGTTTTTCCCTAGAAAATTTTAGGCAGAGGAATAAAGTAAGGCAAGATTGAGTGCTGAAGAAGAAAGAAGATATTGCCAGACAGAGCTAGAACTCCACTTTTTAACAGGTATACTGATGTTACTTCCTCACGACCGCTTGCTCACTGCCCATGTTACTATCCATGTTTTGGCCATAAAGCTGACAGATATTGTTTCATGTGTTGTCAATGTCTTAAACACTAGGTAACATGCTACTGTGAAAAATTTAACTTTACCTAAACAATACCACAGACTTATATGGTTAATCTGAAGGGACACAATTATGACAAAATTCTTATTTAACAGGAACTTCCTGGAACAATCCATCAGAATATTTCATTCATTTTCATTCACTGTCATAAATGGCTACGAATACATACTCCAAAGGCTGCTAAGAGATAAGTAATGTAGGTTCTAGAGAAACCCCAACTGTATTAAACCTCATAACCACTACATAGAATCTCTTTCCAGAAAATCTGTTCCTCATTTAAGCAAAACTAAATGGAACAAAAACCGCAGAATGAACAGCAAGCTACATAAGAGAGCATGCAGTTAAGATGATCCAGGTAAAAGAAAAACTATGAGTACATCAAGTGTTTGGCAAGCTGCTATGCAGGTCTGATTTTCTGCCAGCTTTCATAAACCCCAGATAATCACTGGTAGCACCTGGGTTTCCTCTTCTGGCTTCCACCCTCCATGCTGTAAGAAATAGTCTCTCTCTGCTTACCCTGGCATTATGGTGAACAGACTCCTTTACCCAGGAACTCAGGCAGCTGAGGGCAGGAGTTGCAGATGAATGGAGCAGGAGACTGAAGAAGGGGGATTAAGGATGGAACCACACTGCACAGTATAGCAAAGAATGCTTGTGGTCTAATTACTACAATTAATAGTGCCCTGAAAAATCACCACTTATGCTGACTCAGAATTTGTCTTATACAGACATGCTCCCAGGTGAGGGTGTTGAACAGGAAGCTGAGGAGAATGAAGAGACTGGAGCAGAATGGAATCAGAAGAAGCAGCAAAGGCAGAAAGAAATTATCTCAATGATTTGAATGAATGTATTACCTCACTTTTTTGAAACACTACATGGACTTTGTGACATTTGACAGCTGGCTTCCAATGAAATACAGTAGTACAAAAATTAAATACCTGATTGTAAATGGGGTAGCCTGTGCCAAATACCATTCATACATATATGCACTGACCACACATACAAAACTTTGTATACTTAGATAGCCTTAATGAGCTTTAAAACAGGAAAACTGCTCCTTGCCTTTGTGAGTTAGTCATTGAAAATACAACTGGATATCCAAGGATTCCTAAAAACATAGGATTTGATTAATTAAATGCATAATTTTCTTCAATTCTTGCTAAAAATCACATATGTGTGGGGTAAGAATTATTGGTTTTTTTGAGAGGCATTCTGTAGAAGAGGTGATGTAAATCTTGGATCCAAAATTTGTGAAAAAGCACATCAGAGTCATATTGTGTCAAAGTAATAGTGGAAATTTCCATTCTATTACCACTCATACCCCTCATTAGCCATCCATGCTGCAGTTTCAGATATTTTTAAAAATTATTTAAATTACATAGGAACAAGACCTATAGGACTGAGTGCTGCCACTGCATAAACATGTCAGGAAAAATTTAAGAAGTGACAGGTACCAGAAGTGAATGCATACTTCCTTAAAATTATTTGCATTCTGCTCTAGTTACCTGCCTTCTCAATATCACCAATATTTTAAAGCTTTTAAAAGAACAGGTTTATATAATTTTAAGTTAAACATTACCATATGCCCGATTTAGAATTGAAGACAATACTTTAAGATAGATTTTTAACAAGAGACATGAGCTCAACTCCATGATTTAGCAATAAAATGTATCCTCAGTTAAAATTGTATAAATAAGCTGGAGTACATGGAAATGTAAGAGAGACTGGGAGAAAAAGAGTGTTAATTATGCTAATGGTACTCTTGTAAATGCAAAAACAGATGGCAGAATGAACAACAATGGATTATTTTTTTAATCAAGCAATTTCAAATAAATATCTTTGTTCAAAAGCAGTAAGAAACTATTGCACTGCTAGGAAGTAGTAAAAAACCAATACCTATGGTCTTATCAGTAACCTCACTTATGATCTTCCTAGTGGATATTCCTAAAACAGAACTAATTTCCTGGTTACTGAAAAGTAGGCCGATCCCAATGCTGCTCTTAAGCAAAAAATGTGTGATGGTTGGTATTTGTGACAGATTACACACATTACTTTTAGACTATATATAATGGCTACAAGCAACTGACAATGTACAAAACCTAAAAGTTTATGCAGGAGACAAAAAGTTCTTTGATTGTATAGGGTTAACACTTAAGCCAGCATTCCACACAATTAATTAAATGCCCATATTGAACTTTAGAATCGTGGCAGATAATCTCTGTTTTGACCTGCTGCCACATTATAAAAAGCTAATAAAAACTTTCTCCTCTCATACTTTTTTGCAATGATTAGTCTTAATTAACAACTTTAAACTGTTGGATATTGCACGCCATAAACTAAGGACATTTAAATAAGTTAAAGTGCACAACCTCTTTTTCAGAAACCTTCAAGGTCAAAAAATAAGATCCTTATGTTGTAGCTCTTATCCTTCTTTTATTTTGACAGAAATATAAAGAGAAACAATTTTATTACATTAGCATCCCTCCAGGTACTACATTTCAAACATTGCGTTTAAGCAAATTTTGGCATTTTATATGCACACAAAATTATGACTGTCACCTGCGTACGTAAACTATATGTATACAGTGGTGTTTCAGATTCACAGACATGCAAGAAATGAACATTAAGATATTGTTCTCTTTTAAAAAAGCTCGCTCCAAATGCATACATTCACAGATTCAAAAGAGGGCTTTATGCCTACCTAATTTTCCCACCATATCAGCTAAGTCTAATACAGGATATTAATTGCAAATCCTGCCTTGTTTACATTTATGCAGATATTGCTCTAAAAGAAGGAAAATGAAGCATCCAGATGGCACACACACTCCTGTATTACTGGGCAATGTTGTTTTATTCAGACGAGCACTGTCCAAGCTGCCAACTGGTCTTCTACAAGCAATCATTTTATAAGTGCAGTTCATTTTACAACTGAGAGTTGAAACCACAATGAAGGCCAAGGAGCCATCACCTAGAATATTTGCCCTCTTACAAATGAAATTAGAAAGCATATCACACCTGTCGTTGTGAAGAAAACTAACATGAATTTCAGCAAAATACATTTTCTTAATGCCACAATATTTGTAGATAATTACTGAAAGATTGACTGATACAAATCTTGAAAGAAATAATTGTAATGAAATACAGCTATCATTTTTGTCTTTAAATTAATCTTCAAAGTATTTAATCTTTAATACTTACAAAATAAATGGATGATGTACCCTAGCGATTTGGGGAGAGCTTATGGCAATTCTGGATTATGAGCTCTTTACTCTGTTTATGTGGCAGAAAATGAAGTGACAGAAAAAGCACCATTTGCAAGGTGAAAAACTAGTTAAATGCTTTGAAGTTAATATTTAACTGTATATTCTGTAATGTAAAAATAAAGTAATATAGATTAATGATGACAAGCCTATAAGAATATTTCATTAACAACTAAAGTGGCACAGTTCTCTGAAGCTTTCAGCTCTGTTTTATAATCTTTATATGTACATCAGTACAATGATGGAAGGTGATTAGGACAATGTAGGAACACCTAACAGTCAGCAACATCTTCACATCATTGCAAGGCTGGAAAGTACTCAACTGGCTCAACACACATCATCTCTGATCACTTAACATCCAGAGCTTTCAGGTAGTTTCAGAAGAGGGTCTGCAGTTAAACTGCATGAGAGCTGCAAGGGTACTAGAACTAACTAGAATTTACTTTGTAAATCTTGTCTTCCTATTAAAGTTTAAAGCAATATGATAAAAAATCTTCTATTTCTATTACTTGTATCACATATATGTATGTCTAATAATTTGAATTATTAAATAACATATGTTAATAACATTCATTAAATATATAAACTTGGGTTTCGACTGAAATCACTTAAGTTTTGTATCCAGAAAATTCGAAGGGAATCAGGTGAAAATATGACCTTTCAGATAATAGCATGCAACTCCATCAATCAGCTTTATCATTTACTATACTTCAGCCCATCTGCATGTGTAATGAATCAGAAGAAAATAAAATGAGTGCAACTTATTGATCTTTTAGTTATATCTTTTACTTCTATTAAAATCAAGTTCAGAACAGTACAGAAATACAGGATCTGGAAGTGAAGCTGAGAATTTTCATCCGTGTAAAAGTTATTTTTTAAATGAAAGCCATGGAACTACTTGACAAGTGAAATATATCTAGCTCTTATCTTTGAGTCATCTCAACATAAAAGAAAGTTTGAAGCAAGTAGGGAGGGTATATCAATAGAATCTTCTCTAGCAACACACAGCTATTAATTTGAACCCTACAGGAAACTTAGCAATTATTTTTAGTGTCAGACATTCTAAAGTGGAATTATGAATCACAACCAAATTTAAGTATTAAAACTTATTTTTATAGTAAGGCACCTCTCTACCAAAGAATCAGTGCATTAAGCAAAAAAGAATATTTAAAAACTAAGCCACTGTGGTTTTGTATAGCACATACATAACAACTACCTTTCTGGTGAGAAAACTGGAATAGTGAAATACTAAATATTCCTCACTGTAAGTTTGTTATCAGGTGATTATCAATTCTGTCATTCTTTTAATACATCTGAAATGGAACTATTTCTATCACGTACATCATTCAGCTTTCAAAGCAGCATACACCTCCTTAGTAAGATTTTCCAGCAAGTTCATGAATTGCTTTAGCCTATGAATCTTACTGGATATAAACACCAGCTTTCACCTTCAGAACCACACAGCACAGGTTTGTCCACAAGTTTAAAGAGAAATGCATTTCACTGTCTCATTTTTGTCCTCTGGGAATTATTAAACAATCTTACAAACACACTGCAAATAACATTTCAGTTTAGCATGATTGGTAGGTCACTTAGGAGAGGCTCTGTACTGCTTTTTAAAACTGTATTACTTTTGACACTGAGAAAGGACAGTTTTCACAGGTCAACCTTCAGATCACTGGTAGCAAGCCTAAAACCCTACATCAAAGTTATGTGCACTTTACCTACCTGTAAGTAAATAAAGAAGAGTTCAGCTTCTAATACCAGAGTGATAAAGGGAACAACAATATTGGTTTAAATCAATATTTGCTCGGCCTGTTTTCCCAACTAACTTTTATACTTTACAAGTAAATATCGACTTACAGCTGAAGATTGACCCAAACCAATGTGACCTCCCTCCCTCCCCATACCCTTTTGCAACTCTCCATCAGTCTCTCCTTATAGCTAACACTTCTTTGTCATATTTTTCTACTTTCCTCTTCCAAACTCTCTGCTTTCCACACTGACCCTATCTCTTCCTGTGTACTTACCTATTACTTTCCTTACTCAGTTCTCACTCTGCATGTTTCCCATACTCAATCCTGTGCTTTCCTACTATTTTACAGTTTATGACCTTCCCATTTTAGATCCAGAGTAGCATACTTCAATCCACTTCACTCTCATCATCTCACAAGGTGCTACAATATTATACTGAAATTTCCGCTCTTTGGGTCTTAAATCCCAGTTTCTCCAAACATCTGTCTGTGCTCACCAATGAACTCCTCACAACATCAGATTGCATCTCTAGTGTCATGGGCTTCCACACCCATGGAGATCATAAAATAGGATGTAACAATGCCTTCTTACTGATATGTGGCTGCTTTAGCGAGGGCATAGTCAAAAGCATGTTACCAATGGCTAATGGATATCACTGTAAGCAGTGGCTGAGCAATCCTTGCTGTCTTTGAAGATATTATCCATCTAGAAAATGGCCACTGAACCAGTGTCCTTAGAAATTAGCAGTACAAGCTCTGACAGAATTTGATTTAAAGAAAGATAAAGAAAAAAGGATCAGATTAATGAAGACAGAACACACACAAGACAGAAGGGATGATTCAACTGCTGTTATTTGTCTTCAGATATATTTTTCTTTTAATTGTGACCAAGGGGCAAGATTAATCAGTTTCCTAGCCAATCAAGGGTTACAGGCAGCAATTAGGACTCTGAGAATAATCTTCAAATATGCAAATGCCAGAAGTGTGTAGTACAGACACTTGTAGAAGAACAGCTCCATAGCTCTGGAATGTTGGAGAATGGACTGGAAATAATGAAAAAAAAGTTTATATGTAAGAATTCAGGTATGACTGCAGTAAGGTAATGAACTTCTTCCTGATGTAAATCAAGAATTGCTAGCATTTATGATCTTTTAGCAGTAAATAAACCAAGTATATCATAACAATATTAAACCTAAGAATCTTTGTCCTTAACCTTTTGCCTCTTAAACAAAATATAAAACCAAGAAGAACAAATGCATTATTTCAATTAACTGCTGCTCTCACCAAACATTACACTTTATTTTCATGCTATATCTTAAATATTAATCAACAAAATTATGATATATACTAGGTAAAAAATGTTTTCCAAAAAGAATTTTCCATATAACTTTCCATTCAAGATAAAATTAAGCAATACCTAAAAGAGAAAAAACAGGGATTCTTATGAGCAGATCATTGGTAAATCAGGCAGGTGTAGGAGAGATATTAACTGTAGAATCAATAATTATGTAAATCTTCACTTACAGTAACTTTTACTTAAAATTTGATAAATCCCATCAAAACACTTGTTCTTTTGATAATTTTTTTAAAGCAAATGGGATTTTTTTTTGTAGTAAGTTTTATCAGAAATTAGTGGGAAGCAATTATTCACATGGTCTGCTTTTATTAGGAAATCAAAGGGTTTCTTTCTTAAAAATAATGATTTTTCAATCTTGAATCATTTTCTGCAAGGAATACTTCGACTTTTCCACTTGTCGATTAGGTAGATGCATTTAATCAGTTGGAAAAACATTTGATTAAGCCTATCTTCTTCCCTATCCTTACAGAAGAGCTGAACAAAATCAGAAATGAGGCAAAACTATCAATAAACAGAAATTCTGTACTCTAAACCCAAGATGAGAGTTATATGAAATGTTGGAGAAGCCTTTTAAATTATTGAATCCTTGCTGGACAGAGTGGAAAAGGTGATAGTGCAATCAAAGCACCTCAAAAAAGACTCAGATATGTCAGTTTGAACCATGTTCCAAATTCATGCAACAAGTTTTTTCCATTCAATCCAAGTGTACCAATAATAGTCAAAGATTATTGGCTTTGACAATCACTACATCATTTCCTTATATGCCAGTGACAAATGGAATTGGTGTGTTTTGATTGGTATGTCACTTTGTTGACCACTTTTGCTTAGGAAGAACCTTTGACTTTGTAGAGATATTTTTATTGAAAGATAAAACAAAAAATTATCTGCTGGTAACAGAATACATAACTTGCCCGTGATTTTTGATCAAATACTACCAAATAAAACTTCTCTCTCTTAACAGACACATAGAAAATAACTATTATTTAGAGTACAAAATAAAAAAAAATGGGATAATATGAACCCATTACTAAATGGAGTGGGACCCTGGTAACAGAGGGTACAGAGAAGGCAGAGTTACTGAACACTTTTTTTTACATCACTCCTTAATGACAAGACCAGCCCTCAGGAACCTCTGACCCAGGAGACAAAGGTAAAGGACAGTTGGAAAGATGACCTTCCCTTGGTTTCCCTTTGTTAGAGAACACCTAGGAAAACTCGACATCCATGAGTCCATAGGCCCTGACGGGAAGCATCCACAACTGTTGAAAGAGCTGGCGGACACCACAGTGAGGCTGCTCACAATCAATTTTGAAAGGTTGTGGTTATCAGGAGAAGCACCTGAGGACTGGAAGAAAGCAAATATCAGTCCAGTCTTCAAAAAGGGCAAGACAGAGTACCCAGGGAACTACCAGACAGTCAGCGCCACCTCAAACCATGGAAAGCTGAGGGAGGCCATGTGGAGGCCATCTCTACACACATGGATGCCAAGAAGGTGATAAGGAGTAGTCAGCATGGATTCACTAAAGGTAAATCATGCTTGTCCAACCTGATCGACTTCTGTGATGAATCAACTACCTGGATGGATGAGATCAGTGGATTTTGTTTTCAGCAAGGCTCTTGACACTGTCTCACAACATCCTCACAGGCAGACTCACAACATCATCACAGCAAACAGGGTGTGAGGACAACAGTCGGTAAGGTGGACACCCATCAGTGAGGTGGACTGAGAATTGATTGAACGGCAGATCCCAGAGGGTCATAAACAGTGGCATAGGGTCTAGATGGAGGCCTGTCACTACTGGTGTCCCCTGAGGCTCAATACTGGGTCCAGACAGTATTGTTTAACTTGGATGTTATTGTTTAATCCATGAATGACTTGGATGAAGGGGAGATGCCTCCTCAGCAAGTTCATTGATAACAGGAAGCTGGAAGGAGTGGCCATTACCCCCTTAGTGCTGTGCAGCCCTTCAGAAGGACCTGGACAGGTTGGAGAGATGGGCAGACAGGAATCTTCTGAAATTCAGCAAAGGCAAATGCAGGGTCCTGCACCTGGGGAGGAACAACCCCAGGCACCAGTACAGGCTGGG
The DNA here is from genome assembly GCA_910950805.1 of Acrocephalus scirpaceus scirpaceus. Lineage (NCBI taxonomy): Eukaryota > Metazoa > Chordata > Aves > Passeriformes > Sylviidae > Acrocephalus > Acrocephalus scirpaceus. Next base: position 26,244,907 of record OU383780.1, read on the forward strand.
AGCTGAGCTGCTGCAAAGCAGCTCTGAGGAGAAGGGCCTGGGGGTCCTGGTGCACAACAAGCTGTCCATGAGCCAGTGGTGCCCTTGGGGCCAAGGCCAGTGGTATCCTGGGGGTGCACCAGACAGAGCATTCCAGCAGGTCAAGGAAGGTGATCCTACCCTTCAATTCAGCCCTCGTGAGGCCACATCTGGAGTGCTGTGTCTAGTTGTGGGCTTCTCAGGACAATAGAAACATAGAGTTCCTGAAGGTACAAGAGAGACATGGAGCTCCTAGAGCAGGTCCACTGGAGGCTACAAAGGTAACAAAGACATAGGAGCATTTCTCTCACAAGGAAAGGCTGAGAGAGTTGGGCCTGTTCAGTCCCAGCAAGAGACAGCTGAGAGGGGACCTCATCAATGTCTGTAAGTATCCGAAGGGAGGGTGTCAAGAGGATGGATCTGGGCTCTTCTTGACGATGCAAAGCAATAGGATAAGAGGCAACAGGCAAAAACTGAAGTATAGGAAGTTCCACCACATGAACATGAGGAAGAACTTTACTGTGCAAGTGATCATGTAGTAAGACCAACTGGCCAGAGAGGTTGTGAATTCTCCTCACTGGTGATATACAAAACCCACTTGAAAGTTTGGTTTGATAGCACGTGGGTACTGTGCATATATCAAGATATATGAAAGAATCTAATGGATTTCAAATTTGAACAGAGAGCTGCCACAAATAACTGCAGAATATGTAACTAAAAAAGGAGTAATCAAAAGAGTCAGTAAACGTCTTCATATGAGAAGCATTTTCCAGATTAAGGGCAATGTTCTTTGCCTGAGTGCCTACAATTCTAATATTCCTCATTTTTCTCATGTAGTAAAAGTTGCTTATCAGTAAATATTCTTTATGATTGTCTTCCCTTTAAACCATTCTACTACCAACCTATTCAAAATATATCATATTAAATACTCTGGAAGTATTAGAATGAAGAACCATAAACTAGGAAGGCAGCAGCTACAGTAGCAAAAATATTACCAAGATATTAGTTGGATAAAATATTAACAGCCATGTTATTTCTATTGCTCATGAAGTTGATGGTTGTACAGTAATTTGTATCACCAGTGTTGTGGTATGCTACTTTGTACCACAATCCCAGACATTTCCCTGCACAGTATGAGAAAAGATGGGTCTCTCCCACCTGTTGCTTGCCATCTAGTGCCATGGATTTGCCATGACTCTCCCTCTGAGAGCTGGAGTCATCTGTGTTTCCATTTCTGATCAGTATGGATTCCCATGTCCAAGACTAGCTGCAGATATTAGGTAAGGCAGAGATGTGGCACAGATAAAATGTATCCCCTTTCTCCTAGAGTTCATTACCCAAAGTGATGATGCTACCATGGCATCAAATGAACCCCCAAAAGGAAAGAGATAGTTCAACTATGTCGAAATGTTTCAACATTTAACAGGCTTGTAAGATGCATAAACATACTGCAAATGTCAATCAATTGTGGCCTAAGAAGACAGAATCCATGTAAATTATGTTACTTTTCTACCCAAATTAAACTGTGAGTCAGATATAAATATTTTATCACTAAGCTTCTTACATTTTCAACTTCTTCTCTAATCACCTGCAATTTACTTCAGTTGCAGCTGTGCAGTAGAAAGGGTCAGAGGAAACAATGACAAGATATCACCTTATTTCTCCCCGTCTTCCATATTTAAAACCTGCAAAACTACACTTGAAACAACAATATTCATTAAGTCTTAAGAGGCAAAGACTATGCAACTCTCAATTTCTACTGAAGATATCAAAGCAAGTGATAAGAAGCTTTTGTATTTGCTGGATTTGCCTGGGAGAGTTAACTTTCTTCACAGTAGCTGGTATGGGGCTGTGCTTTGCATTTCTGCTGAAAACAGTGTGGACAATTCAGAGGCATTTTCATTATTGCTTAGCAGTGCCCATACAGTCTTTTCTCCCCCAAAAGAAAGGAGGTTGGGGGTGTGCAAGAACTTGGAAGGGGACACAGCTAGGACAGCTGACTCCGACTGACCAAAGGGATATTCCAGAGCATATGGAAACATGCTCAGCACATAAAGAAGCAGAGAGGTAGGAACATTTGGAGTGAGGGTATTTTTATTCCCAAGTCACTCTTACGCTTGATGGGGCCCTGCTCTCCTGGAGATGGCTGAACACCTGCCTGCCCATGGGAAGTGGTGAATGAATTCCTTGTGTGGCTTTGCTTGCATGTGTGGATTTTCCTTTCCCCATTAAACTGTCTTTATCTCAACCCATGAGTTTTCTCACTTTTAGTCTTTTGATTTTCTCCCCATGCCACTCGGAAGCAGCGAGCGAGCGGCTGCGCAGTGTTCAGTTGCACACTGGAGTTAAACTGTGACACAAGGTTTGCACTGATTTTCTGAAGAGTATATTTCTGGAGTTTCTGTTCTGCAGAAAAAGGGAATATCAGACTATTTCTAGGCTGAGGAGGCAGCAGGGAATAGAATAGGCAAGAGGTGTCTGGTTTTTCCCATATAGAAGAAAAAAGGAAAACAAAAGAGAAGTTGCTTAATGGAAGAGCCCGTTCTTCCAATGTGAAATGATAACAAATGAAACTGAAGAAAATGGTCAGGTTGGATGAAATATTTATATGTACAGCAAATGATAATTCTCATTTTTCCTGTTTCTTCTGATCCTGCAGTACTGTTTATTTATACAATATTGGTATATTCTGGAGAAGAGCAGACATTTCTTACCATATCACCACTCCAGTTATGCCTAATTACTTTCTTGAAAATACATAAAAATAGATAGAATTAGATTAGATAGACAGCCAAAATAAGGACAAATAAAATTAAAAAAAAAAAATAAAGCTAAAAAAAAAAATTGCGGTGAGTTTGGGAGGGGATATGATAACACGTATTCTGCCAGGCATCTTGTCTGAATATTTTGAAACTCAAGCTGGCTACCATTGCAAACAAAAAATCCCATATAACACCCACCTTATAAAAACTTAACGGGAAAGTAGAGAATTATTTTCACCAGGAAGGGAAGCAATGCATGTAAGGAACAGCTGTAACATTTCATAGACAGCAGGTTTTTCTTCAGTGTCCTACATACATGCATTAAGCCTTGAAAGTGTGACAAAATTGGTAGACAGGAATAACAATCTATGTGGATTCTAGCTACAAACATGTGATTGAGCTTCCTTATCCCAGAACTTCCCATTACCCACAACCCATTATTTTCCCAGGGCCTCAGTTCTTTCTAAAATGTTTTCAGTTTCCTCAATGCATGTAGTAATGCCACTATTTTGTTTTCATGCTATCTTTTAAAATGTGCACTTAGCTAGCAGATAAATAAGTCCAAACTTTTAAATGCTTACATTTTGTTTTATATTAGTCTAGTTTTTTTGAGCCAAAGAATAAAATAAACATACTGAATGCTACTGATAAGAAAGATTGATTACTTCAGATTTCTCTTTGTGTTTACTGACAAAAGGCAGTGTGCAGTAGCATACCAGGTTTGTTCTGAGTGAAAAATGAAGCCTAGTTGGTAGATTAACCATCTACAAAATGATTCCTTGCAGAGTACAGTATGGCTCTTTGCAATCTAATATCTTATGCAGCAAATCTGACTAAATTACATCTTTAATAAATCATTTAGTGCTTAGCACGTTTTGCTAATTATTTCAAAATACTGTAATCCTACATTATTTATATGTTAATTTTTTTATCCTAGAAGAACAATACTGCACATAGTGGATTGGTACCTTCAGTAAACAAAACAGCAATATGAAATATATATCTACCAAGAGAAGCCACCATAATTATGCAGCAAAGTGATCATTTAGGATTTGGAAAAGGCTAAACATATAATGCATTCTACTGTGTGCCACTATCCATATACTTCATAAAACTGTGGAAAAATCATAAGTCACAAAAATAAAGCTGCAAAATATCAAGAAGACAGATTTGTAATCACAATCATGCATGAACAATTACATATTTCAAATGTAAAGATCATTCAAATAAATGTAACTGATGGATAATCCTCACAGGGTGCAAGTCAAAGTAAACAGACAGTCCACTTTAGAAAGTGTCTAGTGAATTGATTTAACAAGTTTAATGTGAGCATCAGTGTGGGGCTATTACTGATCGTAAGCTTTACTGATGTTATTTGTTCGCTTGGAAAAATACCGCTCTTTGGAATGAGCACATTAAGGCTAAAATTGCAGAGAAAACCCTATTACAACTTTATTGCTGGCAAATTGGAACCAAACCTTGTCTGTATATCAATTACTTAGAGTTACCACAGAGATAAATCCTTTTTTTTTGTATAGGCTCAATCTTGAAGACAGTGATGAGAAAACTCCTTATTATACCCTACCAACATCACTAGGTTTTCTTAGCAATTTCAAGAAATTGTCAATTAAGTTCTTTTTATTAGGTTCCAAAAGCTGTTAAGTCAAACACAAATCTATCATAAGGCTTGTAACAGCATGTTATTTAGGCACATTTCAATGTTACACTGTTTCATTATCCACCTACCCAAACCCTAATCAAAAGTTCCTATAAAGTGAAGGAGTTTCCAGTTCTCCCATCTCAAGGTTCAGATAAATTTAGAACTCTCATTTCTTGCAGCTGGTCATATGAGTAATACCCATTTAAGTGAGAAAAAATATGATTTAGATGGTTTTAGACCTCAATACAGTTGCTTACAAGTTCATTAAAGCAGAAGGACACACTAATGTGTTATTGCAAAAAATAGAAAAAGAAATAATATTTATGAACTCTACCAAATACTAGTACAAATGTATTGTATTTTTATGGCTCTTGCTGCCTGGTAGGGTTTCCTTTTAGACAGACAGCTACCTCTAAAAATGATAGCTGATAGGGAAAGTTCTTGCTCAGATCCCAGAGCTGCAGTACTGAAATGTGCTGTACTCCTTGCTCCCTGAGTTAAGAAAAATTAAACTCTTTGTAGTAATGATGTTTCCAAGTCTCCAGAAAGAGAAAAGGGCCAGTTATTTCATATAGGAACAGCACAATGAAGAAATTGACAGGTCTGCTATCAAGACTCCTACTTGTCAGATGTCCCAGCCAGAGACAGAGTACCTGAGAAAAATGAGGGGGAAAGGAAGAGAGACATAGTTTTGATGAAGAACTATGTCTAGTCACTTTAGTTCAATATTTCTACAGTGTTTCACATGTTAAATGAGACTTACACTCTGCACCTGGTGATTCATGATCCAGATTTATTAATAAAGTAATTGTATGGTACTCCATCTGGGTTCCCGCCTTCCAAAAGAAACTGCAAATTATTTTGCAGTCATCTAGTTGGTCCTCACAAAGTGATGAACACTGCTACTTATGTTTGGATAGAAAGAGGAACATGCTATGAGTCTGAACGTCTTAACATTAAAAATGCTACCCGGATGTATTAGAGCTAAAGGGATAGATCGAGTGGCTTGAGACACCTTAAGAGAAGTTAACATGTTGCAAGTGAAGAAATTTAAGTAGTTTTGCATGGGAGACAAGGTGGCAGAAATAGTCGAAGTTACAACATAGTCTTCTGTGCTCAAATATTCTTTTTTTTTTTCTTTGCTTCAACAGCTGGCTTCAGGTATAGCCACCCCAATTCATTCTATAGCATCCTGACTAGTTGGTCACAGGCTAACGACATTTGAAGAGGAAGAAGGTCAAAGCTATCATTACAGTGCTGACAACCAATCACAGTGAAAAAAAGTTTTATTTATTACACTTAATATAAGAAACCTTTACTGTGGAATATAATTGTACTGTCACTACACACCAGAGATTTTTAATCCCCAATCATTTCAACATATTTTACACTTCATTACCTTTTCAGTTAGATATTGCAAGAAGACTCTCTTGAGTCTACACAAAAGCCTTAAAAATTGTACTGTTTTTTACTCTCATATTTCACCTATAAGAAACAGTGGATGATGAATTTCAGTGAAGGAAAATACACATACTCTGCACAAGGTAGGTAAAGAATATAGAGGGGAAAAATAGTCATAATATTTTGTTAAAGTTTAAGAAGATCTAACAATTTGTTTCTGAAGCCATAAAATCATAAAATACTGCAAGTAAGAGGTTTATAAGAACTTGGGTATGATACTGTGGCACACAGTATAGCATTGTCTTAGCTAAACAAAATGGACTACATATCCCCCCAATAATGCACAATGCTCTAACAAACAAATATAAAGTAATATTGCCTCTAGGAGGAGATTACCTCCTATGATTCTCATAAGTTCTAATAAGTGTCACTGTGAAAAGGTATGCTATTGTATCACTGGGGATTTTATTCCATAAAAGTCTATCACATACGGTCATTTTTTTCACATAATATAGCTCCCATGCCTTATTCTGTACTGATTGAGTATAATCTAGACCTCATAACCAAAAATTTACACTCTTGACATAATGTGGGTTGTCTAGTTAATTATATCATGACATAAAAATACGTTTTTGGATTCTTTTGTTTGTTTGTTCCTAAACTGGTAAAGTAGGCCCTGAAATACTAATTTGGGAATGTTCTATACACATGGAAAGAGATCTATTTTGCTCCAAGTTTTCTCTTATTTGGGTATTCATTACAATCTCCATTTAAACACAAATGGACCATGCAATAAATAATTATTTTTAAAAAAATTAACACACCACAGCACTCCTACAGCATGGAAACTGACCTCCCTACACTAGATTTCACTAGCACGTCAACAAGTCTAAAAACATCACTGTTTCTCACAAGATTTTTCAAGTACATATTATTTCCTTTTAGAAACAGCCTGTTTGCTTTCTCATAAAATAAAAGTACACTTCTACAGTGTCAAAGAAGTAGAAACACATTTTGTGACATATCAAAATGGTACACTTGAAGAAAAGCAGTCAACAACCAAAATAGAATTTGCCCTTTTTTTTTCTGAAATGTGAAATTTCTAAATCTGTAAAATTAAAGTCTAAATCATGAGTCTGTCTGAACTGATATTTATTCCACCAAATTATTTCCTTGATAAAAAGATACATGGAAAAAACCCTTTAAATCTAGTAGAAGCAAGAAGATATTGCCCAGGAAACAAGGGACAGTAAAGAAAAAGTTAGCTACTCTGAATCTGAAATAATTTAGAAAAACTATAAAACACAATAATGTAAATAGAAAAAATAGTAATTAAAAAAATCTCAAAAATTAATTCTTGTTTACTTTCCACCATATTTTCTTCAAGACCGATTACAGCAACATGCTGACATCAAGCAGATGTGAAACACAATACAAAAATATGTCCCTCAATTTGAAGAATCATTCAGAAGCTTTATTCTTGTAATAACCAGCCACCAGACTAAAAAGTGTTCTGGAAAAATGCATCAGAGTTTGTCTTGCCAGACAACCTTGGAGTATCAGCATCAAAACAAATTAATTCTGCATGGAATCCTGACCTGTGGAAAACAACTTGCTATTTTCTTTGGCAATGGAAGGGCTATTTTGACATTGAGTTTTGCCACCAGTTTCACTGCACCTGGATTTTACTTGCTGACTGATCATTTCCTATGGGAATTTATTTTTGAGAGGCCATTCTTTAGGCTGTTTTGAGCTAAAGATAAACTGAGAAAAATTTTGGCTATCAGAACACTCTGCATAGATATATGACCCAGAATAACAATACAAGTTGATGTCTACCACCAGTTCAATTGAATAACAATTTTCAGTGAAAGTATTTCATATTTATACTGCGGTAAACATGACATAGCTAGAGGAATGTGAGCTCCCCAGCTGGAGTTTTACTAGGATTCATGAACTACAATGGAGGGCTTATCCACTGGAATCTGGTTGGCGTGATATAAAACATCAATGACTAAACCGTCACTGCTGGTAAAATTCCATTTAATCAGCAGACTGATGAGTCAGAAAGTAGCTTAAGGTGAGGAAGCTAAAATATATTTAATATTTTGCATTTAACTCTCAAAGCCTTTCTACAAGGCCCTCTCTAACATGAGAGAATAAAAATGTGAAGGAACAATATGCTAAGATGATAAGTGATTTATCACGAGTAAAAATTTAAGGCAGATTTCCCCCCACGTTCAATTCTCAGTTCTCCGTTCAGGGGTGATGAGACTTTTGGCAGTAGAAAGAGACCAGATGGAGCCGTTGTTTACCTCTGGTTCACCTGGAGTTTGTTCATCTGAAAGCTGGAAATTTTCACCCACTTACCTAAGAACAGAATGGGATCTAGACAAGCAATTGGAAATCCAGTTACTACACCTATCAAAGATACAGAAATCCTTTTTCCTGCAAAAGGCAAGACTAGCTGAGGCTGACAAGAAATATTCCCCTTTTTTTTTCCATAGTATATGTAACATCAGTTTTATGATCCTGAAGAGTTATGTTGGAAACCAGAGCATCTGGCACTGCACGACATTACACTTAGAGAGTACAGTCTTCTCACCTGACCAAGGATATAACAAAAGTTTAATTTTACCATTCATTTCCACTTCTGTGTCTACGTATTTTCCTCTTGTGCTTCAGAGTTTTACGAATTTTAGAATCCTAGCATTGACATATGAAGTACATCAATAGATCACAGTAACTTGAATAACATTCTTAACATAAAAATCACCTATCTATAATTTCCAAAAGACAAAGTCAATTTAGAAAACTTTCTCATAGATAAACTTTTCTATTGAAATTTTCTTTTCTTTTTTTTTTTTAAACAGCCAGACTAGCTATATGTTCTCTTTTTAGAGAAAGTAATATCATAGGGATGTGCAAATAACAGACTATTATATACTAGAGGGATTTGTATATAAGAACAAACGAATGTTTAGAAATGCGCAGATTTCTAGAGGTATTGTTTTTTTTAGAGCCATTGAGATGTTTTCTCTTTATGCAGTTAAGGAATGTACACATTTTCTGAAACTCCTTTGACAAAGAGATAAGTAGATAAGAACTCAACAAAAAAAATTGGTAGGATTTAGTCAATACACATGAACTCTAAAATTGCTTGATTAAAATAAGAAACATTAAAAGAAACAGTTTATTAATTAAAAACTATTTATTAGTTTGTCACATGTTCTATTTTTCCTTTTTTGCATCTTCCTGATGGTTTCAAGCTTGCACCTATTAGCACTGATTTCAGCCATCCGGTGTTATAACAACAGGTGAAAACTGGCAGTATTTATACGCGGGTAAAAAGCCAGATCATACAAAACTGGTACAGAAGACAGATTTTTAAACACAAGAGGACTGCAAAATTATTTTAGTCTTTTACAGAAAATTGTCAGATCAGCAGACAAATGCTAAGAATTGACTTACTTAAAGCTTTAAGAATATTTTCATGTTGAATCAATATGCGTGTCTAGAACCTTGTTTAAGAAAACTATTCACTATGCAAAGTTTTAAATGCACAATATCAAAGAATAATTTTTGACATTTTGATTCATACATGCTTATAAAGCTCCAAGACAACATGGTTTAATTATAAAACATATTTCTACTGCCTTAGTCATGCCAATTAAATTTGATTGGATACTTTCTTTATTCAACAAGCCCCTTTCATGTCATTTTAATTTACTGTCAAAGCAGCCTGAATATTGGAAACTAAATTATTTACTACAGCCCATAAGCCAATAATGTTCCATTTGTCTCTTACAGAGGAAGACTAGACTAACAAGATTATTAAGGACATTACTTGTAATAGCGAATGTCCTTCACTTTATTTGAGCTTCATGCTGTGCTTTCAGAGATCATACTTCAAAAGAGCTCCATTTCATTCCTTCACAGAACTTCTGATATAAATTATTCTTTACTAGCTTTGTAATACTCTGATCATAGAGAAAGTGGACCTGATCTTGTTGGGTAAAAACAGAAGCTTCTTTTCTAAGATAACTATAGAGTTTATTTCTATTAAACACTTTTGATACGCTCCCTTGTGCCAATAACACAGATCAGCTAAATTTATCATACAATGATAACATCTCAGAGATTTAACTCACAAGGGCTTTGGTTGTCCATGCAATGATTTCAAACCAAATTCTGCAATCTAATGCATGTGGTTAAAATCAACCTTGTAAGTTCTTTAACACACTGCATAGAGAATGCAAAAAAGGTAATGCAGAACAGGCTTCAGGAAACCAACAGATCTAGCATTTCACAAAAAGAGACTTGAAAAATAGATTACAAATTGTCTAGGATATAAGCCTGTCATACAGACTGATAAATTGATAAAGGATTACAAACACAAAGAAAGACAACATGGAACAACAATAGACAGAAAAGATAATAAGCTGGAGAAGGTAATTCTTGTCCTAAAGTTAGATCCACTCTGCCTTTTTGTTATGACTCAAGTTCAGCAAGACTCTGAAACAGATTATTAACTCAAAGCAAATTATCTAGTTTAAAACCATGAACCTGCTTACATGACTAAACATTTAAATCTTTTTCTTAACTTAGATTTGAGATTTGTTACTTGTGATCCTGGAAAGTCTTTCAAAAATCAAAAAGGAGAAATGAAAAGCAGAAAGGTTTTTTAAAACTACCTACACAAAGTCTTCAACTTTAGAAAAAGCAGTTATTATATGGGGGAAAAAACTCCTTCAAGAACAAAGAAAGAAAGGTAGAAGATAAGGTAATTCCTCCAACCTCACAAGATATACACAAGAAAAATACCCTGCCTTGTGCAATGCGCTGTAAACTGAATTTCAGACACCAGCATTAATGAAGAAGAGACATTACTAGCCCCATTGGTTCTGCATAAAAGACTGACTAACATGAGCTAAGAAGATAAATTTGAAATACTTATGAAGAAAGAAACAGGAAAATAGCTTAGAATCAGTACTGTAAGTCTTGCCTACTTACTAGCACTGTGAAAACTATGATTATGTTGGGTTTGCCATTTTTGTCCATTTCAATTGCCTTCCGCTTCTATGAAAAGCTCACATGATACAATGTGAAATCTGTGAAAGAGGGAGATGATGACAAAGATACACCTCTCTTCATATTTGTCAAAAAAATGATGGAATATCCAGATAAATTCTTAAAAATCTGAAAGATCCTGGAAACATTCACAAAAATTAGGAACAAGTACCATTTTTTTTTAATTTAATCTACTAAGAAGGTATTTTCATCATTATTTCCACATGCTTGCTAGGTTACCCACTCAGCAAATTCATTAGTTAGAAGCTTTTACATAATGTCCGCTTTTTACAAAACAAAAAAAAGTTCCTGAATATGCAGAAATAAAATGTAGGAAAAGACAACAATAATGCTTTATTGACGAAAGCACTTTCTTATGATGGAGGAGGGCATAAGGTGATAATTTAATGTTCCAGCACAGATTTACTGGATAATGGCCAAATATTTCAAAGCAAACACAGCTGTAATATTTATGTTAAAAACAACAGGCAAGGGTGGCAGTCAATCAGACATTCTGCATCCTTCAAGTACTGACAATAAATTGTTTCTTTCCATACAACAGAAAGATTGCTAAAGTATAACATGACAGAAACCTTTGAGAAAAGGGTGTCATCCTTATAGGAAGGATTTCTTACTTGCTTTTTCAAATACCTCTTAAAGGCCATCCCATTTGCCAGCATCAGTTAATGATTTTAACAGACTTGGAAATGAAACTAAGAAATATTACTAAAAATAATATTGCTGCTGTTAATGCCAAAATCCATAAGAATGGAGAGAAATTTTAATTCTTTATATCTTCGAGACCATCTTGAATCTTTTTTACAAACTTGTACTGGAACTGTGTATGTTATATATATAAGGAGTGCATGAGAATAGTTAAAATCTGATCTGAACAACTGAGCAGAAACTTGCCTTTAAATGGGGGACTTAATCAAAGTGAGAATTGTGGAGTTTGATTTAACAAAATTTGATAGCAAATACTCTCTTTTTATTCTCTATGGTAACATACAACACATCTACTTCATCTGCTGTAGTAAAAATGTGCTGGGACATACAAAGTCAAAAATTACTCAGTGGTCCACTTAAAAAAACCCAAAAAACTCTTATTGTAATGTTTATGCATCGAAATGCACTTTACAAACTCTACTAGACTTAAGATATGCTTTCCTATAAATGTTTAAATAAAGAGTCCTTAGGCTTCCAGTTTATTTATAAAATCCCAGAAAATTTAATAGGATATACAATCTTGAAAATTCTACAGATTACAGAAAATTATACGGAATTTATATTTTTCATGTTTAGACTCATTATCAATAGTAGTAAATCTAGATGTATTTCAACAATTTGAAAGTTAGAAACACAGACTGAGTGGTTTTTATTCAACATCTACTGATGCAAGAGAATCAATTTCTTTCAAGCCTTTGAGAAGTTGCTATCTATTAGTTGCTCACACAGGAGAAGTATAAATATTTCCCAGATATGATAAAAAAAAGTGAAAGAAACATTGAGAATTTTGAAAAACCAAAACAAATCGCAACTCTAAAGTCATAGGATAAATCCCATAATGTCTATGTAATTTTGTATGAAACAAGAGCATAAATTCTAATTGTTAAACTGAGTCTTACAAGCTGTAAGCCTGATCAACTTTTTAATCCATTTTTCTAAAAATAAATTTTTAAAGATATATGCTTAGAATGCATGATATTCTCATATTCCGCAGGATTAAGTATAAATGCAGCACTAAAAAACCCCACCACACTCAAATATATTTTGCATTCCTATATAAGGAAAATTAAATTTGTCTACAATATACATGTGTGTTTCATTTAGGTACTTTATGCCTGTGTGTATGCATTAATCTACATGTAAATATAGGCACAAACAAAAAGTATAAAAATATACTATATTCAAATGAGTTATTCTACCAATTCTAGAATAAAAATTCTATCCCTGGGAAAACACATATAAGTGTAAGAAACTAAAACAGTCGCCATACATACATTCATATATATTTATATGTACCCCCAGGATACATACATAGGAGCTGGAATACATATACGTATAGGAGCTGGAATTATTCTCAGGGAATTTCGAAATCCAGTCTCCTGGTTTTTATCCCAAACATTTATTTCATTTGGGCCTATGTGATAGGAAGCCCTTCCTTTTTCATATTTGTATATGTTTTTGATAAACATAAAGCAAAAAATAATTCAGTGGTAAATTAGGCCTTGTAAAACTATATAGAAAGATGTCCAACAAGTAGTTTCATGTCACTTTTCTTGATTTATGTTACAGATGTGTTTGTATTAAAAGACAAAAAGGCTGAATTCTTTAACATTTTAGTATGAAAAAATATGTGCATAAACTAATGTGGGGTTTTTTTGTGATTGAACTTTATACACCATGTTCCATTTTGACTGAAACAGTGAAATAACTAGCATGTTGCCTCTCTGAAGCCGAAAGCAATTTCCTTTTCTAATTTTAGTTATGCAAAGCCTATGGGCATCATCAGCATTTAGTAATTAGTTTTATAATTACTGCTGTTTTGCTCACTGTCATTCAATTTTTCTTACAACATGGTCTGGGATTGAAACATCCCACATCCACAGCTGTGTAAATTGCCATCCATTTATAAGACAAAAAAAGTAACATTCAACATACATCATTATTCAGTCAAGAATGTGTTATTGGTACTTAGGTGATGCTTTGAGTACATAAGCTGCACAGTGAAATGCAAAGAAAAAATATATTTGAAACACTTAATAAATGCTATATAAGACAGGAAAGTCTGGAAAACCTAAATGGGAAACAAAAGAATTTCCATGAAATGATATTTCAGATTATTACCGATACCAATATCTGTTCTGAATGAGGAGAAAACAAATCTGTTTTTGTTAAAAGACATATACTGAGCTGAAAAACAGTTGAATTCAGAGTTCCTAATAGTGTAGCTTGATCATTATTGGTAGAAGAATTGGTAGACTGGTAACTAACTGCAAAGTCATCTAACCAAGAATTACCTATCAATACCGTGTCAATACATTTAGATATGATACTCCAAAATGTCTGACATAATTGACCAGTTAATTTTATGAATCCAAAAAATACAAATGTGTTTCAGTATGACATATCTGCTTAAACTCAGTAATTTTTCTTAAATAGTTTATATTGCAGCAAAATTAGAGATTGACTAGAATTCTTATGTTACTGTTTTTAAAATATTATATTCCAAATTTTATACTTTTTAAAATTTCTAATTTGAAATATTATCTCAATTATGACTTTTAAAGACAAGAAATGTAATATTCAAATAAGAATGAAAAATCTATCTTTTCTCCTTAAAAAACCCCATAATTTCTTCAGTGAGCAAGAAGTATTATATTCTCTAGAACATATATTGTTTACAGGAAATGATCATGGAGAGAAGAAAGTCCCACAAAAGGTTCTGCCAGTGTCAGTCAGCTACCACAGATGCCAACCTGCTCGAGCAGAGCTGTGCTCTGAGGGGAACCATCTTCCCTCAGCAAGGGTGGCACCAGGGAGCACCAGCACCCATGGGACATCAGCCGTGGGACCACTCATATTTGCCATTCCTTCCTTCCTAGCAGAAAGCAGAGTAATGAAGGCTTTTCAATCTTATCCCCTATCCTTTGTCAAGCTTAGCTAGGAGAAAACAGCTGCTAATAAACATAAAGCTGTTACACACAAAGGGCTAGACTGTGCTCAGCCCAGTGAAGGGATGGAGCAGATATGCTGTTGCAGAGGAAAAATTTAGGCAGATTGCTTTCAAGGATTTTTGCAGCAGTGTCTGCTACTTTATGTTTTGTGACACAGCTAAAGTCTTACATTTTTTCAAGTGAGAAAATAATTCTAAACATTTCTTGCTACAAAAAAAATCTTGATTTAGAATACTTCTCAATGAATAGACAGCGTTCAGTATGACCCAAGTGAGAAAAATTCATTGTTCTCCCAAAGAGCAAAATTTTATACCCTTTACCAAACCCTGAAAAAAAACAAGCAAATGCCTTGTCTCCAGTTACCTACCAAGTATGAGATGAGATCCTCAGAGTCAAGACTCAGGCAACCACCACAGTGGATACTCACTGCTCCTGCAGAACATACCAACTGCTCTTACCCTACAGATTAACAGTCACAGCCCACTTCACACGCCATCCCTCAGATCCTTCAGAGCCCACAAGTTGCCATCAGGGGCCTCTCAACTTTATTCATGCTGCAGGCAGGCGGTGGGATGCCCCTATGCAGGGTTACCAGCTCAGCTGTTCCACCAAGGCAGCCCAAAGCTCTCCAGGGGCTGCACACCCCAGCCCAGCCCAGCCCAGCCCCAGCCTCTGCCTCACCAGCTGCAGTCCAGCAGAACCACACGTCCCTGAAGGACATGCAGTGGCAAGGGTGTTTGTCCCCAGGGATGCAGGTCAGTCAGGAAATTTCTGACACAAGCATGAAACTGTGCCTTTGAAAGACTGATGCCTACACACCATATCAATAACTGGCTTTCATATTTTCAGATTTTTTCCTGTTTGTTTTGCAGTCTTTGGGATTTTTTTTCTTTTCTTTCTTTTGTGTATGGGCAAATATCATTACCATCTCTGTTTCCCTTTGTTCCTTAAAAAAACCCAGAATGCACATAATTTTTGAGTAGAAGAAATAATTTCTGCTTTTGAATCTCTGAAAAAAAGCCAGTTGAGGGACTATCTGGATATATGAAACTAGATCATTCTTTCAGGAAAAAACAAAAGAAAACAGAAATCCCCAACCCAGGAATCCAAATACACAAAATCTGTGAAATGAAAATTCATGTACTTGTGCCTCAGAGGTTTTGGCCTTTATTACCAAAACACATAGATTCACATACAAAGCGTTTTCATCTCTGAAATACGTGTCAACACTTTTACTGAACCTGCAGGAAACACACCTGAATAAAACCTGGTTATTTCTAACAGAACTGAAGTATTGTGTGCATTGATACACCATTCAAGCTGGATGAAATGAATGTCCTACACTATGTCTGCCACTTATTTGAATGATGTGCTACACAGTATTTAAAAAGAAAAGCTGCAAAATATTATCTCCATGTGTTGCTCAGGACAACTATTACTAATGTATGGGAATATCATTTCAGAAAAATATTTTAGAAGCTGGAGTTAGCAATTGACTAGAGTCTAATTAGATGCCTGTTTACACGTGGGGAGACAATTTTGTGGCAAAAAGCTGAGAGAGGAAGTTGAGCTAACCCTCCTGCACTACAAACATAGAGAGCTGCTTTGGGAATTCTGCCTGAAAATACCTTCTTTGCTTCAGATCCAGTAAAACAGTGCGAAGGGGGAATAGACAATTCAATAGTAAAGAAATACTGTCTGAAGGATGTAGCAGATAACAGAAGCTATTAGCTGTAGCACTCTTTTTGCTAGCTTTTGAATACACTCTGCAATAACATGTGCAAAGTATTTTGAGAGCTTCAAATTACAATTCTCGTGTAAATGTGAAGAAGTAATATTGTACATTCCAGAAACCTCTTCATTCATAAAATATTCCTGACCATATGTCTGTAACTAATAGCAATCACCAAAATGGCATGAAACATGGCACAAAAAAGTGTGAAAATAACACATGACAGAGATCTGATACATCTTCAGGGAGAAGTTTCAGGGGAAAATACTCCAGTGTCAGCAACATTCAGTGGCTATCAGAAATTTATTTCTTTTCATTTTGTCATTACCAATTAATCCCAAGTATACTGACAGTAAAAGGTTAAAAAGGAAATAAATTAAGATTATTGTCAATCATTACATACAGAAAAATAATTAACTCAGTATGTTTATTTATCTATTTTTTGCTAGTTGATTAAATGAATGATTGATGACAGGTTCCTTGTTTTCTTTTCCTTCATTTTGTCAGTATAAATGATCAGTATGAAACTAAACAGAGACATTAAATTGCAATTGTTAGAAGCACAAAATATAAAGCAGATGGATCCAGATTATTTCAACTTTCTTATTACTCTAGTGTAATTTAGTAAAATGCATTTATATATACACAAAGAATTCCATTAATAGCCAAAATAAACAGTAACCTGACTTACTTTCCTCTCAAATATTACATATTAATATTCAGGCTTCCCTTTTAAAAAGGAGTCTTTTAATAATTTTGTAGAGAAATTGTGCAAATGAATGCACTTATCCTATTTATCTTCAGATAAATATACAATTTATCATTGGATTACTCATAGCTAACAGTTTGTGCAAAGATGCCAAAGCATTCTTAAATGCTGGCTAGTGTTCAGAACAACACAACCCTAGTATATAGCTTTGGGGAAGATATAAGGGAAAATATGGACACAGTCAATGGAAAAATTGTCCTTCGGGTAACGTGAGATGAGGGAAGAAAGTGAGCTAGAGTCAGCAGTCTCCTGTCTGCCCATAAGCGTACACTCAGCGTCCTCCCAGCAGAGAAATGGTGAGTTAGCCCACTACATATGCAAGGATTTTCTTTTCTTACTTTCTTCACAAGCAAGACAAACAAGACCTACATTCTGAAATTACTCCAAATTTTTGAGGACAGATGAAATCCCAGGACTCTGAAGTGAGGACTGAAGCACAGTTTCCCCTGAGCTGACCAAAAATTGCTGGCTGGCTAGGAAAGTTAACTGAGTGCAACTGCGCTTTTGAAAGTTAAAGGAATTGACCCAGAAGTCTAAGGAGACTGCTTTTATATGGGATTAAAAAGAAAGTAAAATATCTTTCTCCCAGAGCAATTCACAGTGGTAAATGGTTGAGGGCTTGGAACCTTTGTTACTTACAGAATTTAATGTTGAGAACACAACTGAAGGAAGTCATTGGCAAAATCTGTGGCTTTATTTCCACTGTTGAAGAAACTGCCTGACTCTGAAGCAGCCGTTTTTTTGTTGAAGAAATGTCACATCTCTTTTCACTAGTTGGAAATACTAGAGACAGCTGAGCTCAAATCATGCAGATAGTCTGCGTTCACTTAACTCTAATTTTGAACCAGAGGAAGCGTGAATTCAGGAGGAATTATTTTCTTCCTATCTCCATACAAATCCTGGGTTAAGTTAATATGCTCTCTTAGAAAGTCAGTTACTTTTCCTCATTCCTAATTTCTGTGCACCACAGTACTAGGATTATAGAGGCGACTCTGAGGCAGGTTTGGGTTGAATGGAACCATTTGTGTGTGCTTAGGAAGGACACACAAAGCTCACACAGTTTGGCTGTGCTGCCGTTTCCCTTGTCCAGATATGAAATTGATACCAAACATGACAATCCAAGTTGTCTGAATAAGACAGGTATCAGACTGGAAGGTGTCATAAGGAACTTTTTGGACAACTCTGAACAGATTTTTTTCCCCCAGAAATCTTCTGAAGTCTGTGGGCAAGATAATATTGCACCTGTACTATCCTGACCCATTCAATTCCTAACAGTGAAATCCACTTGCCCCAGAAGATTACTTCCCCAGTCTCACCTGTGGTACCTGTTCTCTATGTTCAGTACTTTCTATGATAACCTTTTCCTACTGAAAGAATTATGACATTGAAACAAAATATAAAATCAAGGGTAACTTTCAGTATTCACAATTATTCATGAGAATTCAACTCTTGACATTATTCAATCCTTATCAGCAGAAGGAATCCAGAACCACATCATAATGAGACAGACATTCAGGTTAGTTCCCAAAGTAAAAAAACCCACCAAAATGGCATGTCAATATTACATGAAAATGTATATCAAATACGTGTCACTGGGCTAAACCAAAGAATATCACACAGGAATAGCTACTGCAAGGTTTACTTTAGGTTTTTATGGCACTGTTACTGAAGTATTCTCTTCAGCTGTGGTTTCCTCCATTCCTAAAATATGTGAGAAAATTGGATACAACTCAAGTAAGAGCTACAAGAGTGATTAGACTTCTAGAAGTCATTCCCTATAGTGAAAGACTAAGAAAGCTCAATTTATTTAGTTACTGAAAAGAAGGTTAAGAGGATCACAATACCTACATGTGGAAGATATTTCTGACAGTAGGCAGCTCATTAATCTAGTGAAAAAGGCATAACAAGATCCAGTGTTTGGATGCTGAAGCTGAAATAAGACTACAAATGAGGCACACTTTTTTTCACGGTGACAGTAATTAACCGTTGGAACAATCTGCCCAGGGATGTAGTTGATTCTTTATCATTTAAATGCTTTACATCAACATTAGATACTTTCCAAAGAGATAAGCCTATGTCTCAAACAGATGCAGAAAATACTGGATGAGGTTCTGTCTCGGGTCTGCAAGAAGTCAGCCTGGATGCTTATCAGAGCTGCTCAACATTGTACCTCAACACAACAGTGCTACGAGTGCTCTGCACTTCCAGGAGCAGTCATCTCACGGCCATCATGTCTACCCTTTGTGTGCAGTTCAGTTCAGACTGAACAAAAAATGCTGTCTCCAAAATTCACCTGCCTGCTTGACAGGTAAAATGAGAACCCTCTCAAGGCAGATAGGGACATCCTCACAGATCATCCCATGCCACATTCACTGTCTGGCATAGCCACTGTTGGAGACCAAAATACACCAAAACTGCCAATAAGTACATAGTGTAAAGCTGTTAGAGCATGGACTTTGCCAGATGCTTCTACCCAAGGAACATCTCTTGGGCTGACTCCAAGCTAGTGATGAGTGAGTAGGGACATAGCAAATGGCCTCTCAACATAGCTGCCCGTACGTAAAATATAGTTCCTTTTTGTCTAATGAGTCTGTTGGAGAATCAAGAAGCTCCATGAGGATGTCGAAGAAACCAACTAAAGCCAAATGTATGATGAGGTTAGGTGAGCTGCGAATTTTCTTTTCAGCTCCTTAGAAACATTCGTAAAAGAAAGCTTGTCCTTTAAATCTTCAGGATAGGATGTTGGAGCAAAAGAACAGCAGACAAAAAAAAAAAAAAAAAAAAAAAAAAAAAAAAAAAAAAAAAAAAAAAAAAAAAAAGGCCAGAGAGACAGAAGCTACAAAAAGCAGGACAAGAAGAGTAAATAACAGCTCTGATACATGAAATAAGCAGGAACAGCTGGTATATAGAGGTAAAGAGAAAATAGTGTTTTTAAGTATTAGATAGATGACAAAGAGAACTTTACTTTCAGAAGAACAAAATTAAACACTCCATTTATTTCATTCACCTCTAGGAGGGGATAGAAAGAGCCATTTAAAATGTAAATAAAAAATAAAAACTATCCACTCAGAATGTTGTAGGAAGGTGGAAGTGCACAGAAAATCAATCACTCCTGGACTTGCCATACAATATACATGTTATAGACTTCTGCAGATTTTTTTAGAATACCTAGTTATTATAGTTTTTTTTTTCTTTTGACACTTAAGAATTGGAAATTTGCTACAAAACCTTTAAAAATTACTAAAGGGAGGGGTTTATTATTATGAGATGCACCTAATTAGGATAATATAACAAGAGATTCAATATAAAATGCAAAATAACCAATATTCCTCCTATTTGATTTCTTCATTACCTAACCTGAGTGCAAATCTTCCTGTTTTTCTATATTCTAATATAACTAATATTCTGAAAAATATCTCTTCATAGACATGGGTTAAATTTCCAAATGGGTTAAACCTCCTTTCATTAAACACAGCATTCTTGCAAAGGTAGTGTTATTGGTTAAGAACTGGACTCTTGGTCTTAGGACACAGGAAGAGGGCTCTATTCCCTGCTCTAACACACACTTCTCATGGGATATTGAAAAGTCATCCTTGGCTTTGCAAATGTGCTCAGCAGCTGCTTCTTATGATCAGATTACCAAAGTGCTGAAATCTTTTGAAAATCCGGCTACTTATTTTGTTGCTGAATAGGATCAGAGATCTTTTGAAATCTGGCTCCAGTTGGAGTGCTGTGCTCTTTTGAAAAGCTAGCCCTAAATCTGTATATGCCTCAATTTCTCTATTAGCATTATCAGCACTGTTCTACTTCTAGAGGATGAGAAACAGCTCACGTACACAGTAATTCAAACCTAAAAGTGGATATATAGATGTAAAATTGCTCTTATAATTGTAGAAATACAATATGTACTTAGAAAAGAAAATAAAACAGCAGTTCCTGATTTTTCCTAACTTTTGCACAAATAGTTTTCTTTAAGATCTACAGTGATGTAGTGTTGACAATATTATTCTACTTGCTATAGGTAAAGTTTGGGAATTGTCTATATGTATTAAAATGTGAGCAAAGACATTTCTCTGTCTTCCTTTTATGGTTATAAATAGGTGTTTAACTACTTTACAGATGATGAAATAAGAAATATTTTTGTACTTGTATGTGGTACGATCCCATGCAAAGTAAAGCAAAAATAAATTTTTATAGGATTCAAGTAGAATGCAAAGTGACAACACACACATGCTTGTGCAGACACACTCAGCTAACTCAACGTGTAAGAATTATAGGGAATGATGAGTGCAAATACTGAAATTAAGGTAAGAATTTTCTAATAGCTCCATTCAGGAGGACAACTCTGGCACAACTGTTGTTTAAGTATTTTGTGAAGCACTTGCCTTTCTTTCCTTCCATAGTAACAGAAAATGCAGTGACTAATACCTTTACAATTTAAAATAAAAATATTCACTTTGGCTTAAAAGCTAACAAATAAACAGGAAATTATGTTTCTTAAGGGAGCTTGATATTTTAAAAGAACACAAGTTCCCCAGCTGTGTAGTGATTCTTATTTTGCTTGTGATCTCGGGTAGATATAGAGGCTTACATGTTCTCTAAATTGTAAGCTCTATATGAAGGGTGTTCTTTAATTACTGACAGCTAATGAAAACAGTTTTTACTGATCTCTCTAATGTCCTGGGAAAGTCTTTACTATGGATTCATTGTATTCTACTTTATATCCCTGATTGAAATGGGAGACCACAAGAGCATAGGGATTTGGTGAAAACTCGACTTCCTTCCTCTAGCTTCAAAGAGAATAGTTGCAGAAATTAAGCTGTGTTGATATTGTGGTCAAACTTTGGTCAGACTGTGGTTATACTTGCATATAATATACATATAATATCACTGCACTTTGGTTTTTAAAACTGCTGGATCTACCGTCAGTATCTAAATCTTGCTCTGTTGATCAGAGGGATCTAATATAACTATTACATTAAAATAAATATTATTATTAAATCCATATACTTCACTTCCAAGGCTGTATTATTTACTCCCAATATTGAGACACTTTGGAAAATGCTAGTAAATATACAACTACAAATATATGAGATGGGAAACATAGATTTTCTTTCATTTCAGACAAAATATTTTCTTTGAGTATTATTTTTTTCCTTGTAATACAGAGTGATGTAACTCTTAGTAAAACAAATAATGTAAAAGCCCGTTCAGTTACAGTGCTCTATTCCCTCTAAGCACCCCAATCTGTTGGTTTTTTTTAATTTGTTTGTTTGGGGTTCTTTTAGGTTTCTGCTGCATTCATTATCAGTTGGTTAACTTATTTCTTCATACAGATGTATTTATTAGCCCTGCAATAGATATCCCTCAACAAGATCTAAAATTAGGATTCATTCAATGGGAGATATATGGTAGAAGTTCAGATGACCCAGAAAACCAATAAGCTACAATAACAGAAGACTAAGCTCTTTTGAATGTAGCAGGGCTTTATGTATGTCCTTGCATTCTCTGTCCAGCTGAGGAGACTAAGGTATGAATGTTATACTGAAACTGTTAAATCCAACCACAAGATCCAATTCCTCAACCGCTTTCATTCGCAAAATGGTGCGCTACGATATTAAACTTGGCTGAGGCTTTGTCCAAAGCACTCTTCATAGCAAAGACACTTTCCTTCTGTTCAGAAAAGGGTGAATAAAAAGACAAATAGAAGTTCCATCAGATAGTGCAATCTGCAGATAGCAATGGCCTTTTTTCATTTTACATGTCAAAACTACATCAGTGATTACTGTTCCTGATTGCCACAAGCAAAAAGCAGAACATGCGCTTTTGGCACACCGGACTCATTGCACATCTATAATTGGTTAACCCCATCATGTGAGTTATTTCATAAAGTTATTTAGACTGCACATATAATTTAAGATAGTCTTTCTAAAAAAGACCACCTGGAGCTAACCCATGCAACATAAAACATGAATATAAAAATCATATGGAAGCATTTTATTAAGAGCTTTGGAAAAGAGGGCTGTAGTGCATTGACTTTTACAAAGAAATTTCAACTGGATGAAAATCCATATCATTAGAGTTAAAATAAATTAATTTGGTTTTAATTTGAAAGATTTCCCTGTTTCATTTTAGTATCACTACTGAGGTTGGAGCCAAATCAATCATCAATACTCCTCCTGATATATTTACCTCTGCAAGTGTAAAGCCCATGCTTTTGCCAAAACCCACTCAGCCAACACCACCAGTGTTCTCAACCATGAATTGTAATGACAACATACACTACCTTTTAGCAGGAATGAGGAAAGATGTTCTTAGGAGTGAAATTTTACTGGCATGCTAAGGACTACTGTACACAGAAAAACATGCACATTGAAGGAAGAAAGAATAAAGTGTAAAGTTAAAAACTTTGGAGTGTCTTTTAAACATTATTATTCTTCACCATGTTGTTTTCATTACAAAGGCTGCATTAAGGATTCACACATGTAGAGAAAAATGCAGGACTACAAAAACAAGAGTCAGCCCTGGACACTGAATACCAGGGAAAGACATTTTGCATATTTGGGATTTCAGCTCTGGACTCAAAAAAACCCCTCAAATGACTGAGAATAATAAACTATATTAAAAGAACATAATAAATATGCAATATTTACCTAATCATTGGAACTGTACAAGAAAACAAAGGAAGAAGAATTGCAGTGTAATAGAATGGAAATACAATAGTTACTGTGAGTGAAAGACACTAAAGTCACCTTTTCTGTTTCCTTGCTCTTAAAAAACTTACTGTTTGGTCCTTTTTCTATTTAATTGTAAAGTTTCAAGGTGGAGTTCTAGCAATATACAGCTCTTCTATGGACTGACATCTGATTGACAACATTTTAGAAAAAGTATTAATTTGTTATAAGCAGTAAATGTTTTGTATCTCCACAGAAGTGATGGATAGAACTTTTTATGATACAAATAAGGCACCATAAGAAAGTAAATCATTCACTCATTTCTACTAGCAAAAGTGTAAGGATCAGGTAGGTTCTTTTTATGCCTTTCTTCATGCAAAAAAAACCCCACCAAAAACCTGATCTTGAACCACTTTTCCCACTGTTTTTCTTCAGCATTGAAGCCATGTTTATTCCAAATTTCTTGATGATCATAGCCAGAGCAGATTCTGTAGAAAAACAGAAACTCCTTTCTTAATAGTAACTTTCACTTCAATCCACTTTCCAAGATCAAGTAATTTTACAGTTAATCCGTTTAACTTGATTCTGCCAATATAATGTTCTTACAGTATTTTAAAACCTTAATTGTTATGAACTAGGACACCAAATGCCTATACAATATACAATGCATATCTTAGTTAACTGGACTTGCAATTTCAGACATTTAAGCTAGGTTTGTTTGATAAGAATTACTTTCCATTTATCTGTGTTTGCTGAATAAATATAGCAATCTTACTTTTATCCTCTTTAATGCAGGAAATTTCCCAATATTCTGCCTATAATACTTTGAGGCTAAAACAGCTCACTATTATGAACTTCACATCACCAGCACTTGCAAAGTATGGATTATCCTGAAAATTGTATCAGTAACCTGAACAAGAAAGACTTGTAGAATTGCCTCTGTACAAGCAAGCACTGAAATAAACCATATCAAGCTCTTCTGCTTTTCCTGCATCATTAGAAGTTTTATCATACCTTACTGCTAAAGAGACTATACTGTTGCCAGAATTATTTAACTTTTCCAATACACACAAATCCGTTTTTTCTTGAATTTTTCTAATCCAGTTAGATTTTTTCTTAATGTCTCTACTTGCCTTTGCCAACATTCTGCACCTTAGACATTCCAGTTTATCTTGCTATGTATTTCCCTTTAATTCCCTAGGTTTTCTATAAATACACATACATATTTATTCAAGTTAATTATTTTCCATCATTCCAGAAAAGGACACAGTTTTAGAGTTTTCAAGTGCATAGGAAATTATAATTTTGTAATTTTTTTCTTTAAGGGTTCTTGTCTTAGGGGTTCTAGTTATATTTTATCTAGTTATATATATAGATTTTATTCTAATTTTTTTCCATCAAAATTTTTGCTCACAATCAGTTTCATCCATAAGCTCCCCCACTAGGCAATTAGTGCCTCAAATGCACAAGTATATTGGTTGACACCCCCCTCCATTTGCCAAATTTGAAATCCATCAGGTCATGATCACTTGTCACCAGGCAACCACCAACTCTTAGTCCCATATTCAATTCATCTTGTCTGGGACAACAAGATTCAAACAGAGCTACCTCATATTGGGTCCCATATCTATCATACCAGAAAACTATCAATAATTCTCACAGAGAACATTCATGTTTTATCAGTGAAATTTTACCTCCTGAAATTTTCAGCACTTGGTTTCTCTAACATTCAAAATAAAAGTAATCACCTTTAACTCATGTAATAGGTCAAAGGCTAAGGCACCTCCTTCCATGGCTGCATGGCCACATAAACTGGTTTACAATGGATAAACATTATGTTTGCAATCAGTGGTTGATACTGATACATTGTCAGAGCACGATAGTGGCCTATATATAAACAGGGATCAGATTCTCATAAGAGCAATGCCTGCAAGGCAGGGAGAAATAAATTACAGGGCTATCTGGATTCTCTAGCACAAGAGCAGAAATTCTGCACAAAGGATTTGGATTAGGAGACCCTTTTCATATCAAGGAATGCCACCAAATCATCAGCATTTCCTGTTTTCAACTGATTGACTTGTTCACATCAAACTTTGAAAAACAATATCTTAGCATTTGTGGCCCAAGGAAGAAAGTAATTCTTCATTTGCCCTTATAGGTGGTTTCCCCGAGACAGAATTGTGTAGGGGTTCAGGACAGAAGCCTGGTCTTACTGGAAGGCTTGTGGGTTTTAGCAGGGAAAGGCTTGCACGGTCTTGCCCTTCCTGCTCAGAAGACAACACTCCATTTAAAATATAAAAGGCTAACAACAGGTAATGTTATTTAAAGTGTTTCCACAATAAGGTCATGCAGAAGACAACAACTTATCTCTTACAAATGCATACATATCTAGCACAAAAAGTATTAGTAAAAGATATTTAAATTAATGAAAGTAATTCCACTTGACATTTGGGATAACAATTACCATATTTTCCAATTATCATTATTGCTTGTTTTCTTTCCCAAAGAATTCAAAGTGGACTTATTTCCTCAATCCCAAGCCCCACAGTATGATATGACATCAAGTTAATTTTCAGCCTAGACTTACACACTTTGTTTATTTTGAGAATGGAACCTTTGAAAAACATGCCAGTTTGAAGGAAAATTTTGATTTAAAGTGTAATTTCTCTTCTTGTGTTTATCATCTTTTTTCAATCTCTCTACCAACAGAGACTTGAAATAACATGGAGTGCATTATGGTAAGGAACTTTTCAGAGCTGCATTTACTTACATTGAACAGGAAAGATTTGGACAAGAAATATTTCAGTATACCACAAAGTCTTCTGAGATAATCTGATTTCTCCCCCTACTGATATATATTAATTCCAGAACATAAATGTGTAAACTTCCCAATTGCAGAACATGGAACACTAAAAGTAGAGATGGTTAAACTAAAAGTGACATTCTTTACACAACATACCAGTCAGTCAGTCAGTACTATTTACTGAAGTCCTTTTTCACTCCTCAGCTACTATCTCTCATGCATCTCTTTTCTTATGGTAGAAGTAAGAGGGGTTTTTTTACTTATGTAGGATAAAATGTAAAGTTTTGGCTTAGAAAAACAAAAATTATAAACCCACTTTTAATTTGACATACCCAAAGTTGTCTTACCTATTCTAACTTCCACATGTCACATCATTCAACAGGAAACAAGACTCATGGCCTTGCAAAAACACTTGTATCTCCAAAGACAGAAAGTAACACCTCACTTCAATGAAAAAAAAAAAGAATTAAAAAATAATAACTATTTCAATGTCATCATGGCAAATTATCAGGGCAAGGATATGCAAAATTAGGCACAGAATACTGGATTTAATTTTTGTTTCAAAAGAAACAGATATTGTAAAAGCTGGCAACTCTGTTCAAGACAAAGGGTCATGAGCCTTTTTTTTATAGGTCCTGAGGCAGAACTAATGTCCCAGAGATTGCCCAAAACCAAAATACACAGCATGATTTTACATCCACCAAACACATTCAACACACTGAAGAACATCACCGTGCCTCACACTCCTCCTCTCCCTTCCTCTTTTCAATTGAAAAAAAAAAAAAAAAAAAAAGAAAAGCATGTGGCTCGGCAAAAAGACCCACAATATAATGGAAAAAATAGTGAACACCTGCATGATTTTTGAATGCTTTGAGAAACAGTTTGTGCTAAAAGAACAATGAAATTTAAAGCCAATGATTTGACAACAATATTCCAAAATACAAAGGTCCTCACAAGAGTTTGATGTTGGAACAGGACTACAGGGCCTAGTATCAGAATGCACAAGAGGACTTCAAGTTCCGTGCCACATAAAGCACCACTTCCTGGCTGAACACACAGCATATCCTATGAAAATACTTCTATTTCCAGACAACTTGCAGAAAAGCCACATTTTAGTTCAAAAAATTGATAAGCAACTCATTTATTGTTGTCCTCAGAACATACCCCAGAACTGGAAGAGAGACTTTTGGATGGATGGAAACACAGGACAATAGTAGAGTTATTGATAACACGTTGTATGTATCAAAGACTGAAAACTTTATTCCTACTGACTATAAGTAACATCTTGATTATTTTCTTCCATATAGAATCATACCCTGGTCTTTAAGAACTGTCCTTAAACTCGTCTACTTTGTGTGTGTATTTGTTTATAAGGATTGAGATTTCCTACACATAGAAAGCCTTAGACAATGTACCAAAAGAAAAATGACTGAAGTCTGCTGTATTAGAGGATGGAATTTTTTTTCCATTTTTAGCAAATGTCAAATCGTTGGCTATTGCTTTTAAGATTAATAAAAGATATAATGGTTTTTAGATCGCCTCTAAATAAAGATTACTGTGAATGGAGAAATGATTTACCAATAGTGACCACAATGAGATTTCTTTAAAGGTTACAATCATCAGTTATTTAGCTGAAGCACTGCTGAGAATGCCTGGTCATTTCTTGAATAATGCATAATGTTCATTGCAGATTTGATCTGTATTATAACAATACAGATATTTCTAAAATAATGGAGAAAACTATCTGTTACTTTCCAATTGCTCAAGATATTTCCATGAAGTAATTGACTCTGAAAATATTATATGGAGTTATCTGGGTGCTCATTTGCAAGCACAACTTGTAGTGATCACTACACAATAGGCATAAGAAAACAAACTCATCAGACTTTACAGACTTCTAAGAAAAGCTGTGATAAATACAGGGCAGAGTAAAGGACCTTCCTGAAATGCTAAATTAAAATTATTACATTACTGTGCAGTACTGGGGGACAAATTTAAAACTAAGCTTTTAAAATGAATGATTAACACAAGCAGACCAACACATTTGGGGGAAGAAAAAAAATTGCAGTTGCCTACACTATGTAAGTACCTCTCAAATAATTTCCCAAATACCTTTAAGTCTATTCAGAAGATTGCTTGTGCACATACAAAGTATAATGTCTAGTGCTTTATTGTAGGTTTATCATCCATACTTCATGTGAACCTGCAAGCTATTTATGTGAGCCTGTTTATACATATGAACTTCTTCAAGGGCAGCAAAAAGCAACCTTAATTAATGAAACTGAATTCCTTTTGATGTAATTTCATGAATGTTTGATCAGAATGTGTTAACAGGTTTCTATGTAAGGAGAACTGGTGAAGTCATAAAATATACCTGCATTACACAGTTAAATCTGCTTATGGGGAATTCTTATACAATGAAACACTCTTTCAACAAGAATTGTTTCAACATACTGACACATAAATAATACAATCCTAGTTAGTATTAAGCTAAGCAGCCAAACAGGAGGAAAAAACTCAAAACTTCTTCCTGAGTCCCTACACCCCTTGCACCTAAAGGAATGAGAACCATAGCACTAGATGGCTGGAGAGACAGGGTTATTATATCCCATAGGGTGAACAGACATTAAATGTTTACCCAGCTCTTTTTTAGGGAGAAACATTAATCTAGATCAGATTATTGATGTTGTTGTCTGAGAATAAGATTTTGTTCTTCCTTAAAATTCTTTTCTTCATTAGAATCTTTGCACAAAAAGGAAGATTAAGTATTCAGGTATATATTCTGGAAGAGGATAATGAAAAACAGATCCCAGATACTCTGAAATCAGCAGAGCTCAGACTTTCAGTAACAAAGGACATCTTGTAGAAGCACAGACAGATCATACATTGTACAGCAAAGCCCACTTTACATCTACCTTGAAATACTGTTTAATTGCCTGAGAATAAACTCTCATCCTGTAAAAATGGGGAACATTTGCATATTATATCAGAAGCCTAATGAACCATGTTACACTCATGCCCTGGATGATGTAATTATTGCCTTTTTTTTCCTCCATGAGAATTATATATGATGTGGCAGATAAAATAAATTAAATATATGAAATGATGGAACTATGTTCAGCTACTAAATTCTCAAATTGAAACTGCATTGGTTTTTTTTATCCATGCCTCTCTCCATCCATTGAAAATTTTAACTTTCCTTAAATAATATCACTTCCTTTAAATGGAAGAGCTGGTAAAAGCCCTTTGCACCATCAATACAAGCAACCCTTCATGGACAGCTGTGGGCTGATAAATAAGATTCTATTTCTACCTCCTCCCTCTACCCTCAAGGGTGGCTTCTTTGTCTGCCTCTTGCTATATACATTTTATTTAGTTTAGTGTACTTTAAGAGTTTAGAGTTCATAATTTGTAGAAAAAACCTGAAGTTCTCAAATCTCATATGCTTCTTCCAAAAATATATTTCCTTCAAAATGTGAGAGCAGTAGCTAAAATAAAGGACTATTCTGTCCTGTCAAAGCTAGGACACCCAGAAATTCCAGGTTTGGTAACCCTGATTTCTGCTACTG
The DNA here is from genome assembly GCA_910950805.1 of Acrocephalus scirpaceus scirpaceus. Lineage (NCBI taxonomy): Eukaryota > Metazoa > Chordata > Aves > Passeriformes > Sylviidae > Acrocephalus > Acrocephalus scirpaceus. The sequence goes on from OU383780.1 coordinate 26,275,042, forward strand.
CAAGTTACTCCCTAATTTAAAATACTTATCAGACAGAGATCCCACTCATCCAGATGAGTAGAATTAGTTGAAAAATAATAGATTAAAAAAAAAAGTCCACTTTAGATAGGTCATTGGAAAGACTATTTAGGAGCAACATGAACACAGCCACTAGTTTGTGGCAATCCACATCTAAAGCATCCCCAACTGCTTGTTTGAGCATTGAAAGAGAGCATTTAATATTGAAAACAGTCTTGATTTTGTTGATAAATGCTTACTGGCTCAGAAGTCAAAATAACTTCTATAGACATTACAAGAGGATAAATAATATCCTAGTCTCTCACCTGAAAATTTAAATAATTGAATGTGATGCTTTCAAACTTCAGCAATAAGTGATTCTACCTTTAAGGTATAGGAAGAAAATTAAGAGATTGAGTTCTCAAATCAAGGAATCATGCCGTTTTCCTCTCGCACATATACTTACATAAAATACTAAAACAAAGAAACAAAATAACAGGCAAATAACTTGAAACAATTTAGTCTACATTATCCAGAAGACTTACAGCTGTAATAGGTACATCATAGGTTTGTTGTTAAATAAAAAAATAATTAAAATAAGAGGTTTATTTCACCTTCACATGGTGTCTTTCTCATGCAGACCTCAGATTTCCACATTTGAATCCCTTTAAAGGATTTGATATGCAGGGAAAGAAGAAAGGATGAAGGTAAAAATTTCAATGTAGAGGTTACTAAAGGCTGCCATATTCTATAGCACACAACAATATTTACTCCATACCTTTTACTGATGTATTAGGTGGAGGTCCTTCCATCCTCAAGTTCCATGGAGGATCACCTTGATTAGCAAAGTCCCTCATTTTCAGATAGCTAATTGTAAGTCGGATGATGGATGCCTTGTCAAGCTGGCTGGTAATGGCTGCAGGCAGTGGCAACAACTTTGCCAACTCATAGAATTCAAAATTCTCCTTTCCCCGGCGAGAGCGAGCAGCATCTCGGGACTTTTCCTTCCTCAAAGCTTGTAAACTGAAAGAAAATAAAGAAAGTACGGCATTCATCAATATTAGTGTTCTGTCACATTTAACCAATTTACTTTTTCACTGCTGGTCTTCCCTTCAAATTACCACATTTTCAAAATGTTGTTGCATATGGTTCCACAATATTTCAGGATATATAAAATAGTACTCCACACTTGAATGATTAAAACTAACAATAATATTTGAGTTTCAGTGGTATTCAACATGTTATGTAACTACTCGACTCACTTTAGCCAGTTCTCTTTTAGCCTGCCCTTCCTTTATCTGCTATAAGTCTCAAGAAAAAAATCCCAAGAATACTGTGTACGTGTGCAGTTTATCTGTCTGGGTGCCATAGCTTCTCCTGACTCACTGTAAGCCAATTTTGACTTAATTTTTGTCAAATTCTGACTCTTGGGAGAAGGTTAAAAGCAGATGATTCAAGTGTTTGCCCCCTCTGACAGGGGCTGCAGTGCAGCCAAACAGGTTGTACACTAACTGCTGAGACACAGAAGCTTAAGTCAGGTGTAATAATGTAAAACTTCTGTTTCATGAAGCTTTTCCTTAGGAGTTGTACAACCATCTTTGTGGTGGAAGCAGTAACCATTGTCAGTGGGGTGAGAAAGCTGTTAATACAGTTACGTGATTCACATTTCTGATTTTAATTCACTACCACAAACATGGCAGACTGACAACTTTTTTATCAGAAAGGATCTTCTGCGTTACACTGAACTGTTGGAAATGTATCATTTGCTACCACCAATACAGAACACATGAAGATAACTCAGATTTTACTCCTGTGCTATTTGTTTAATTGGTGTAAAACTCCTGAATGCAGTGGGATGACAGTGGTTAACACCTGGGGGCTTTTTTTTCCTTTTCTTTACACAGAGCAAAGCGTTCAACTCAGGATATTGTAAGCTTCACCATACGTCTGCCTTGATGGATAAAGTTGATGCTGATGCTGGTGTCTGTCCATCACTGTGCAAGATGAGTAGAAACTGTTCTTTGTGCCTCATTAAGGGTCTATCTCTCCTTTGCTTCTTTTTTTAACCTACTAATTTGATGAAGTTAAAGCTAAAATTCCATTAGCTAGTCGTTGCTTCACCACAGAGCTAGAATAAAACCAGTGTATAATGGAACAACAAATGCTTCTCTCTAGCTTCCACAATCCTTCCTGAAACTTCGGATTTATCAACAAAAAAGTCATAATGATGAGATCTACAAAAGCACTCTGACATATGAAGTAAATCAGTAGAACTGAGGCATGCAGATAAAACACCATGAAGCTAAGAGCTCTGTTTACCTGGCTTTCTAATTTGGGAATAAACTACAGAGTGTCTCTTGTTTTGATATTCATAATCACCTGCATTCTTGTAGCCATCTCTGCCACTTCAGACATGGAAGGGCATATCAGTTGGGCCCTTAATACACACATAAAATCCCTCCATGACAGTTCCCTTAGTATGGTTAACACGTTACATTCCCTACACAATTCTCTACCAATAGCAATTATATTTAAAAAGACAGTCTGACTAAGAAATAGGAATGGTGAGATAAAGATACGGGAGGAAACAGCACATCCTTACCAACAGCTAAAATACAGAATCCTACTGAATGATAAGCACATACTTGGTTTTATAAACTCTATATAGAATGCTAGCACCTTGATTTGTAAATTATATTCTAGGAAAAAAGTACCTGAAAAATAAGATTTCACAATGCTCATTGTAGATGCATCTCTCTCCAATTTCAAATTTTAGGGATCTACCATCATGGATGTGGAAAATCCCTCAAAAGGTGCATTAAATATAACAGATAAAAGTATTTGATGCATACACAGCCACAGGGGAGCTACAACTCTGTGAGGTAAGAACTGTCCAATTAATTCCAAGGATGTAGTATGCCCTCTACAAGTTAAATATATACAACAGCAGCATAAGGGAAAGGCAGGCAAATGTCTCTGCACAATTGCCTCCAAGTGAAAGCTTGATTTCATGGCACAAGACATGGCTTTTTCTGCCTGTCACCACCTTTTTTTTTTTTCCAGAAGCCAAGCCTGAGAATTCAAGTCCTCAAATCAAGTTAGCAGAACTGAGATTATAGATCTGTTCTGAAAGCCTGCACCAAGAGGTTCACACCTTCATTCCAAAGCACTTAATTATACACCTACATGAGATGAGAGATTTTTAAAGATCCCTAGTAAAAACAAAATCAGAAAAATTACAGATCTCAGCAAGTTCTGAAACTGAAAATTGTTGGAAATTGAATAGTGATAGAATATTTCTTAGAAGCACCAAAGTCTAAATCCACAGTTTACAAGTCCTGTAGAGGCTTCAGGAGATTGCTGAAACTGAATAACACACTGGAATGTAAACTTATGTAAAACATTACTGGATCAGTAACAGTTTGAAATGGAAGTCAGTTAAACTGAAAAGTGAGGCTATCTGTGTCTACAAACAATTATTTGAAAGCTACCTATGGTTATTGTAACTTATACAACAAAAAAAAGTAGAAGGGACAGGGAGCTGACATGATAAACAAAAGAAACCCTTGTGAAACAGTATTGAGAATAACTCACTTTTTCTCCCAACCCTTTGTTATTTTGTCATTTGTGGAAGCTTCACAAGGTGAATCAAGTCAAGAAATTTGTAACTTGGAGCACTCTCCTCTTGGCATCAGTGCCATTAAGCTAAATTAAAAGTGTCTACTGATATGTGCACACAAGTCCTAATTTCTACTCTGTGTAATTCCACTAGGGAAATACACTGTACTGTTGGACACTGCAGTTATGCTGATAAAATGGGTCCTTAATTTGAGAATAGTGATTTCCTCAGCAGGATGCAGGAATTCATTAGATATGACCTAAACATGGCTGTCAATCCTCTCTGGCACCTGTGATTCTGATAGGCAACATCAGCTTCATTGTCAGATGCTCTTAATAAAGCAAAGTACCGGCACTAATAATCCCAAAAGGATGCTAGAAAAGAGGAGCGTGAAGTTCCCAACAGAAAGCAGAGATGCTGACACTGGACCAAAATTCATCTTGGTTCACATGACAATTCATCCTGACACATGACACCTGAGACTAGAGGTGGTTCTTGGAACATAAATGAATTTGTTAAGTATCAGGCTGCAAAAACTGGCTCTTCTGCTAATAAGAAAAATTAAAGTATGGGAAACTACACATACGTTTACTAAGTGGCTTTCAAAAACAGTCAAAAAGCACCAAGAAAGCAAGCATCACATGTTTAAGAGTTCTCAAATGACAGAGAAGATCTCCAACAGTCAAGCAAACCTGCCTATAATATCCACAGTACCAACAAGAGAGTTACAGTGGGAAATATACCCAGGCGATACCAATATCACTCCCTCTTTGCCCCCTGTGGAGAAGGGGTAGAAGCTAAGACAATTGGATAAGGGTGCATCGCAATTTACATCAACAATGTAAAAGGATGATGTTGTCATACAATGGTGAAACTTCATGCATTCCCTTAAGAAGACATTTCTCATAGAATTTCCATATACAGAGTCCACTAAAGAAGACTAGGTTTACAGCTGCTGGCTCCTGATAATTCTGAGAAGCAGTACTATATAAATGGGATATTTAATGGCTTGAAGACTAATGCTATTTTAGATATGGTTTCTAAAATATATTTTATTTTTCCTTTTAGGGCCTTTCCAGATGCACTGATATAAAGGGGGTCTGGCTTTTACAGATGAAAGGGTACAATAAATACTACCATATAATTCTAAAATGGTATACATGACATTTCTAAAGTGGATTTTCTATTGAAGACACAGCAGATGCAGAAGACGTGATAATATGGTGTTGCATAAAAGTTTTATTGGTACTCGTAACTCACTTGTGATTTCATTGTGCTTGTGGTCATTCCAAGCTTAACCTGCTCCATATTTTATTTCACATAATTTTATATACTTTACATTCATAAGCATATACATGCATCCATATCTGTGTGCACACCCACAACTTCACATGTCTGACCAATTGACATCTGTCACTTTAAAGTCAGGACCATCACATATCCCAATTTTTGCAGCATTTAATGACAATCAAACATGTTACAGCATACCAACAGATACACTTATCTAGACAAGGGTTTTTTAGCATATGTTCACAGAATCACAGAATATTCTGAGCTGGAAGTGACCCACAAGGATAATCAAGTCCAACATTTAAATTAATGGCCTATTCGGGGATCGAGTCTGTAATGTTGGTGTCAGCACCATGCTCTAACCAACTGAGCTAATCTCAGGGTCATAACAATACCTCGCTTCTGTGTCTCAGTTTGGGCAGGAAAAATCAGTGAAATAATTTAATTATGTGAAGCTGCATTTTGAATGAAAACAAGAGAATGGTGGAAGGTACAAATAATTTTTGCTAGCAAATTCAAAATATAGCTTGGAAAGAGGTGCCTTGCAGACTTGCCCAGTTTCAGGAAGGCAGCTCACATTTACATTTCATCTACACTATTCCCTTAAACTGGATGCAGGCGAGACCCCCCAAGCAGAGCTTCTCAGAATATCAGTCTCCCTCTGCTCAGCCCCACATAACAGCACTGCTGGGATTTATGGTACCTTCATTGGACTTGTCACAAATAGAGATTGGATTGGAAGCAACAGTCATAAAACAAGGTTTGAGGGACAGATGGACTGCTAAACTCGAGATATACTGGCTTGAGCCAATGGACAGCTTATCTCTGTTGTGCTATCATAGTTACTGCTCATTTCCATTCACAAGCACATTTCCATTCACTTTTCTGCTTCACAAGCAGAGAAGTATGGCAAACTCTCACAAAGGATGCACAGTATTTTTGAGAATGGCATTGAAATCCTCCCCTAATTGAGTAGAAACTTTAGAAATGCAAAAGTATACCCAGAACAGAGCACTTTTTCTTATATAATTAAACATTTTCATACTTGCTAACCCAGATGTTACTGAACACTAGTGAATTTCTTAAGCCCCTAACAATATGGATTAGTAGCAGCAACTCCAGATTTAGTATAAAAATAACACTTAATATCTAATAATGTTTTTAACAGGCTTTATAGAGAATGAAGCAATATGTCTCTCTGTGTATTTTTCTATTAGTCCAGTCTTTTAAAGTCAAGGATCGAAAGGTCCACTATAAACAGTATCCAACTCTCTAAAGGACAAAGTCAGATGAATGTTATAACCATTTCGCAGAAAAGAAGTCTGATATAAGGAAAGGCTATGCAACATTAGAGTGCACAATGAATCTGCTACAAAAAAAAAATTAAAGATAAGTGATCCAGCTCCTTCAGCCCTCTGAAAGAGACTTTATATTATGTACAGTGTTTCCCAGTATAAAGAACACAAGCAGGTTTACTTGCTAGTGAGCATAGCTATAGTATTACATAAAGTAATAAATTTATGTTGCTCCTGAGTTCATAGTTGTGAATTTCTGCAATTCTATATAAATAATACTAGAAAGATCCTCCTTTTTCTTACTTTGTTCCACACTAATATGACGTGACATACTATTACAATACTTTGGACATTTTTGTATTTAAATCACCATTAAGTCCCTTCCTTTGTTATTAATAACCTATTTGCATAATTTATCTATTTATATCATACAGTGTGTGGATGATTATGAAAATTTGACTAATACAAATGTTTATATATTCTGATCTATTACAGGAATAATCGATTACCTGTTTCCTCAAAGCCATATCCTTCAGAATCTTTTCTGGGGCTTCAAGCTGACCAGGGAAAACAATGAGGGCAGTTAAGTCCATTTAAAACAAGTGCATTTAAAATCTGACTCTTAATGCCTGGGCACTAGATAATGTCGTACTCTACCTGTAGGTGACCACCCATAAGCCATGTTCTGTCATATAAAAATATTTTTTCATTTCACTGATGTCGTGGAACAATTAAACTTCATTAAAAGTTCAAAGAATGGGATAGCATCAATATTTAAGTCACCCAATTATCTGGAATATTTATTGATTTTACTTCTATATGACTCTTCTTATTCCTGATTTTTTCAAAAGTTAATCATGGCATCTCAGAAACACTGTTCAATCCAAGTAGATATTAATCTGAATAGCAGTGCACATTTTCAGACTCAAAAAAAAATATTTAGACTGTAGGAAAAATGAAGGAAGTAAAGGAGACTAACCTGTACTGCATAATTGCACATATTACAGTTAAAAAGACCAGTTTTGGAAGTCAAACATCACCATTGGTGGTATCACGAGCCTAAGGCTTGCTATTATCAATTTTTTGTGTTCTGTTTTTCTAAAGGTTATACTCTAGAGAGTTCACAAATATGCATGAAACTGGATATTTTTTCAGCATAGTAGATCCAAAATAAAAAAAGAATGAAGCAAGAGAGCTATGCTCCTGTAAATGTAAATTAAAAGAAGAAAAAATCCTCACTCAACCTTCCAGGACTAATTCAATTAGTTCTGAAAAATTGATAATGAAAGTTTGTTAATATGTTTACCTCTAATTTCTACACTACATTTTGCTATCTTTGGGGATTTATTTTCTTTTGAGAAAACTTTTTGACTTGAATATTTTCTCCCTTTCTTCGCTTTTCCTTTTCTTTTCTGCTATCCCATTCATAGATTTCCTTCTCACAAAGATTGTTTCTGAACTGAGAGTACAAAAACTTCAAGACTAATAGTAACAGTTACAGTGCCTAAAAAAGGACACTATTTTCGTGAGGGGAAAACCTCCAAAATCAAAAGCCACATTAAATTTTACCTTCTTTCTTTTTAAGTAGATCTGAGAAGCCAGACGGCAGATTTTTATGGATTTTTCTACTTGCTTGCTTAGGAGATCCGTACATTGCTCAGTCTCACTATTTATCAATTAATCTAGCTTGCAGCCTCAAAGGAGAAAGGTCGACTTGTATTAAAAATTCATCCATCAAAAATTCATCAAAGACTTCATCATTTTAACTTGCGAACCTTTGAACACCTACATACTTGTCAGATCTGTGGTCATAGTTAACTGGAATCTATAGTTACCACAGTGCCTATACTTGCCCTGACACGAGCTGCATGAAGAGACTTTCAGGTGAAAGTGCAGTACATAACCAAGTGAGGCAGACTGCCTCCTCAAACTGCTCTTTTTATCAGACAAAGGATATCTAACATCTGACTAAGCTCCAAGTCAGTAAAATCAGACCCTTTCAATGACCAAACACTTTTCAGGGGAGAGTATTTTTGCCCCACCAAAAAAATCACCCTTCTTACAGGCAAGAATTTGAAAAAAAATTATCTGATATTATTATCAAGGGCCTAGTCCAAAATTAAAGCCATTTAATGCTAAGAAAAAATAATGTTTTGAGACTTTAATGTGTGAAAAAAGCTGTATAGTATATGCTGGAAGTTAAAGCTGGAACCTTCAAGTTCAAGGTAAAAGCTCTGCTGCTTAACTAATGCACTGCTCATAGCTGTCATCATTAATTTATGTTAGCCTCTGTAAACATCAAGAGTATAATAGGCCAATTTCACAACTAAATATAGATGCACATTTTGCCCTTATATAAATGGCAGATTGCTGCTGTAGATCATCACTGCAGCAACACGTCAGTAAAGATGCACTGTTTGATGGTCTGATGCTCACACAATATATAATACCAGTTGTAATGGTTGTTTGGAAGCAAAGTGTAACATAGCAGCAAAATTTCATTTGTTCCACAAACTCAGGATATATTAAGCTTGGCTGACAAAGACTGTTTGATGTGCTAAATCAGTTTGACCTTCATTTTTGCTTTATATTTCTCATTTAACACATGAAATGACCATTATTTTTTCACTGTATAGGGAAATATCACAGAACTGATTTCTATTAAAACCTTTTTTACCTTGTAGAAAGAAAAAAAACACATTTTGCCAAAAGTGCTTTAGCAATTATTGCAAAACTTATAAAAAAATAATACCTATATTAAGTCAAGCTTTTTATTATATCAATAAGACTTGAGATTGGTTTTTAGGGGTTGTGGTTTCACAGAAGAGGATCCTTTTATTTTAAATATGTAAACACGTTTCAAGGAAATGGTTTGTGTATGCTTGAACTAATCATTAAACTGAATGTTTTATCACCAATAAGTGCTTTTGTTGAACAGTTTAAATAACAGATTTACTTCCAAAGTGAGTCATTAAAACATAATAATAGGAACATGGCAGGTTTTTTTTAAGGATTACAAACTTGCCATCCTGCACAATCTTTTAAAACTAATGTACACCTTGATACAGAAACCATTAAGTGAGCCATGATACACTAGTTCAAATCCAAATTCTACAACGAGAACACTAGTGTTTTGATCTTTTTTTTTTCTTCCTATGTTGAACTAAGCAATTGCCAGCCTCCCGATAATTGAGAAACCTCAGTTTTATCAAGCAATTTTTCAGCACCCAATAAACAGCTCTTTACCTTGGAGCAACTTGTACATTTCACACCTTAAATTTCTATTTACCAAATCAGCTAATCACTTCACAATTGAACTTCTCAGAACAAAAAATTATCAATTAAAGTGGTTGAAACTCCTGCAAATTATCATTTAGGAATGAAGTAATTGCTTTCATCAGGGCAGAAAAGCCCGCCAGAACAGAAATGTCACTTCAGATTAGTGTTCTCACTCCTGAAGCTATGGATGACACAGCTGATATAAGACTAAATGCCAAGACCAATCAATTGCTTTTGTGGCTCTGTTCTGAGCTGCTGTAAAAGGGGCCATTTTCTAGGATCTACTCTTCATTATAGTAAATGCTATCTCCTTGGTAACATAATTCCATTTCTCATAAATTCCGTCTGAGAGCATTGTCCTAACAATGGATGTTTGTGGAAAAGAATGCTGTTGGTTTAATGCAAAGAAATTAAGTGTGAACGGCTGTCAAAGTACTATAGTTTGTTTGTTCTTAAACATAAATTGAAGTCTTTACATTAAAAACAGAATACTTGCGGAAATGAATGTTCTGAACTAGCGTGATACATTGCATTTGGAAGTGATGTATTTCTGATTGAGAGTTTAGACCTTTTTTTGAATACCTATGTTCTGTCTATAGTGGGCACACTCATCCCTAGCAGAGATTTGTCAGTTTAAGAGAGAGTAGATAAGCACTCCACTTATTTCACAGCAGTGCAGTTAGGAAATGTGAAACTGCATGAGAAAACATGGTCTCATTATCATATGACATGCTATTTGTTAGCAGACTCATCTGTGTATAAAAGCTTTCTTTGAACTGAGCCCTTACTGGAAATATCTGTATTTCAATTTGTAATGTTCAGCTTCCTAAAATACTTAGAATCTGAGTTATGGTCTCCAATTAAAAGGATATGTGAGAAGCTAATTTGGTGGAACAGCAGCAATTTCCTGCACTGCTCTCCTCATGACTGAAGTTTGGAAACAAATTCAAGATTACAGATTTTCGTTCAAAACAGGATGAAAAGTATTCCTCCCTCAATGAGCACAAGCAATTCCAATTAACAACAGAAGACTTATGTGACAGGAGAATATATTACTACATATGTAAAGAAGCAATTTATCCAGCATTAAGACGAAAAGTGCAAGTTTATTGTAGCATTCCTATGGGTAACCAAAGAGCGAGCACAGGTAACACTGTTGCCAGATTGTGACTGCAGCCCTGAACCATGGCAATCACATTAAGGTATGAAAAACTGCACCCATTAGGTGATGTGGGGGATACAAGAGGACAAGAGAGACACAATGTCATTGGGTGTCACATCTGCCTGCTCAAAGCAAACATAGTACTTTCAACTGCAAAGCCAGGTAGCTTCAGTCCAGGTTCTCCACATCTCAGATGCCACACTAAAATGCTATATAGCATCCTGCACTTTAAATATGAGATTTACAGTTTGGCCTAACTATAAGCTACTACATAAATAAATCTCTCTGAAATGAACAAAAACTGTCCGAATTCTGATCATACTCCTTTAGTGAATACTGTCTTTAAAAAGGAACTGTCTATTAGAGTTTTTATCTGGTTCTGAATTAATACCTGTTATTTTCCTCAACTATGTTAGAGCTATTGCAGAATTTTTTTGCTGGAACACTTATATCAGCTATAGCCATTGTTTTCCAGAGTGTTATTTTACCAGTGGTAGCTCTGAAATAAACAGCTGCACAGGTGAAAACATTTTTGTTTTATATTTTTATAAAACTTGTGTTTGCACCAGGTAGTTTATCTATACCATTAAGTTTTACTACTGCCGAAAGGCCTAAGAGCACACTGCTGCCTTCAGGCAACTCAAGTTTGCTCTTTATAGATGACCTAAATAGGGATTTTGTTAGAGTTGGCTGTGCTCTCTGTAACTATCCCAGAGCCAGGAAAAAAAGGCAAGAATTCCAACCTCTCTTATTCACTGCTGCCACATAAATAATCTCTCAGTGGTGTGTTCTCTATTACTACAATACTGAGAACCTTTCTGAGGAAAATAACATTCTTTATCTCCTTTGCCACTGTTACAATTATAATCCTCATCATCTCCTAATTTTCTCCTTCCCATCTGAAAGTTATGTGTACACTGATAGGTCTATGCAGGACACACACAAGTTGCAGTTTTGAACTGTCCTCATGGGCATCTTTGCAAGGCTTGACCTGAGGAAGGGTTGAAGGGATACAGGATACACTGGTACTGCAGTCCAAAGGAGCTGTACCAGCTCAGAGTAACAGCTGAGCTATCTTAAATCTGACAAAATATAACTTCAACAGGACAGTCAATGAGCTACAGGACCACTGTCAGCCTTGATTCCCTGCATGTTTTCTGCAGTCTGTCATAAACAAAGTACTGACAGAGATCACACTGCCATTGATACGCAAGCTACCCAGCTTTTAAAATATCTCCAAGCACATCTTAAAAAACCCAAACAAGCAACAATCAGCTTGGATGTTGGTATAGCTACCTTCATTGACTGCTCAAAACCAAGTAGTGCATGCAAAATTTTTACTCTGCAGTCTTAAGGAGACCCTGGTGCCTCCAAGATCTTACTGGTGGATTTATTCCAGCCTGTTGTCCCAGAGGCATGAAATTCACTCTCCAAGGTGCAGTGTTAGCTGCTGAACCATTGACTCAGTAGAGCATGAATGAGCTTCAAAGCCTTTCACTTTTATCTCTCTTGCTTGAACCCTGAGTAGTTTAGTGTAAATTAGTGTCAGTATAGCACAAGACAGCAAGATTTTCACAAGCAGGCATCTCTTTCACCTACACTACCAGTGAATTAGCTTTTATTACTGCTTACATATTCCAGGACAGGCTACAGCCTTCACTGATTTCCCTTGCAGAAGGGAGATCTGACATTTACTTTCCATTTAATGCTCTGGGATGAGGAACAACTCTAAGTGCCACATACACTGGTGAAGGGCAGAAAGTCATACAAAAAAAGATATTGTTAGTTTTTCAACAGTTTCAATACATTGGAATAAAAATGAAACCCACATTGCTTGCAGAAGAACGTCCTTCTTGTCCCCTTTACAGATATCAGTACTGGCCACACACTTATTAAGTGTGGCTTAAGTGTTTCCTGGAGTGCCAAGAAGAGTCTGCAGTCAAAAGTTATGCACTCAGTCCAGGGGGTGCTGCATGCACTGGTAACTGCTGTGCTGGAGGTGTGTCCCTATGTATTTTAATTTTCAGGCACTTGCAGCAGACCCAAGATTCAATTTCTATATAAAGTTTTCAGATATGGTACAGCAAAACCCAATTCTCCTCAGAAACCACTTTAATTAGCCAGAGTAGACCTGATGACACATGCATTTTTGACCAAAGTAGTGACATGCCAAATATTTCCTTAAAACATACTCATCTTCAGTTACAATCCTAGAACGTAAAAAAAAACACAGACAAAAGCCTCAGAGTTTTAACAGTTGACATAAATCTCATGCTCTAAGTAATGCTTATCTTCTTTAACAATATTCAACCACCAGCAAGATTAACAATATCCTAAATCCATCAGATTGCATCAAAGGCATCAAAATTATCAGGGCTCTGAAATACTGTCCAGCAGCAGCCAAGGCTATCCCTCAACCTAGCAGTAAAAGTCCTTACTAAAACAATTCCTCAAAAAGGGCCAACCAGTCACAAAAACGAGAAATGTGAGTGACATCAAACCAGAAAACAAAGCATGATGCAGAGGCAAGGGCCCCTTCTGAAAAGCTCCTTGCCTTCAGTGACCTCTTAATTACCCAGCAGATAAAACACTTTCCTGCAAAGTCTTACAGGTCTAGATCAGAGAGGAGTATCATGATTATTTAGGAACTATCTTTAACATGAGGCAGGCCATATAGCATTACCCTATAATTCTGGCTTCTTTTACAAAAGTATCAATCCTAATCTGAAAACTCCAAGATGTAAAGAATTTCTATTGCTAAGCAGCTGCACTGTTTAAATTAGCCTCACCATTAACATTTTGTGGCTTTTTTTCCAATTTCAACTTTGCTGAGTTCAGCTTTCAGTCACTGAATCTTGCAATTCTTTTGTCCACTAAACAAAAGAAACTCCAAATATCTGCTATCTTCTTCCTGCCTGGGTAATTATGGTCCATGATCAAGTCACCCTCTTAACCTTCCCTTTGACAAGATACTCGATTGATTAAACAAACTCAGCCATTATATGTTTTCCAGTGTTCATTTTAGAAGTTTCTTTTTTTTTTCAACATAAAAACCGAAAAGATTTCAACACTAAATGCAGCAGCATCAATCATCATTTCCATGCTCAATACTTCAACTGATACATTTATAGATTATTTTACTCCATATCTGAAACAGCATTACACTGGGCTACAGTGTTCTGCTACTCTAAGAAAACTTAAATCTTTCAATGTGGGGTTCACAGAAGAAAGAGATATTGAGACACAGCTTTGAACTAGAATGTCAGTTATGTGTTTCTCCCTGTGTTATTCTTGGCCAGTCATGGTTTTTATGTTGCAGAAATGGAAACAAGTCTGATAAGTTCCATAAGCTATAGATCATGTAAAATCAGAGAAAAATACCAATTCATCAATGTGAGAAACCAACATATTTTCTCTCAGACATGTAGAATTTTCTCAGTTGAATCTATGCTGAGCTTCTGCAACCATTTCTGGGGATAAAGTATTTTATTTCTGAGGAATAAAGGAATCACAAGCAGGCAAGAATTTCTTTTATACCACCTCAGAATTTTTGGTGCAAAATGGCTAAGTCAGATTAAAATGGCTGAACTCAAAAACAAGAAGAAACATTCTGCAAAATGATGAAATCCTGAGATAATCCCCAAAAGTCATTATTCACAGAGATGCTCAAGGCAATTAAGGTATGATTTTCAGAACCACACAATTCTGGCAAACCCTGTTCCTAGTGAAAAGATGTACCAAATGTTGTGTTTGAAAATGCCACATTGCTGTATTCAAAACCTGTCCTCACTGGGATAATGTCAGTCAGGTAAACTAGAAATACTTTGGAGTGAAGAGCAAATTTACACTCATAAACACTGAATGTTAATCTTGGCTCTTACCTGTTGATAGATCTACAAGTTCATCAGAAGAGGAAAGAGGTGCAGTGACTGCTAGACTGCTAGTAATAGCTACTGAGTGATGCTTAAAACCAGCAATTGCTTAAGGTTTGTGGGTGGGGGTTTAGCTACAGAAAAGAAAGAAGAAAAGAAGCAACCATCACAAAGAGCTATTATACCTGACAGACTCTACACAAGACAGACGAAATGTGAGCTTCAGTATTCAAAAGAGAAAGGATACAATCATATGCCTGGTTAACTTACAGGAAATAGTTCCAGAGACAATTTTATACTAACTACAGTGATTTGAGCAATTTTTAAAAATAATACCAACCAATTTCTCTCCATTATACTCTGCTGGCAGAAAATAAAACATTTTTCTCTTAAATGATTGCCTCTGGTTTTGTTAAATCATGCTGCCTGTCAACATGTGGTCACCAGTTTTACATGATCTTTCTGCCTCTCTGGAAAATAATGAATTTGCAGCCTGATCTGTGATACAAATACATATTTTGGCATCAGTTAAAGCTGTTGCTATTACTACAAAAAAGAGAGGGAAAAAAAAAGACAAATAAGCAACCATAATACTGTAATATGAAAAAATAATCTAAGTCAAAATGAATCATTTAAATTCATACGTAACAAGGTTTTTGTTTTTCTTAAATACTATGTGTGGCAATTCCTGCTATTGAAGAATTAAGAGAAAAAAAAAAAGAAGTAGAGTCTAATTCTGTCACCAGATGTGCCTGCCCAACTTCACTGATTTCAAAGGACAACATAGACCCTTAGTGCTAAGCGATTTTGTAAGAGTAAATATTTGAAAAACTGAATGAGAAAAAAAAGTAGAATCCTTCTTTTAGTACACAGTTGTTTCAGGAAGCTCACAGGAGCTGAACAAATTAAATCTCCAACCTTATGCTGTCAAGTGGGAATCATGTCCTAATAATCCTATAACTGTTTGATTGGGATATAGCCTCATCTCAACAATGTGACTAAATGGAAAAATGAATGGAGAACAAAACACAGAAAGATAAAACATGTTAAATTTTACTTTACTAAACCTTATGTTGAATTAACCTTTATGAGACACTGTTTTCAGTCAGAGAATTTGACTATTTAGCTGTTCTTTCAAACCAAGGTTTTCAGGTTTGCCTTCTTTTCTAAACTCCTTTGTAAAATGGTTATAGCATCTCTTCTCAGGGGTGAAGCGATACACAGAGTCAATCTTTATAATTAAATCATGACTGTTGTCAACAGCAGTTGCTGTGATTTCAGCTTATACAGCTATTATTTGTATTACTAGGAATGCCTGCTTCAAAATCACAAGACAGGAAAAATCATGCTCTTAAGAGCAAGAAAGAAAAAGCAGCTGAAGTGTTCCCCATAACACAGAAGGAGGCAACGTATTTGTGTGATGTCTAATGCCTTCCAGGCACTTGAAGACTCCACTGAGCAACAGGGTTTACTATAGCTTTAATAAGGTGCAAATGCTAATTCCCACATTGCTAGCATGCTGACAGATACTACTGACATGACAAAATGGGATTCTGACTATTGTGGTTATATGACCTGTGGCAAGGGCTGGTAAAGATATGCCCATGTGTACTGATCCCCCCAGTTGCGACTGTCCCCTGTAGAGAAATCAGAGAACAGGAGTCTCATAATTGCCTCCAGCATCCTTGAAAAGTGACAGCCACAAACAGACCAAAAACCAGTGCCAGAAATCTGGCTGAATATAAGAAACTTTTTCTACCAAGTAGTTTTTAACCTAAATGCCAAAACCACAAAACAATTTTAGAGTGTTCTATTAATGACCAGTATAAAAGAAGGTACTAGCCTAATATGCAAGAACAATAAATGTTAGGAGAACATTTGGCAGTAAAAAGTGATGATTGTATGACAGTAACAGAACAAGATAAACCAAGGCAGAAGTTTGATTTTCTGGTTACTTCAAGATTTGTTTAGACTTACAGCCTTCAAAAATGAAGAATTCTTGTGCCAATTTTAAAAGTCTTATTTAAATTATTTTATGATTTCAGTTTACATTAAAATCTCAAACAAAATAGCATGGATGCTTTGTGTGGCCATCTGCTACTTTCATCAAGTGTCTGTAGTGACGAAAATGAGGATTCTAGTAGTTTTACTGTGGAGATAATTGAAGCCTTTCTAAGAATAATTTCTATTCAGTCCTTTAGAGCCAAATTTTCTCCTTGGAGCTGCACTCTATCTTGTAATATTGGAATGTAGTTCTTGTTTGAGCAGTTAATATCAGCCTCTAAGTATAAAATATGAGATACTAGTAGTCTTTCATTCTTTTGCATAGATGATATAGTCTGTATTACATATTTTGGCAGATGCTTTTGGGGCATGCTGAGCACAGTTTTATATTTAAACTATGCAAATAATGCCAATAGGAAAGGCTGTTTGTTGGTGATCTGAGCTTCTAATTTCAGTCCTACCACTTATTTCCAATATAATCAAGAGCCAAGCAGTAACTTGACTGATAGACTCACAATATTAACATGCCAGAGAAACTTGTCATATTTAGTTTATGTAATGCATTTTCAAATTCTCACAGACACCAAACCAACCAAAAAGTTTATTCATAAAAGTAATCCACTAGATTCAATGAGATTATACATAGATCTTGTAAATAAATTAGAATTTATCATTCAGGCTCATGTAGGCAAGTCCAGCTTGTGGGTTAGGTGAAACTGAACTCAGGGGTTTTTCTGAATTGCAGGTCTGAAAACTATTTTTATATCTATAAGAATACTGTGTACTTGTTGAATTGATGTTGAATTGAAGATGTCATCCCTGTACCAAACCCTTTTAAAACCTAAGTATTTGAATCAGCCTCATTGCTATGGGATGCTGCCTCCCACTGCTTTACTGCAGCTGCCAGAGCAATGCTCATATGAGTTGGGAATGTTCCAAAAAGCTGCTTCCCTTTCTTTTATACAACTGCTTATCAGCTTTCTAACTGGCCCCATACCACAGCACATCATACCCTATCATGACACAGAAAACAGTTGCTGTTCAGTTTGTCTCTCAGTAAATCTAAGGAAATCTGAGCTGACCTTGTCTTAGAGAGCACTTCCTCAAGGATGCTCCCTTTCTCCCATCATGGTTAAAATAGCCAAAGAGAAGAGGAGAGGAAAAATAAAAAGAAATAAAAAAAGAGGGGAGGAGGGAAGGAAGAAGGAAAATCTGAGAAAGGGAAGCATATTTAGCTTTCCTGTTAGAGACTGAAAGACATGAGGGGTTAGCCCTGCTATCGACATCACCATAAGCCAGCTGGGAGTTACTGGTGTATATTGAGCTCTCATCAGTCTCAAATTCCAGGACACACAGAAACACGCATTAGGAATGAGGTGTAGAAACTAGCTCTGCTTATATTAGCTAGTGAAGTCTCCCTACAACACTTGGACAGTGTGGATTTTTTTTTTTTTTCCCCTGGAAAAGAAAAAAGAACAAAAGCAGATGTAGGAACCTGCATCCCCTTGACTTCTGTGAAACACATTTAGCCCTTCACCTGAAACAGCCGGACACCCGTTAATACAGATATTATTTCATACACTGCCAAAAATGTTGCATTTGGTAGCTGCATGCAGGAATAAATAAGAAGATCATAGTACACAAAAACATTGAACTGGCACAGACTAGCATTACAGCTGAAAGAAATCACTTGTCTCTCAACACTTGTACTTATATTCCCACTCTGCACCATCACCTGCCCTGGGAATACACAAGATTAAAATTACTACAAGATTTTGACTGGATTAGTTTACAGGTTCCTTAATCCAGTTTACCACGTGGATGTGTAAGTGCCCATATAAGCGAGGTGGCACAGAATGACTGAGAACACATCTCTAAGCACTACCAGCTTACCAT
Source organism: Acrocephalus scirpaceus scirpaceus (assembly GCA_910950805.1). NCBI lineage: Eukaryota > Metazoa > Chordata > Aves > Passeriformes > Sylviidae > Acrocephalus > Acrocephalus scirpaceus. The sequence continues at coordinate 26,293,456 of OU383780.1, forward strand.
ATTCATGAAGGAAAGGCGATGATAGGAGCAAGACTACATACTCAGCTGAAGCTGTCAGAACAATAAGGGTTGCCAGAATAAAACTGCCCACTTGGAATCTGGCCATTCCTTTAGAAATGCTTACTTAGAAGTATGAAGAGGGCTAAACATTAATAAACACAGCCAGTCAATATCTTAAATTCTCTCTCGGCATCATCAGCAACCTAAGGCTGTGTGGGGGCAGTGGTTTGTTTTGGACTTTGGTGGAACCCAACCATGTAATGAAACCACAGACACAGAAGAAAATAGATTTCAATATAATTGACAGCATATGTTTCTATATCTCTATTCAGTAGCTGATAGAAATAAATAATACACAGCGTGCCAATGATAACCACGGCAAATACGTCAGCCAACTTCCTGAACTGCATTCTAATGGGATCTTACAACAGATCTGTGCCAGGTTCCTCAGGGCCTCTGTTCACTCGATTTCTTTCTCTTCATAGTGGTTTGTAAAAATACAGCATAACTCATTAGTTTATTCTGTTTTCCAGGTTCAAAAAACATTTTGTTGCTCTAAAAGCTTTTTTTAATACCCTGCTAGTCTAACTATTCTAGTTTGAAAATTTAGCTTTTTTTTCTTAAAGTAAACAGCAAAGCCTTTGAATTAAACTAAAGTTTGACAAATACCAAATCCTGGTTAAAAACAGCTAGATGGTACCATTTTCATATGAGGCTGTTCAGATGTGCAGCCAAGTGGGATCTGCCTGGTCTTATGAACTGTGTACACATCCTTAAGCCATATGAGGTTCTGATAGTAAAACCAGCTTTTTATCACATTTTGTGACCCAGTGACCTACTCACAGAATTGTGGAGGCTTAAATTAATAAAAGCATTATTTTAATCCATGCATTCAAGTGCATTTTTAAAAATTTTGTGCTAAAATATAATAAACTTCATTTTAACAGTTAACAGTATTTTATAGTGAGTGCTAGCTAACTATTTTATAATAGCATGTGCAGTTATGATTTCCTATACTTCTCCAAAATTTAGTGACTCCACTAACTTCAAACATATTATTCTGGGTCTTGCCAGAGTTATGTTAGAATCCATCTCTGTGCAACTTAAGTAAAACTTAAGCACAAATTATGAAAGTTCAGCATCAACTTCCCTATGCAGAGCTTGTCTTGTGGCATGTTCTGCTCTGCTCATACTGGGTGACTATTGCCATTAGATGCCAAAAACCCAGCTGGGGGTTGTCAGAACATCTGGTTCCCTGCAGTACTCAATTTCTTCTAAATGTGCACACCTCTGAGTGAAGCACATCCAGAAATTCACAGCGATTTCCCCCTTAAAGCATGGAACTCTACAACCAAGATTAATTCAAAAGCTTAGTTCACAGGAAAATATACAAATGAATTGTTCCTCATCCCTCTCCCATCTCTCCTCAAACTCTTACTGAAATCAGAAACTTTTCTTTTTCTATCTTGAATTACATAGTTACATCTGACTAAAAGTAATTTACCAGAGAACAATGTCAGCCTTTGTACCATCTTCTTCTTCTCTTCTCTTCTCTTTTTTTTTTTTTTTTTTTTTTTTTGTCCTGGGGCAGGGAAGGGCACGTGGTGTCTTTTGCATACAAACAAAAGCTAACATCTTATTTTAACCACCCAACCCAGATATGGAAATACAAGCAGAAAAAGCCACAGATCAGACTCCAGGAAAGAAAGGTGTAATTAGCCTCTATTATTTATCTCTCTACCTACATACGCAGACCCCCTCCCTGTGTCAGAGTTACCTATCAAAGTGTTGGCATCTCTTCTAAACATTTAGCAGCCCTCACACAAAACTGGGGAATCCCTTCCTGTGGATCATCGAGTACTCCGACACTCAGGAGACACCAGTTCACTCAGCAGACAAGAATATTCTTCACTATCCTCCTTTCAGTGTCTTTTACTCCCTTTCCCTCGAAATAAATGCATTATGTGCAAGACACATTCTTCATTACAAACGTTCATTCTCAGGGTAGCTGGCTGCAGTCAGAGTGCCTTTCCAAGAGCACTCATTAACTGTCTAGGCTGATTTCAGCTCCCTGGAACAGATCCCACCTTCTCCATTCACCTCCTGCTCTTCTGTGAGCTCTGATGTTACCTGCAGTCTTCAGTCCAGGTGGGAAGATGCATTGCTCCTAGAGATACTGTGTTCATAGACAGCATCTACATTTTCTGCAGTGTTACACATCCTCAATCATATACACAGATTTGGCTCTGCTTTCTTGTATTTTGGGTTCCCATAAAGTTTGAGTTGCATATATTTGGGTGTTTTTGTGAATATATCCTGCTTTTCTGTTCTCAATTTTCCCCCTGGACTTTGGATAATGAGGTGGGATATCTGGCCTTGTAAAACTTTCAAACAGGGTGAACGGAAAGAAATCTCATGAAAAGGACTTGGTTATCTTTGGCAGCAAGATGTGGAGATTAAGGTCAGTTGGGAGGGGAAGTAAGTTCAGAGATCTCAGAAAAGATGCACCTCTGCCTCAAGAACAGCATATCCCCCCTTTTTGCCCTCCATGTCTTTGCTCCATTTGATTGTTGCCTTGAGCAGCCTGGTACATACCAGCCCTTCATGCTCCTGGACAGCACGGAGGGAAGCTCAGATGTAAGAGGGAGAAAAGAGGACAATGAATCCAAGTCATCTGAGAGTTTGTAGGCACAGATCGGCGGACAAAGCAACATGCATGATGTCATGGGAGGCATCCTGTGCAGACCAGCAGAACAAGAAAAGGAAGTAGATAAAGCTTGCTTTAGAGAGCTGCAGGAAGCTTCATAATCACATCCCTGGTAGTCATTGATAAGGTCATTGAGTAAATCCTTCCCAAAGCCACTTACAAGAAGATGAAATAGTAGATGTGACAGGGAGTAGTGAGCATGAATTAGCAAGGGTAAATAATGCCTAACCAACTCAGCTGCCTCTTATAAGATAGTTGCTTAAGATGGATATGGGCAGGTCAACGATATTGTTTACCTTCACTTTACAAACATCAATAGTCCTTCAGTCGGTCCTTCCAGCCAAACTAGAGATATATGAGATATATACTTGAAGAGTGCACAGTAAAGTGGGTGGAAAGCTGTATGAACCATCATACTCAAGAAGTTGTGATCAGTGGTAGAAAGTTCAATGGCAACTAATTTACTACTGGTGTCCTTCAGAGATTAATACTGGAGCCAATACCAATTAATGTCTTCTTTAAAGACCTGGATGATAGGGTGCATTCTCAGCAAGTTCTTAAAAAAGTATTAGATTGGGAGAGCACCAATAGAGGTATCCCCCATGTCCTTCCTTTCCTCCCCTACGCGTTTGACAGATGAATTGATTCTCCCACAATCCTGAGACACTGAACTGACCCTTGCAGGTAGGCAGCTGCATAATCAGAGATGCTTTTGCCCCTTTACTTTTATCCAGGGGTTGGAATAGATGATCTTTGAATGTCCCTTCCAACCCAAAGCATACAGTTGTTTTGCAATGCCAGACAGAAGCAAAATTTAACCGTGGCTCCCTACAATTTGTTTCTCAGTTTGAGAATGGTAGCATTCAGGAAAAAAAGCCAATATACATCCCTGCCCCACCTTGCCACCGCTTCCAAAGGCTCTGTGATTTGCATGACTCTCCCTTACCCTGTGAAGGGCTCTCTGCTGTAAGTCTACAGTGAAGGGAGAGGTGAAAATCTTGTGACCCCATTTAAATTAATCCTTCTCACCTCCTAACCTTGGATTAGGGGCATACCCTTCCCTCATTACTAGCACTTTAATTTAAGAAGAGATAAGGCAAGAGATAAGACATGTTAGAGTATGCCACTGTCATAGAAAATGAATACAGTAACTATAAAATCAAGCAATAGTTAGTGATTCTGTGAATAGTGTATTTTCCATTCTTTCACAATACATGATTAGTAGTGATAATTTCAGAGCTCCAATTCGCCACTAATTCAAAAGCTACATTTTATGACAGTAAAAAGCAGAGGCCATATGAGTAAGCTTTGCAGATGGTCCAAAAAAGTTATTTAATTCTTCATCAGCTAGTAATAAACAGCTGCATTCTTATGTCTTTTCTGCTTTTGTTTTATGTGCCACAATGTATAAGCTTATTTCTTGAAAAACTGAGAACATACAGAATATTCAAAATACATTGTACTGAAAATGTTATTTAATTGGAGATAATGCAAAATGGGAAAAGAAGATGCACAAAACATGAGAAAGACTATAAACCACATGAAAAAATTGAAAGAACTTGCAGTCCTTTTTACTAATTTCTCGGTACTGGAATGAAAAAATAAGAAGAGGTTTAAAATAAAAAAAGAAAAAGGAAAAAAGAAAAAGGGAAAAAAGAAAGTTTCTGTATTCAGTCCAACCTGAATTCTAACATGGTCACTTTGATCACATTTAATAGATGATCTTTGATTTATTTTATAGACTTCCCCAAATCAGCACTTTGCAAAACCAAGCCCTCCCCACCTTCTACCAAAACTACAACGTAACAACCTAAGGGTGGATATACTTAAAAAGTTTAAATCATTTTATCATTAGGTCTTTAATAGAGTTCTTTTCCTTAACTTAGCCTACACACTGGTAAAAATTACATTGCATTTGTTCCCAAAAGAGAATAAGCTAGTAGACCTTTGTTCTGGCCCTATTCCATTTTCTTTCCATTTTGCTGCCATAGAGCTATTAGCAAGGGCTGTGATAGGTTTGTTTGGGATTTTTTCCACCCTTCTAGCACATACACTTATTTCAACAGCAGATACACGGGCAAAATTTGGTTGCTTAAAGTGTGTCCAGCCAAATGCCTGACACCACTTCATTCCTATTTTTTCATTTCAAAGTAATAATTTGTTATTTCAAATACAAAAGTATAATTTAGTAAAATGCTCACAAAACCAATAGCAATGGCCATAGAGAAATATCAAACCCTAATTTAGAATATTATAAGCTAGGCATAGGTAAAAATTTATTATCTGAAAAATATAAACTGAGTTTCTAAAACCATTCACTTCTACAGATCTCCAAAGCATGCACTTGCAACTACTGCTTGATGAAATATGAGAATACAGGAAAAAATGTATGCAAAATACCTAGTGGTGTGACTTTATAACAATATTTGTTAAGTTAAAAATCTCAATTCTGTGCAGTTTCCACCATTACTAAAATGTGTAAGTATTTCTATTCACCTGCAAATCCACATTTTTGGCTAGTTAACCAGCAGTTGAATCTACAGCTGGCATTTAGGTGATGGAAATCTAATCTACTAATCTGCATGAGAACTGCTGAAGTTTAAACATTTGGAACTAGGGGGTACATTTCACCATTGCTATAAAGAATTACACGTTCAGATTCTTGACTATTCAAACTTTTAATGAACTGGGCTAGTTCTTCTCCCCCTTAACTGAGAAGGCACCTCTTTGATTCTGAATTATTTCAGTAAAATGGATTCTAACTAAACAGAAAATCTAATTGCATTGAACTATACCATACCCTATTTCCATTTTCATAGCACTGAAAAATATAGGATCCTAGTCTATCTTTAATTCTTAGCTATTTTATTTTGTAAAACAAGGCTCCTCAGAAAATAATTAAAGCAAAATATCATTTTGCAAAATATCATTTGCAAAAGAACTGAAACTTCAATCTTTCAAAGATTTTTTTATTTGGGTGGAAGAAAAACTGATTGATTATTCTCATCTTGATATGCATAGATGCATAGATGCAAAGTGTGTCCTTTTCCCTGGAGCATGCATTGGCACCTGAAGCAGAACATGTGGAGGCAACAGCTTTTCAGGCATCAGAAATGACAGAAGCAGGAGCACAGGTAGACTCTTTGGATACAGTTCTTTGACCCATATTCAATTAATCCAGACAGTTCCTGTGCTTTACTCAACATAAGAAGCTGAACAGAAACTACACTAGAGTTCACAATACAGTCTTATGCAGTTTCTTCCCTTTAGAACGGTGTTAAAAAAAGACCATTTTCACATTTACAGAAAATTGTAACAAGACGCTGCCTTCCAAATAATTCACCAGGGCTTTGTCTGTGCAGCAAGCAGAGGTGTGAATGTGCAAGTGCCGGCAGACCAAAGCTGGCTGTGGCATGAATGATGGTAAAGCTCTGTATTACCGGTCCCCAGGCACGCTGCAGAGAGGCAGCCAGCAGGCTATTTGCATATTTGGGCACTTAGCATGCACTGAAATCCATGTTGCTACAGCCTGACTACTTTTGGTTGAAGCTACACTGGGTATGCCTATGGATGCTACCGTCACACCTGTAACAGCAGAGGACAAGTCACCTGTGACAAGTGGCAAGGGGATAGTTTTTTATTTAGGCAACCTTTTACTGGCAAAATAGGCACACATGCCTGTGCATTCGCATATGCACACACATACATATGCACACTTTCCTACACATACACATATGTACACAGGTTTTTTGCTTTCCATTCAGAATGGGAAAAAAACCCACACTGGATTATTTAGTTTTAGAGAAAAGTCTTAGGGACACTTCTGATCCTTGTTTGCTGCGTGTCATTTGAAAAAATGATGATGCACACAGCATACGTGAGTGTACGATAAAGCAACTCAAATGGAGAAAATGATGGTGACACCACCTGCCCACAGCCATTTGTATCACTACCAGATGCTCAGATTATAGAATCTTTAGGTGTCAAAAATTATTTATATCATTCAGTGCTTGAATGATTTATGCCAAGAATTCAAAGACTACAGTCAAAGGTTTTCCCACTTATCTCTGTCGGCTTTGAACCAAGTCCACAATGGTGCTGAAAGAACATGATCTCTACCAGCTGTCTATAGAAAAAACACTACACAAACAACGAGCACACCTAAGTGCCCCAAACACACACAGCTCAGTGGCATCTATGTGCTCCTGTCCTGCCACCTCCCTCGCCAAATCACAACCATAGTTTTTGAAAATAATCAATGGGGTCCCTACAAATTCATCTCAAAATAAATCCGATGGACTAATCTTTTGAATGCTACAGCTTGTGCAACTGCAAACTTTAGGATACAATAAATCACAATGCTTTTTTTACTGTTTACCTAGAAAAGTTCTCCCAAAGGTATTTAAGAGTTCCAGAAAGTAGAAGCTCTGAGTCATAAAGCACTGTATAGATTAGATCTATAATAATGTTTCTTAAATTAAAAAACAAATTGGGTCTTTTATTACACATTGGTAAGTACCAAGCAGTAGCTCCTTTCCATTTACTATACCAATTGTCAAAAATAATGTCATAACTAGAAGTAAAATTATAAAACAAAAAAATTTCATTTGTGGGCTTCTACCCTCCATTGTGACTCCCTTGAGTGGGTGGGCTTGATTCCATACAAGTTAAATATAGAAATAAGTATATACATAATTATAAGATAATGAATCGTGTCACCAAGGTCAGTGAAACTATTTATGTTCCACATTATGTACATGCCTAAAGTGCTTTGCTGGACCACAGCCCATATTAACTTCCGTTTTCTACAAAAATACAGTGAATAGTTTAATAAAATAGACGACACCATCTTAAGGGATATTGTGAATCACATCGATATTCTGCTGGCTTTGATAGATAGCTCTTAATGAATAAATGTACTCTGAGACTTACTGGGATCCTGTGCAAGAGCATTACATTTCAGACACATACTGGATTGTCAGTGTACAATAATCTTTATAGAATATAGAGGAAATGATGGAGAACCTGGAGCACTAGCTCAGTATTTCAGTGCCTCTAAGTACTACAAGCAGCATAATTCAAGCTGTGAAAGTGTTTGTAGATCTCTTCAAGAGACTCAAACTCCTATTTTGCTGAGTATTTTTGAAAGAGATTAGGGAAAGAATAATCAGGTAAAAAATCCCTAAAGAGAAGGGAAACCTAAGATTTTAAAATGCTACAGACAACCTCCAAATAAATCTCTCAACATTATTACAATGAAATTTGACAATGTATACATATATAATCATTCTAAACCACAAATATTTCAAGATATAAAATCAAAAATAACTTCCAGATTATACATAACTACTAACAACAGTAAAATAAACCCCTCCTCCATTTTTTAAAAGAATGTCTTGGAAGACATTCCATCTTTCAGAACTGCTGAACTTGGTACTTTCATTTGAAATCTTGGATATTAAGAATTTGGCTCTTTCAAGTCACAGTATGTGATTAAATAGGGCTATTTTATTATTTTTGGTAAGCTGCATTTCACAGAACCTGGTTTTTAGATACTAAAATCTAATCAGTAATTAAAAATACCTTTCAAAATAGTTTTCTTTTTTCATAATATTTTTGCTTTTTTTTGAAACTCTAAAATCTCACTTTCCTTCTTTAATTTTCTTTGTGATAAACCATAAACCATAAAGAAACAATGATTAATTGTTTAATTAATTTATTAATTGTTTAATTAATTAATTTAAACATTAAACAATGTTTAAATTTAGAATCATACACAATTGAAAGTCTAAGATTTATAAGTTATATTAAAACCTATATATTTTTAGAACTCTGGGATCATTCTGTTATCATCTTTCTGTGGAATTTTCGTTTGTGCCTTTTCTGTAGTTAAGCAGAATTTCCTCCAGTTAAGTTTCATTTGAAAATAAAAAAATTACATTCAGATTATACTTATATGGCAAAAGGAAAATACTTTTTCTTACACTTTGCAGTACAGTAAATGCAGAGAAAGAGAAAACTGACTCTAAATTTCATTACTTTTTCCAAAAAACACCCTTAAAGAAAAAAAAGTAGGGAAAAATACTGTTAGAAAATAGCATATTTTAAACGTACAATCTTATGATATTTATTAACTTTGCTTTTTTTTGCATGTCTTATTATTCCGTTATTGTTCAAAGACTATATGAAAAATAGTGACTGGGAATATAATCATCCATAAGACATGAAGCATTTTCTGAAGACAGCAGGAAGTGAAGGGGAGGAGTCTGCTTAGCTCTTCAATATAGCAGATTTAATAAATGATATGCTGGAAACAAAATTTCCAGAGCTGAGATGTCAGCAGGGGTAGAACTAAATGTTGCCAAACCAATTGAAAACAAAAATGGGACAGAAAAGAAAATAGGAAAAAACATCAGTTCTGAGGGAAACATTTTAAGAAGTGAAATAGGGCCTTGGCAGTGGGCAAAAGGGAAATGAGAAATAGACAAAATAAAAAACAAGCTCAAAAAATAAAGTCCATGCTTTCAAGAAGAAAAAAACCTCAATTATTGTGTTGAATGTATTAAATACTGCTCAGTGCTCAATGTTCAGTGTTACTCCTCCTTTACACAATAACATTAGTTATCCAAAAATGATGATTGAAAAGTTTCAAGTTGAATGTCACTTTTAAATCTGATCTAGAAAAGGAAAGCTTTCAGTTTCGGGCTCCTTAACACCTGAAACAAAGCAATGAGAGAACTCCTAAAGGCCCAGGCATGGGGAAAGGTGGAGAGAAAAAAACAACAACAACCAAAAAAACCTGGAAGGGAGAAGAGAAAAAAAAGATAAAGATAAGAATCAGTGTGCCACTGTGAAACAGGATGGGATAGATGTTTGTGGCTTTATCATGATGGGTCTAAGCTGACTGTGGGGCTTTTGACCCATAGACAGACCCCTTGAAAAATCCTCCTCTCTCAGATGCATGTCTGAATTTTGCCCATAAATTATTATTACTTCAGTACTGTGTGAAGCATCTTAAAATAAGTCCATCTGACTTATTTGCACAAAACCAATGTTCTTATAGATAAGAAAGATTGGGAAAGCTCTTGGAATCCCTTGTACTTAATCAGTTTGGTAAAGTGACATTTGGAATAAATAAAATCTGGAAGTATTACACAAGTTTTGAGAATTAGGGTACTATAATACAGGAAAGGATGAAACACTGTGAAACATTTTCTTCAATTCCATTTAGCCCCATCAGAGATGATGCATGCCATCTCTGCCAAATTAAAAATGAGGGTTGAAAAACACCTGACTCCCATAAATTCATGACATGAAAAAGAACAAACTGATCAGAGGATAAAACTACACTAAATATATACAAACTCAATGGCCTCTGAGCATCATTGTTGGTAAAACCATATCCTGTAATTATTTCTCTGAAGTCAGTGTGACACAACAGAGTGCTAAATATTCATTCTTTGGAATAAATATGAATTTAGAACTATTCATCTTTTTTCAAACATCTGACATGCTGCATAAACAGAAAGTATATACGGTTTTTTTAAAGTAAACAATACAATAAGTAAAGTGATTTATTATGCAATTTATCTCTTTCCATCTCTGTGCAGTTCATAATTCAGATCCACACAGGGCAGTTCATATACCATTAATATATCCCAGATGTGTTTGACTTTAAGGCTATGATCATTTTAAATGTTTTAAAATGTGTGCCATTTATCATTAGTGTTATGGTGGTGTCATTCACATTATTGTAGTTAAGGTTGTGTCAGCAGTTCTGTAAGCCCTTATTTTCAGGGGTTCAGAACTTGGCAGTAAGAAGAGGCTACAGCCTGAAACCTGGCACAAAGCATCCTGGCTTGGGAGCAATTAAATTTCTTTCTCAAAAAGTTAACAAAGGATTTAGTCTTGAAATTCTGCAGAAGAGAAAGAAATGCACTCATGGTTTTAAGATATATAAAGTTCTTCTGGCAGATCTTAGAACTTGTTTTGGGCTGAAATAAATAAAGACAATAGAATGTCCTGCAAGAGATGAGAGTGCTGGGGAGTTGGAGACTGTAGAGACTAACTGCATATCCTTTGGAGCAGATCTGCTGTGTGTATTCCAAAAAAATCCAGCAAATACAGCAGAGCATCTCAGCAACATCTGCAGCACCTGGAAATTCAACCTCCATACATTTTGCACATAACTTCATATACCAGAAAGCAGCATTTCCAAAGCTAACCTAATAGCAGTCTTGTCCCATGACATTATCGGATAAGCTTCCATTTAAATGTTCCTGTTTTATTTGCAACTTCACTGACCGTCCAGTTCTGATTGGTTTATCTTAATTAAACTGAGATTGGAGTTATACAGAATTACTATGCCACACAACTATTCAAACAGAAATCTTGAAACAATTCCAAAATCTTTATGCTGCTCAGAAACTCTTTTGAGTAGATACATTCTGCAAGAAACACGTTAGGCTCTTGCAGAAACTGAGTTGGTAGTAGAAAAATGGAGAATATAGAAAACCTTACATGGTAGTGCTGGTCTAGCATCTTTCCAGTTTGAAAATACAGTTTGCTTCTCTTCCTGCCACAGCACAGAATTAGTTTCTACTGTTTTACAAAATAATTTATGAGATCAGAAACACTGGTAAATATCCTATATATCTGTAGAGTCATCACAAAAATTGATTTTGGTTGAGCACTAAAATTATTAAAATTTGTCAGAAGCACAATGAGAAGGGTTGGACTACTTAGAATAGCCGTTATTTGTTTTCCTGACCAATGCAAACTCCCATGCTGTAGAATTTGAGATTCTGTGAGCCAAAATTGTTTAGGGGAGAAGAGGAGGCTCTGGAGAGACTTTATCACTTTCTACAAGTATCTGAAAGGAGACTGTAGCCAGTTGAGGGTTCTTCTCCCAGGAAACTGGTAACAAGAGAACAGTCTTAAGCTGCTTCAGGGGAAGGTTTAGGTTGCACATTAGGAAGAAGTTCCTCACAGAAAGAGTTATTTGGCATCAGAATGGGCTTGCTGGGGAGGCGATGATGGATTCACCATCCCTGGAGGTGTTCAAGAAAAGACTGGATGTGGCACTTAGTGCCATGGCCTACTGACAAGGTGGTATAAGTTTATAGCTTGGACTCAATGATCTCAAAGGTCTTTTCTAACATAATTGATTCTGTGATTCTATGTCTCACTGCCAGTTCTCAGAAAATACAGATTCACAAGCTATTAGTTTGGCAGGTTTTATTCTACTAACTGGGCCATACAGCAAGGGAAAAGCACTTTTCAGGTCCCACCTTTGGAGTCTCCTTTCCCCAGAAAGCACTCATGTTTTCCTCTTTTCCAAACATAAAAAGAGAGCTCAGAGCCCACCCCCAGAGGAATCGTGTTTCTTTCCACCAGAATCGACTACTTTGTCTTCCTTTCATTCTGTAACAGATATTCAGCAGATCTCCTCATTCCCAAAACTCCAGATTTTACTCTTTCCTATTGTGATTTTATTTTCTATTGCCTTTCTACTCACTCTGACATGACTGCTTCCATGTATATCAATAGGAGTCATGCCCTGGTGTCTTCACTAAAAATCAATTGCAATGAGGTTATGCCACCTGAAAAATAAGTTGATAACCACTTCTTGCAGGACCACTGCTACTGCTGTCTCCCTACCTCCCTGCCAAAAAGGCCTGCTGTGGCAGTGCTCTTCTTGGATACACTAAAGGAAATAGGTTTCCACTTCCTCTTATTAAGATTGCATTTATTCCACACTACTATGTCACTATTTATTCCTCTTCTGCTATCATGTCTTCCTCTAGAAGATATGATGCTTTTCATTCACTCTTTTAGCATGAAAACTCCCTTGTGAGAAGAAAGTAGCAGTTCCTGACCAAATCCAACAGTTACTATTCATAGAACCATCATTTCAGGGACACACCCTGAACACCTCTGATCAGAAAAGCTGAACATTTCTGGTCAAGACATGGAAAACTCTTGCTGCCTTTCTTATCAAGCACCCACTCCCCAACCAGACAAGTTATTTAAGACTTTTTATCTCTTTCACCCTGCACTGTTGCAAGTTGCAAAACTTGAACAAAAAGGAATATATTGGCTTTTCATGCAATTCTTGCATACTTAGGCTTTATGACTGATTGCACCTCTTCTGTATAAACAGCTAGGGAAAGAATGTATTACTCAGCTACCTGGTAAAACATGATTGAATATTAAAGGATTATCAAATATTTTCCTTGTAGATTCTCCTTACATTCCACCAGAGGGCTACAGAACTCCCAAAATACTGAAAAACAAATTTTCCAACCTTCCCAAAGCAAACTATGTTCTTAATGTCATTTCCAAATTACTCTGAGGATAGTTTTTAACTGATTTTTAGAGATGGGTCAAAAAATTCAGGAGAGCTTTTTAAGATTTTGCAGTTGGCAAACATTTTTTGAATAAAATTTGAGACCATGGTTCCATATGTCAGAAGCATTGTCCATGGGTCATGATTTCATGTCTGTCTTCATAAAAATGGAGAAAATATGCCTAATTTCTATTTTTCACCTACTTTGCACATCCACCACATAGAGACACATTATGCACATTATCCATATTAAAATGTTTCCATTTTTTTTTGTAATTAATTTTCTCTTGTATGAAAAGTTTTTACTTCTCACTCAGAAAGTCTAAGATCCTACTGCTTCCAGAGACACATAATTCACTCTTCCCTTCTATCAAATACTCCTACTTGTGAGACCATGATCTGGAATAATAAGAACCCATGACACATACAAAAAGAATTTTAAATTTAAAGAAGAGTAGGAATAGGAAAAAATGCACATGTTAGATAAAGAATGACACAGAAAAAGTTCCTGAGGAAAAGAAAAAGGTTGCGAGTAAATTTTTCAATGAAGATTAATACACAGTACTGATTTTCCCCTTGTAGAACTGGACTTAACTTTCATCAGCTTGCATCAAATTAAATTGACAGCCAAATAAATTTATTGAGATCTTCAGTTTGAGTTATGCCAAAACCTAATCCTAGGTGAGGAGAGTGACAGTTACTAAAAGAAGAATTGATCCTTAATCTTCACCTGACAATATGTTTGGAGCAATGAATAGTAAACAGTTTAACCTCTTTTACTTTTATACAATGCACTGGCCATTTTATTTTTGTTTTACATGCTACATGGTATTAACTTTATTCACCTACATTATAAATATGACAATCTACACCATTCATGCTGTCAGCTATGAAATAGCAAGATACATCTCTTCATTCCATGCACAAAGGGAAGTTAAATTTATGAATCCAGCAGTAATGCTAGATATTCTTTTATCCTATTCTTCCCTTTCAAATTGGTAAAGAGTCTGAATGGCAACTTGAAGAAAACATGCTTCCTTTATAAATCTAGTCTAAATGAAATACTTTTGGCCTTGTAATACCAACATTTACAACTAGTAAAAGCAGAAAGATACAAGGATTTAGTTTCTTTAAAATGGAAAGAGAAGAAACAATTTTACAATTTGATTGGCATAAGAAAAAAACTCAAAGATATTGCATTTTTCCAGATTCTACTGCTATATTTGCCAAACTACAAATGGTCTGATAAACTCTGTAGATTATAAAATCTATTGCCTGTTGTATTTATGTTGCACTGATACAGTTCAAAAGCAAGCAGAACTGCTTAGCTCCAAGTATTAGTCCTAACACTACTATAAGTTAGAGCTGGTTGCTCTGGAAGCAACTGTACTAATTCTCTGTTGTCACCATTGAAATCCTATGGAATGTAGTTTTCTGCTGTTTTAGAGTAACTATAAGGTAGCTACAGCCTTCAACACTATAAGTGGTGCATCAAAAATGTTCATCTTCTAATACACTTTCAAATAGAAAATTCTTCCTTTCCTTGAAGAATTAAGCTTCCTATGTATTGCATATAAATATAATGATATTTATTTATGTCATCAGATATAAGCTAGATTATATATAATGTTCTGGTTTATGTCTGAAGATTAGCAGACTGGTCTCCATTTCCACACACCTCTTTCCCAGTTTCCATTTTAGCCTATCTTCCAATGGTACCCCAATTTTATAAATCACAAATCTCATGAGGTTAACACACTCTTATTTGTACAAGAAATATGAGAGAGTATTTATTCTGGCAGCCTATTCAGTGTCCTCTCTTCACAGATTGAACAAAATTTCACTAATAAGGTTAGCTGTCATGATTTCAAAATCCAAAAGGTTAATAAGTCTCTGGATTGATTTATAAGATGTATCTGATAGAGAAATCAACATTTGTTTCTATTTAGTTCTTATTCATCATAAGCAAACTTTATTTTTTGACAAACTAGAAGAAAAATTCTTATGTCAACTCTGTTTTGTAATGTCAGAAAGAACTGGGAAATATTTACTTTATTTACATTCATGAAATTCCATGCCTCCCATGCAAGGACAGATTGGAGACTTTTTTAAAGCTGTTTTTGTTACCCGATCTTGAAGCTTATGTAGCGAGAAAATTCTGGTCACTGGTGCTATCAGCAAAGAGGTGCACAAATCCTTCGTGGAACAGTTGGTAAGTCCCAAATTTCCCCAGGTGAAATCAGTGGGATTACATGATCAAGGAAATATTTGTCCCATCAAACATGAATTTAAAGGGGAAAAAAAAACCAAAACAAAACAGTGCTATCACAGAGCATATTTAATAATGAAAAATTAACAGGATAACTGGGCAATACTGAACAATTTAATTTACATTACTAAAAAAATATTCACACTATTTCTCTGATTTGTGTCTGGTCTTGTTTCATTGAACTCAAGTGGGAAAAAAATAATTTGACAGTGAGTAGATTTAGGTATTAATGCATTTAAGACAATTCACTGAAGACATTCTTTATTCATGTATTTGACAATGTTGAAATACTACAGGCCACTGAGTACACCTTCATATACATTCTCCATGTGTCTTACATGGAGAACACAACTTGTTCTTCAAATACAACAGTGGTATTGTCTTTGGAAGGTGACAATTTGGTTTTTTTGGTTTGAGTTTTATGGATATTTTTTTAAATTAAACCCAAAGATAGTGTAGAAAAATGGGATTCACTATGGTGAATCATGTATGTTGATTCATGTTGAATCTCCTGTGGGTATTGAAAGAGGGCCAGTGTAGACTGAGAAAACTGCAGGATCAGTTTACACAGGACACTAACTTGAGACGTCCTAAATTGAAGAACATGCAGATTTCTCAAGTGCTAGATTAAAACCTTTAACATAAAATCCTATCATCATTTTGAACTATTTGACTGTGCAAAGTCAGAGAACCTCTTTCTAAAAGAATCCTGTCATTTCTTTCCTCCTTATAAGCACTGCCAGTTTCCCAATGCTCTTTTGACAGTATAATCAGTCAATTCAATCAGAGAAATTCTATAGTACAATGGTAATTTTCTCACACTTTTTTTTTCTCCCTTTACACTGTCACTTCAAACCACCTGCTGTAAGCATTGATGTGGAACGGCTTAGTATTAGCTCTGAAATTAGTACCAGTCCCCAGTTAAATACCTGGCACATTCAGTGTGGGACAGACACTCTTAATGGCACATAAACCCATCAGATGCAATCGCTGCATTCCTTGAGCAAGTCTCTTTCCAAGTCATTCAGAGAGCACCTTGCTGGTATCACTGCACTAGACTTAAAAATCAGCCTGAGAGGGATGATTTGAGGAAGGAGGAGGAGAACAAACATAACCAAAGAATCTGTCTTAAAAAGGGAATTCATATGAATATTCTATTGAATACATTATGTAGCATCCTATGGTGACATTTTACTCACACACACCAGCGATGCCTTTAGAAGCGCATTTTAAGGTACAAAGCATAGAAAACGAACGGTGTGCTGTTCTCAAATAGCACAAACAAATACAACTCATGACACTTTATAAAATCTCACTTCTTAAATCCTAACACTGGGCTTAAACTATATGTACAACTTCCATCATTTAAGCATATAAAAAAAGGCTGTTAAATCAAATACCTTACAAATGCATCAGTTCTACCGGCCTATTTAGCTCAGCAGGTAAATCTGTGCACACGAGTCAGTCAGCAATGATGAAAGGCATTTACTATAAGCTCCTCACAGGGTCATCAATGGACAGTCTGTACAAGATTTATGCTTTAAATAATATATGAACTAAACACCTTGAAGTAATTGGCTGTGTGAAGCCTCACACTAGGCCAGATATCTTGTCTGTACAAAGTAAAATAAGATTAAATAATAAATGAATGGTGCAGAGGTTTTCTAACCAAACTGATTCTACATGATTTTCTGAGTGCAAGTTCCTCATGAGTTAAGACGCTTTCATGATTTCATGCTGGTGTCATGGGCCTAGTCTGTCTTTGTCAACAGTATCTATCTTAGAGGACTGTGCTCCCTTTGGTGATGATGTTAGAAACTCACTGCTCTCCTTCCTTGTGGAAGATAATTGAAGCAGCCTACATAACCATGTCAGGAATTCATGGAATGGTTATTTTCCAGTTTTACAAAGAATGAACACATACATCAAGATTTTGACCATACTACGTGTAGCAAAACTCTAGAAAACTGGCATCAATTCATTAACAAATACAATCTACAAACTTTTCGCTGGTGGGATTATACTGAAAAAACAGTGATAGGATTTTCCCACAGTAGTTATAATGTAGGGTTTCACATTCTTTAATACTGGCAAGGGTTTCCAAAATATCTTCCAAATGCAAACTAGCAGTCTAGCTGACAGCCTCGTGCAGATATTCTCTCTCTCTTAAATATGATACTGCAGGCCATCTCACTCCCAGTTCACAATCACATAAATCCCTGTTAAAACTTCAGCTTTATTATCCACATAAGTACTAGTGGAAAATATTAAAATTATTTTGCAAAGCCTCTTCTAATATTATCAAGGAGTTTAAAACTAGTTGGAGAGACCAAGGAGACCAATGGTCACAGGCAGTCCACAGCAGGCTTGTTTTTTAATACAAAGGAAATTAATTTAATTCATGCTAAATTCAGAGCTTGTTACAAAAAAATGCAGATACTAGGCATTCCAGAGAGAAGAAAGAGCTTGTAAGAAAGAAAGTGGAAATATATTTAGAGGGTTCTTAGGCCAGTTCTTAGCTGGTGTGAAGTACTCTATCCCTAGAAAACTAAATAGGCTTTCCTAGATTTACAGAAAACAAAGATCTTGCCCTTCATCTTTTTATCTTTGCCCTTTACCTTTAGGGAGTTACCTTCACTAAAAGAGGTGCAGGGCAAATCAAAACATTTCATATTCTGGTTGAAGCTCTTGCCATATCTCTGAATTGTCTGAGTCTTTACTTAAGGCTTCTCTACTTTAAATGTATGACATGGGCTTCTTTTAACACTGAATTAAAAGAGGACTCCAGCAGTTGGTCACACCTTCCCTCACCACTCATGTTTTCTGTACAAGGCTAATTGAGTTATATCTCATGGAAAAACCTAAATACTGTAAAGCAGCATTTCCAAGGTTTCATTCACAACCCAGCTCTGGGCTCAGCACCTCACACTTGGGAGCTGGTGCTCTAGAGTGAAACAGAACTAATCTAGAAGTAATACTACCACATTTATATGAATTACAAAAAGATGAAGTGGAAAAAAAGGAAATAAAAAAGTATGAAATCATTTAATAGAGAAAAAAATATTAAGAAATAAATAAATAAAATTGCTTCAACTAAATTTAATGAAATGTTAAGGCTATCCCTTTAAAACACACAAGGAGCATTTGTACAGCTGATAAAGTCCTTGTGACCTTGGCAGCCTTACAGGGGTAATCTTCACGTAAGATGAATTATTCTTGAACAATTGCTCTAATGTATTAGGCACAAGCATACTGTCCTTCAATATTAGGCATGCTTGTCTTTCCACATCCTTATTTCAATACAAATGTATTTATTAAGGACAAAGCGGGGGGATGTTAGAAGGAAGGAGAAAAAGAGGGAGATTACATTCTATGCAAATATGCACCACAATACAAGAGGAAACAAATTTATTATAGTCCATGGAGATGAAATTATTTGTCAGAATAGACTTTCTTAAAGATTTCAGAGAAGAGGATAGCTCCCAGTGAGTCCCGCTTATAGACAATTTAAGACCGTCTGAGAAAAAACTTTCATGGATAGCAGTAGGTAAAGAATGAACAAGTCATGTTTGTTAATGACTCAGATGTTTCCCACAAACGCAGTAATCAACACAGCAGTGACTATAAAGGGAACTCTCTCACATTTATCAAGAGGGCCAGCACTTTGCCATCCATCTTCCTGTGTTGGTCTTTTACCTACCAAGAGAGTAGCAATTTGGGCCAGAAATCAGTAGAGACAGAGTTAAACAATGATCTGAAGTGGGAGCCAAGCAAGTTTATAAGAAAGATTATGATTGCATCTGATAGCAAAGATCTGTGTTCAGAAGAACATACCCTTTGTTGATTATTTTCCCTGCTACCCCCGCTCCAACTCAAGTCCTTCAATCCTGTTTCTTAGATTCATTAGAGATGTAAACACTTTGATGATCCAAGTCTCTACAAAGAGGATCTAAACCAAGACAGATCATTACTGGGACAAGTAGAACTAACTATATATCTGTTTAAACAAAATAACCAGAAGAATTTCCACATAATACTTTTTGCAAGCATTAATTGATTAAAAAATATGTTCCACAGAACCGAGCAACAAAAATCTGGAAATCTAGAGGGTGCCTAGGATCAGAACTGCATTTCTTCAGCTTAATGTAAATCATGAGAGTTTCTAAACAACAGAGGCTGTTCTGTTCCCCCAGGCTCCTCCAACCTTTACAATTTACAATTCCACTTCTTTTCATGAAGTGAAACATCCTCACTCACCCAAGCAAGGTAGGGGCACAATCCTTATGTACCTGTCCAACAACTATATCCAATAACACCCTGATCTGCTGTGTCCTCGGGTTCTGCCTAAATGATGTCCCTGTGGGTAGGTTTTGCACAAAATATCACTGCAAATATGACTTTATTCAAAACCAGAATCTAGAAGAGAATCACATGTGCTTCTATTTGAAGTGGTCAGAACAAGCATGAAAAATAGAGATAGCAGTTTCAGTTTCCTCCCCTGCCTAAGGATCAAAGTCTAAGGGCTCACACTGACTGCCAGCATCACTCCTTTCAGAGGAGTGGGCACTGTTAATCTGGGAGGGGAACTCTGATTTCACCCTAGTCAATGACTATATTAATAGCTGGCATACAACAAAGGATACACTAAGAACATAATCTACATTGTGAATTTACAATCTCCTGGGAGGAGATTTTTTTTCTCCCATGCATTTGGATTCTCTTGGAATTTAAAAATTTTATCTAAAAATATTAATTTCTAGGCAGGGACATCCAGCCTCTTCAGTGCCACAGGCTAGACAGCAGTATCAAGTTATTTGCAGAGACCTTTCTACAGGCCACCAAGTAGCACCCCTCTGTCATTTAGGTCAAGTGAAACCTCACAGGCTTAATGCTTGTAACTGAACTTCTGCACACCTAACAGCTGTTGAACAGTATATACTGCCGTTAACACCTTTTCTTCTTAGTTTCAGAGAAGAGTAGAAAGAGCCAAAGTAGAATGAGATCTTCACACAGGCCAAATGCAGGAGAGTTTCTTGTTGGTCTGCTCTTATTCATCACAAATTGATCATTCCAAATGAGCTGTTGGCTCCTAAATACCCAGGTCAATAAAAACTGGATACATACACCTGAGGTCAGAATTTGCCCCTGGCACTTTTAAGTGTTGCTGAATGTTTCCTACCTAATATGGAGAGTAAGCCCACATCATACTGGCCAGTGATGCACAATGACAATTATCCTTGTGGGAAACAATGACAATACATGGGAAGAAGCATCACTATTTTACATTTTTTTCCAATATCCAATTTTCTTGAGGTTGGTAAATTTGACATATTAAAATACATTACACACATCAAACCTGTGCCAGAGGTCTGCAGAAATAAATAGTCATACTCTTTTGTCATTAATAAACAACATAGGAATTCTAGGAGCTGTGGTATGTGTACAAGACACAGTATATTTGCTGAAGTACTACGCATGTCATGTTATCCCTCAGCGGTTCATAGATCACATGGAAAAGAGACAGGTTTTGCGAATCGCACTATTGAAAAAGGATAAGTGATGTATTCTATATTTATACTACTAAAGGGAAATTTGCAATCATGATACAGCAATGCTAGAAGAAAGGGGTAATATGTGTGATATATTGGCCAGCCTTGACTGTGACTGTTCCTGCAGTGTAAGAATTTCTTTATCCAAGGACAACCACTTTCACCTTCCCATCTGTCCTGTGATTTTTTTAATGTCTGAGACAGGTGGCCTGTTGGAAACCTAAAACCCTGTGGGTACAAAATATGATTAAAATCTGATGTTAGGCTCTACGATAAAGAAGAGTTCTATGTTTAGTTGAGAATTTGTAACTAACCTGCAAAAATATGTCAAAGGTAATTTGAACTCTACATAACCAAAATCTTTTTAATTCAAGTTCAGCATATGCTATAGCAAAACTTTGCTTGCAATCATTTCCCCATAGATCAAATATGTATCTTGATAAGTACACATACTGCTTTCTTTTAGAAAAAAAAAAACTTTAAAGGAGAATTTTAATTAATGCTTCCTTCCTAAATATAGCGCTGACAACAATAACATGAAAGATTAATATGTTGAACTTACTATTTAATAACTTACAGAGCATGCAATTAATGCATCATAATAAATTCTTAACAATTATTAAAACAAATATCTAAAAACTTCTGAAGGCATTTCAAGAATTCAAAGGCTGCTGGGTATGTAATCTTGCCTCTTTTTGGAGAAGAGGGTGGTGATTTAAATGGGTCTTTCATATATTCAATTACACCCCAGAAAAAATAAATATAAAA
The DNA here is from genome assembly GCA_910950805.1 of Acrocephalus scirpaceus scirpaceus. Classification (NCBI taxonomy): domain Eukaryota; kingdom Metazoa; phylum Chordata; class Aves; order Passeriformes; family Sylviidae; genus Acrocephalus; species Acrocephalus scirpaceus. Next base: position 26,315,097 of record OU383780.1, read on the forward strand.
AGCAAGAAGCTTAATTGAAATCTATTTAGAGGAAATTCAGAATCTATGCAGAGTTTAAAACTTTGGCATAGAATACTAAATGCTAATTTCTGCCAATAATTAAAATTTAAAATGTTAAATGATTTATCTTGTTCTAAATAATTAAGAGGATTTTAAAAAGGCTACCAAGAAAATTCAGTGTGTGACTATATTGTATATTACCAATCTGTATTTATCTAAAATGATACATACTACATATGGTCTATGGTTTTCTGACTGTTTTTCATAATGATGTGGTATAAGGAGAAATTTTTTAAAAAAAGCCAAATAATTCCAACAGATTTAAATGTATTCAGTGAAAATCAACTAAAGCTGATTTACATTCTGGTCTAATAAGTTATAAAACACATTAAAAAGACCCTGTGAGACAAATGTGATAGATGACTTTCCAGCAATATCAAAACTAAAGACATTGAATCTTAAGCATGAGATATCATTCCTGTGTACCCTTAGTTAAACCTACACACTTGCAGTAGAGTCTGTGATGTCCAGATGATTCTCAGGCTAACGACCTTTACTGGTTGTACAGCTGTGTGTGTACTCCTCTGACTTGTGTGAGCTATTTCTGATATACATGGGAGTAAAGATCAAATGAAACAAGGCATTACCACAGATGTGGGAAAATATTTAGGCTCTGGACTCAGAGCTAAGGCCTGTATTTCTATGTGGATTTTTGCCTTATTTTATAAACATTTTTTAGAATTAAATTCTCAAAAAGAATACTTTGGAAATTCATTAATTGTTTGCAAGGAGTTTTAGGTGCTAAGTGCTCTGGAGGTGGTTTGGTTTGTTTAAACACTGATACAGGTAGTATCATTGGTCTCAGCAATGGAAGAGTTAAGTGGATCATCCCATCTTCTCCCCTTCTCCCAGGACCTACTAGCACAGCCTGCAAAACGCATTCTGTATTTTCTGAGCTGTGACAGTCACATAGGGCTATATACTCCCCTGAGCTGCACAGAAGACTTTTTATTTGTTCATGATGTTTAACTTCATTACATTACCCTTTAAATTTAATATTTGTACCATTTCCTACTTTTCTTTACCACATAATTTATCTGTAGTTTCTCACATGATGATTTTTGAACCACAGATCACTTCAGATGTTGGAACTCATTCCTTGAGCAACACGTGCAAGATCATGCAATTCCTTTTTTAATGATAATACATGTATCCTAAACTATTCCCCAAACCCCATGTGCCCTGTTTCTGCTCTTATATTAACATATGGTAGCTCTGCATTTACACCATATGGCTGAAATAACATACTTCAGGCCCATATAAAGGCAAAGGTTGCAGTGAAAGGCCAGAATTCTTAAATGGCAAAACTAGCTTATTTTCTCCTAGAAGCTGAAAAGGTTAGAAGGAATGCCTGGCTTAAGTGAACCTAAGAGGGAAACAGTTCCAGGAAAAGATGAAGAAGTTCTCTAACCTAAGATACAACTCAGATTCAGAGAATATTAAGCAGAGTCCTTTATACTCTCTGCTATTTATTAATAGGACTGTTGGTATCACTGTTCTCCAAGAACCAAAAGCAAATACAACACCAATTCCTTGCATGGACAACACCATTTCCTAATCCTGGAAAAGATGCCAATTTTTCATGTAGACATCTAGAATCACAGACAAGAGCAATAAGTAGTCAGATGATTGGAAATAGGTGATACAGAGAAGATATAGCTGATGACTAGCAAATAATCATTCCCTTCAAAGAAGTTTCAGAACATCCCCATATGAGATCTTTTCACATAAATAATTTTAAACCATCCCCAAACCCTCGAAAATTGGAGAAATGAGCATATCACTGGGGGGGAATAGAGAATAGGCATAAACTGTCATACACTCAAAGTATATCCAGCAACAAAAAATCATCTTGAGACTACTTGAACAGTTAAGTCCTTCCAGACTTGCAGTGGTACATGGGATAAGTTCTGGGAAAGATAGAGCACTTGCAGTTGCCTTCATCTGCAATACACAGCATAACTTAAAGCAAGGGCTGCAGGTGTTCAATTCCACACGGTATTAGTCTCTGAGTACAGAGTAAGCACTAAGAAAGGCAAGAAAAAATATAAAGGGATCAAAATGTTGGGGACTTTATATTGCTATTCACATTTCACTTTGTTACAGGAAATGTAAGACTGGGAACATATTATTTATTCAGAGAGTAAAACCAAACAAGCTTATTTAAATCACCATATTACATAACTTTTTTTTTAAACCACCACACAACTGAAGTTTGAAGGAATTAAAGAATAACTTCTAAAGTTTCAAAGGCCACTATACCTTCCTGCCAAGCTCAGCCAAAGAGTCCTATTATGGGCTCCCTTCTTTCTCACAAGTTTAATGCACTCTGGATATAAAGAGGACAGAATGAAATCCTTACTCTTTTGCAGCACCACACAAACTACGTCTGCAAAAGTACTTCCTCTACCTTAGCTGAAAAACCATATTATGCTGTAAGGTCCATATCACACCACATCTATGTAACATTTAGGACTATATCTTACTGGTAACCTACTAAGCAAATCTTTTTGCCTGTATTAGTTTCATCTGTTAAAAGAAAAAAAAAAGTTAAAAAAAAGTTTTAGTGTTACTTTCTATTCATCCAAAGAAAAAAGCTGTTTACAAAATATTTTGGATATTATATATTTAAAGTAGACCATACATTAGAACTTATAATTATCATCTAGAGTACCTATGGACTGGGCTTAGATGCATGCAGTTGTGATTAGAGATGTGAGAAAAGCACCACTTATCTATTACTTTCTGTAAGAAGGAAAAAATTTGCAGACCATTTATAAAATAGGAACACTTCTCAGCTATTGTTGACATACCACAAGTGATGATATGAAGGCAAAAGCCTCAGGAGTATGTAACATCAGCCAATGAAAGCAGGTGTTAGCATTACATGAAGCATTTTATGATCTGTTAAAAAAAATCTAAATATTTTTAACCATCTGATTCACATCCTTACTCCTAGAAGTAGTGGGTTGCTGTGAGTGCCAGCAGTTATCCAGCTACAGTCCCATCCTTCACTGCTATGGCCATACTCCAGTGACACACAAAACAGTGAGAAAACACATAAGAACTTGCTTATTTTCTTAGCATACAGCCATCATCCTTGGCTGCTCTCCATATACCCGAGAGCATGTCAGCATTAAATGTCCAGAGATCACTCACTTGCTGAGTGAGTTTACAGCAGGTCACTTCTGGAATTTCAGGCTGCATTTGGCCTTAACCAACAGCTTTTTCTATTTCCTTCATCAGCTTCAAAAAGCAGCAGCTTTTAAGGTGTCTTGCTCTCTGCAGTACTTTTTGTCCTGTGCTGTGCTCAGCTTCCCTGGTCCTCCTTCACATTCCTTCTATAAACCAGGAAATTAAAAAGACTACACTATCAGGAAAGAGAAAGGTTTTAATTCCTGCTGAGTGCTTGGTGCCTGCAAGACTGTTCAGGTTTCCTGGATTTATGAATTATATTCAGACTCATTTTTGTAAGCCAAGTAAAAATGAGACTGAAGCCTGAAGTGAAAGTTACATCCTGAAGGACAGAGAGGACTTCAGCGACTGCCTACAGAGCAAATGACATTTATGAGAGAAGCAAAGAGATTAACACCTCAAAAAGAAACATACTGGTTAAGCACAAGGCAGCCAAAATGCAACAGCAAAGGAAGAAACTCTTCCCCTGAAAGAAATGTCCCGGCAACCATCCATCCAACCGTAGGGTGGTCCAAGAGTTCAGATGATGGTCAGAGCTGCTTTAGACAATGTCCGCTACTGTTCTTGCTCTGGCAGCAATTTGTGGAGCAAAATATTGCCAAAAACACAACTGAGCACTTTCCAAGCTTCCCTTCTTTTTACTGCTGCCCAGATCACGTATTACCAAAAAGCATGTACTGTTCTTCATTGCTGCCTACATGTGTATAAGTAATTTGCTCGCATTTGAGCAAAGTATTAGCATCTAAAAACTTAAATGCTTTCCTTTAATTTAAATAGACACTTGAGCTCTGGTAGGCCTCATTTATTTGATTGCTGTCCAATGATACCACAATGAATGAAAACCATCAAGTATGTGGTTAAAGAAAAAATAAAGGCATGAAGAGTTGTGAAGATATTTTATCCAAGACATTATATGGGCTATTGTTCAGGTTGTTTTGTTCGGCTGGTTTTTAAACTGCATAGTAAATACATTTCTGAAAATGTATTACATGGCTTGGGAAATAAAGGGGGAGGAGTAGAGGGATGGAAAACCTGTAGGGAAACTTCTGGATTGAAGTTTTTGATACAGAAAAATAAAGCACTTTACAAACAATAATGTGTGTAAGGGCAGTAAAGCCAAAGAAATCCACCACAAAAAGTCATCGTTTCAGAAGTCATGATGAAACCTTGTGAACAAGCTGCAAAAGGTCAGTTCTCCAACATATCTCATACAAGAAGACTGACAATAAGATCAACCTCTTTCTTCACAACCATTCCTTTAAAATATCAGATTGCTTGTTTTCATTATGGTTGAACTTTGAACAGTCCAACAACAAAAGAATCGGTATCATTTTTTTTGCTTAGAAAAAGTTTTAATACTACTCAGATTCCCCAAATTGTCACACATTGCAAAACTAAACTGAAAAAAGCTTCATTTTATAGAACTACTACACAAAGCCTTCTGTGAAATTTTAACATTTTAATTCCACCTCAAAAACCTATAAATTGAAACAAATGAATTTATATGAACTACACGTTGTTTTAATTGGCATAAATTTTGCATTTATTTGGGTGACAAAAGACTACTAATACCTCCTATGTTACAATATTTTCTTTCTAATCCACAAAGGAAAATAAATTAACCTGTTAGAAGCTCAGGTGAAAGAAAAATACTATGATGGTAAACTTTTTACTTTGAGTCATATTTGCATGCACTAATACTGCTTATGCATTCTAAAGTAGAGCTAGCATTCAGTTAAGTTCTTTGAAGGTAATATTCAGCTATTTTGAAGAATTACAAACATTTCCACTTAACAATATCTAATTTCCTCCTCTACTCTCTTGCCTTCTCTAGCGAAAGGATAACAATTACTATTTATTTTACAAATAATTACTAGTTTGTAGAAAAAAATCTTAACCAATCTTTAGCATCCAGGATGAAATTTGATTTGACATCAGCATATAAAATGACTATGGAAATTCTACATAAATATCAGTCAACCAAGTTTAACAGAAGTAGATAGATCACTGAAAATGTCTCTCTTTTTCCCAACCCCCATAGTGCCACACTCCTTCCTTTCTTTCCTGACACAGTGGAAAAAAACCATGTATTTTTCATATCAAAAAACTATGTGCACGTAAATGTGCAAATATTATATAATTTTTATATTAAAAAACCCTTAATAATAATAATTTAACCCTTTTAGCCTCCACATAAGCACTGCCAAAAATTGTAGATATTGCAAAAGCTTTCCTGTAGATCTGCTTAACATGGAGCTGTGTCTTAGTATAAAGCTCCTCATTACTCACTTGGGCACTTCACAAACTTTTAAACTTTTAGCTTTGGTACAGAGCTCTTAACTTTTGTTGCTGCTATGAAGTACATCTAAGGCTATTAATAAGCTGTTGAAACAAAAACATTGTTGATGACAACAAACTGACCCAAATATTCATATCCTGACAAGGCATGGCCTGTAGACACCAGCAGGTACTGCTGTTGTAGTTAGCTCAGCACAAATCCAAGCAGCACCTGCTGGGAGGAGGGAGAAGGACTGTCATCTCCCATCACTCCCACCTAAACTGACCAGTGACCTGCTCATTTCTGTTGAACTCCCAGTTTGTCTATTCTGTGATGCATCAAACATGCAAAGAAAGCATGGAATGTGTAATGTAAAATAGCTGTTAGTGTTTCTTTCCCATCTAGACAATCTCCATTTGACTTCCCCAAATGCATTCACTATAGCTTTCCTCACTAGAATCTCTAACCCCTCCACAGGCAGCAGTCTATCTCCACTCCCTTCATTTTCTTCGACACAAACCATAGTTTTTTCCATAGCTTCCTTTTCACCCTCTCACTTTTTCCATTACTGCATCATACTAACGCTTCCTCTGCCTCTCTTAATGGTTGCTTCAGCATGTCTTTTTACAAGCTGTCACACTCAGCTTATACCTAAATCTTGCCCATTCTTTCTGTATAAGATCTCTGAGATCCAAATAGCTAAAAGTCTCATCCAGGTTGTCATCATTTTCTGTCTATATAACTATATTATATATTACAGTCCATGTTTCTTTGTCTCTTAAGAAATATCTTACCCCCTTTCTATCCATTTATTATAAGGTTGTTACAAAGGTAATTTGTTTTGACAATGACATTTATCCACTTTGGAGGAGTTACACTATTTTAATATTAACAATTTAATTTCTAATGTTTAATTTAAAGATTAAAACAAAACACTTTTTCCGCAAAGGACCATTGGCTAATAAAATTAAAGCAGTCTCTTTATGTGAAAATGAAGTAAACACAAATTTCAAGAAGGAATTAAAAATTTTTGTTCCCTCCATGTTGAGATGAAAACTAGAATATTTTCTGTTTTCTCTGGTGATATAACAAAACAAGGAGATAAAATACAGATATTTACCCTAGAACAGCATATGGTCTATAGCTAGCTGTATCAGATCTAATTTCAGGCCCAAGCATCAATTAATCTTAGTTATATGAACAACATATTCATCATAGAAGTGACTTAGAAAGTCTCACTCCAGAGTTGGCAACAGCTTGATAATTAAAATATTTCAGTAAAGGGAAGACAGCTAAATTTGGCTCTGAGCTTTCCAAATCCAAATAAGCGACCAGTTATTAGATACTGGAGAGTGCAGTAATCTTGAGGCACTTCTCTTTGCTTTTTCTCCTAAATCTACAAATTCTTTTCTGTTAACTGCTTTGTCTTTTGACAAAAATTATTTCTTTTTAAAAGTTGTTTTCCAACCAATAAAAAAATAAGTAGCTCTGCTTAACACTACAATTACCATTTAATTCTGCATAGCAGCATAAAATATATTACAGTCCCCCAATGATTTGAGTTATGGTGTATAAAATGTTACTCAATAAAAAAGGAAAAAGACAGACAAGCAAATCTTCAGAAGAAGAGATTTAAGCAAAGAGCATGAGCTACCTAAACTGAGAAAGGCAGCTTATTCCTTAGCTTTTGGGCATAATGGTAAAATCCTCCATCACGCAAGGTTTGTAGTTTTGTAATTGGAACTTGCACTAAGAGGGCACTGAAGAGCACAGAGGCCTGGAAGCAATATATCTCAAAATTAAATCTGGAGATATATTCAGAACCTTGACCATGAAGGGGCTGACAGGTCAACTTCACAATCAATCCTTTGTTTCTGAGTAGCCACTGCAGTGATGCTAGGATTAGGGAGATATTCAGTCTTCTGTTGCAAGATACACTTCTCCAGCAAAAGAATTTTGCTCAAGCTTGGTAATGAGACCACTTGGCAGGCCAGTGAGCAAAGCATTATAGTTGTCTAGCTTGGAGGAGATAAAACCCTGAGCCAGCTTCTCATAAACAGAGAAGGATAAATACGGACAAAGTATGGTTTCATCTTTCAAATGACAGTAGGAAGTCTTAATAATCTGCCCAATGTGATATTTAAAGGACACTTCACATTCCAACAGAAATATGGATGTTGAAGTGCTAATCCTGTGCTGCGAATAATATATAGACATAAAAGCTACATCAAAAACTGAGGTGGCGTTAAGCTTATAGCTAGAGCCACAGAGTGAAAACCCTTCATTTTACTTGAACTTAACTCCAAAAAATCAACATAACTTATATTTTAATATTTTTCAAGGAACGGATACAGACAATAAAAGAGCAGTTTGGATTTGCTGCTTTAACTGGCAAATGAATTAGGCATGTCCTCAGAAGAGAAATGAAACTTGGTATCAACCCAACAAATTATCTGGCCCAAAGGCAGCATATAAATTTTAACTCCAACAAGCCAGAAATAGAACTCCCTAAAAACATCAAACACAATATCATGGAACTATGGAATAGTTTGAACTGGAAGGGACCTTTAAAGACTATCTAGATCAATTCTTCCTGTAATGCTGAGTGACATATTCAATTAGATCAGATTGCTCCAAGAACTGTTCGGCCTGACCTTGAATATTTCTAGGGACGGGGCATCCACCAACTCTCTGGGCAACTTGTTCTACTGCCTCACCACCCTTATTGTAAAAAACTTTCATCCTTGTATCTTCTATCTGTAATATGAATCTTCCCTCTTTTAGTTTATCCCTTGCCCTATCCCATCTTTCTTATAAACCCCATTTTAAGCATTGAAAGGCTGCAATTAAGTCTCCTTTCCTTGTGGTGTTCCCTCCCTTGAGTCATCTTCATGGTCCTTATCTGGACCTGCTCCAATGGGTTTTTATCTTTCCTGTGCTTAGGGCCCAAAAGCTAGATGCAGTTGTCCATCTGGGGTTTCATCAGAGTCTGAGATGGTGCCTGTCAAAAAGCCCAGTATACTTCTTGCATTCTGAATAACATGCAAGAAATGAGAGCCTGCAGAGAAGCAGGCTATGAATCTTGGCTATGTGGACTAAGTATGAGCATTTAGTTAAAACATTTGTCTGTGTACCTGTAAGTTTTACATACTTTTCAGATTTACATGATGTATGCTGTTTGAAAGTTGATAATGTCTTTAGTAACCTCAGAAGAACAATGGAGTTGACAGAATTGGAAGGTATACTAAAAAAATTCAATGAGAATTGAAACAAGAAATGGATTTCAATGCTCCCCTTCTCCCTTGTCCCAGGATTTAGGTTTGCCTTTATGATGGTATCTCCTCAAGGCATAAATTAAGCTGGGTTTTTAAGTATTCAATATGATGTTGTATGTTGGTCTGACTGAAATCACTGAGTGTATGCACATATACAGGCTAAAATTTGTATGTGGATGTCAGTAAGTCAGTTCTTATAACATGGCAATGAAAATATTTGCTGATGAGAAGTCCTGAGCGATTACCAGGACATCAAGGTCCAAGGAAAGCTGCTTTAGCCATGCAACTCTTAAAGGTAATATAACACAGTCCTTAGCTAGAAACTACATTTGGGTGATAGTGTTATATTTTAACAGATAAAAATCCCAATTTTTTTTTTTTTAAAAAACCTTATTATTTGATTCTTTGCAACAAAGAATCATAGAATTTGCAAACATTTTCATTATTTCTTCCTCAGAACATGAACAAGTTCTCTTTGGTTTTGCACACTAAAAGAAATTCCATCCACAAGAAATTAACTCCATTTCTAATTTACATTTAATTCTAACACACAAATCAAGATGCTAGAATTTATATTTTCAAATATTTGTAAGTCTCTTGCATTTTGTCTCTCAAAAGTTTGCCAAAGACTTGCCATATTCTGTCTTCCTAAGGACTGATTTCAAGAATTTAATGCAGATAAAGTTTAGTTAAATACTTCAGAAGAAACCAGGAAGGAGTAATAAGAAAACTCAAATGGTTTAGTCTATCTTACTAATACTTTTCATTTCTATTTTGTATCTTTGTTTCCTGCTTTTAAGCAGTGGAATAGGAATACAGTTGGTGATTTCATCATCCATTGTAAAACCAACACAACTATAATAATTTGTTCCCACCTCCAGAACATACAGTTTTTTAGACTGCACGAAGCAGCTTGAATACCATATCTGGAACTTATGTATGAGCTGAAGAATTTGGGGTTTAGGCTGATAACAGATCTTGAAACACCAATGACACATAGAGGCTTGATTTTGTAAAAATGTCTTCAATTTGATTTAGTCGCACAGGTCCAAAACTACTTATTTTCACCTTTCTGTTGTAGACCTGTTACAGAATGTATCTGTTCAGAGATCAACATTTTAGCAATATATAAAAGGAGCTTCCTCACCACTATGGTTAGGTTTGAACTTCTGATGGTCATATTTAGTCCATGCTGAAATAATTTTAAGCAATTCATATTCAATGACATAAAAGAGAATTTTGCAATCCTCAAGTGTCCTGTTCTTACAGCTTATGAAGCTTGCCAAAAATTCCTCTGCATTTTACAGTATTTATAAGCCAGTCTAGGATATTGTCCTTGATTTCATAAGGTACTTCATCTGAAGTAACCAAATGACAAGACGACAAACCTCAGAATAGTCTACTGAAGTTATAATACTCAGCCTTGAATAATATAAAAAGTTGTTGAAAATCACACCTAAATGTAATTTTTAAATAGACTTTGGCAGCATTCTCTCATTTGACAGCAGTGTTGGTAGATCCAGCTGTAATCCTAGAAAGTAGTTCTCTTCAAAACATATAAAAGAACAAAACTGTTTTTCTTTTGAACTGCTAAATACCTAAAGTTGTTTCAAGAATTTATATTAAAATATTAGTATTAGTTCATTATTTAGGTAACAAACTTCCATGCATTAAATCACTACCATTTGCACTAGTTATGCAAAAAGATTCTAAACGGACAGGGTTATACTCTCTTGGCATTGCACAACATCCACTCCAGTTCCAAATACAACAGAAGTATTTCTGTTACACATCACTGCTATCAATGTATTAAGTTACTCTGTATAGTAGTTCAGATCAAATGAACACTATATGTCTAAGGACATACAGATGCATACACATGTCTCTATATTGTCACTTCCTTTTCTTTCTTCCCTTTCTCAGAACTAATGCTGAGTAATAAAACTGAAACTGGAAAGCAATAAGGATTTTTAAAAAGGAAACAATCATAAAAATTTGATTTTTATAGTGAATTTTGATTGTATAGGTTGAGGGTTTTCAAAAATATATTACATATATTTATTTTCTTGTGGCATATCCATAATTTGCTAGTTTGTACTTTTGAAGCTTAGCTCAGTCAAAAAAATAAAAACCCAAAACTTCTCCACAGCAACTGTAAGGTTGATTAACTCTGTATTAAACAAATTCTGAGCTAATTAAACTCAAAGTCAATTCAGCCCATGACAGAAGGTTATTACCTCATAAACAGGATGTACTTTAAAGTTATTAATAATACACTAACATTGCCTTTTCAAAACCTTTGATTAGCAAACAAGGGAAAATTAGCATCTGAAATTCTGTTTGTACAGACTGGAGATCAGATTATGTAAATTTCTAAATCTCCATTTTTCCAAATGAAAAGGAAACAGCTAGCAACAGCTGTATAAGTGAGAAAACAGAGCAGAAATGGGGACCTCAACTCTCAGCAACTTCAAACTCCACTAAGATTTACAAAGTGGTAACAAGGCCACATATTGTTCCATATTCTACCCTGTTGTGCACCATCAACCATGCAAACAACAATAAAATATAAATCTACAGGATGAAACTCTTAGTAGGGAATATCTTGAATGATATTTTATGTGCTAATTTTAAAGCCATCCAGATTTCTTCACAGTTAATTAGAAACACTCTCCTCAAAATGTGAGATTTGGTGGATGAGTTAAGTTGAAGAAAAGCAAGCCTTCCCATTTCTCCAACAAGCTCACTTTATGGACAGAAATAAAAAGAAAAACCCAAGTCCTCTTCTAAAAATGATTGATAATACTGCTTCATTTTTAGAAAAAATTATAAATAATTCCTGTAGAAACAACTCAGTAAGTTTCTACAGGCATCAATAACACAAGTTTTCAGCCTCAAGACATTTTATGTACAAGAAAGTAAAGAACAAGGCAGATAAAAATCACACAGAAGCCTTTTTTTTGTTCTGTTGTTGATATATCATTATTATTTTGCATGATATCTGATAGCAGGACTGCTACCAGTTGGAGAAACATTCTAAACATTGTATGATTTTAGTAATTACTCAGTATATATTTATAAAATGTACATGCTGAGCTCTTGTCAATTAATATATGGAACCAAGAAAAGTTGCATGTATGTTAGTCTCACACATAGGCACAGAATCTCCCAGTGATTTCACCAGGAGGAACAGTGCACCTGTTGTCCTTGGTGTTTCAGGGTGTTCCCTGCCATCTTAAAGTGCACATTCCTTAAAGTGTTCAGCCTTCAAATAATGCACAAGCTTCATCTCTTAGATGCCATACCCTCAAAGCCAAATTGGCTTTTCAGTCAAAATCCTTAAGTGTACTGTCAAAAACAAAAGAGTTCAAGAACAGAAAACTAACTGAGGAAAAAAAAAAGGAAGAAAAAAAATCCAAACCAACAAATTTGCCAACTGTATATAAGAAACTTTATGAAAAGTAACTATTATTCAAAAAAAATGAAACCGATGATGATTATTACAATTTCCAGTTAAACAGTATTTGACACACCATAAGACACACAAGGCCAAAGAAAATATAAAATTATACTAGTAAATCAAAAGCTTAAAATGCAAAACATATAACAACTTTCTGGCACACATATTCAGCATTTCTCTTTTACCTTACTGAAAGATAAAATTAGAAAATTTAAGTAAACATTTTACCTTACTAAAAAATAAAATTCAGAGATTTCCAAGATAAGACAATGGACAAAATGGTATTACTCTTGATTATTTTTTAATATAAAAAGTACACTTGACCCTTTCAAAGACAGTTTAAAGTGGTAAGAGTAGATTTCAAAGTATTTGTCTTCCTTTCTATCACCAAAGTGGTGATAAGTAAAGTTGAAAGTAATTGTTCTTAGCCTCTCTGGGCAAAAAATTAGTGGAATAAATGCCCTTTGAAATGCTACTAGGTAGAACACTACTTGGTTTTCTCAAACAATTTGGTGAAGAGAAAAAATGAGAAGACTGAGCTTCGGGTTCTGGAGAACAAGGAAAGATGATTACTCAATGAAGTGAAAATATGAAACACAAGGAGAGAAACTGTAGTTCTTAAGAGAGAGCAGCTGCACTTGAACAATCGACACCAAACACACTTCCAGGAACAACCAGAAGCTTCTGATCAAGTAAGGACATGTCTCAGAATTTTCACATAATCTAATCCTCAAGGGATCTTTCCACCTCTTCTGACTGAAGAACAGGTGCCTAAAGTGATCAAGAGCCACGAGAAAAAAAGCTTTGATCTTTTGTCACCCATTCTCATTGCCCCACAGGGACACTAACTTTTGTCTTTGTAAAACACGCCATTAAGTTTGGCATGGAGGTACAGGAAGGGAGAGAGAAAATGTGGAGTGGGGGAGACATATATGAAAACAACTATATAGAGTACACAGCTTTTGAGGGAGAGGACTGGCACAGTGTTTTGACAATTTCATCACATCCACCTGTATTCCCTTTCCTACTTCCCATATGTATGCTGCTGACTTGCAGGTTTCTCCATATATTTTTCTTATTTCAAGCACCAGGATTATCAAACCCATTAATATAAAAATGGAAAAACCTTCAAAATTTGGTGTCTTCTGTCAGCTACTAGCACTAAAAAGGCAATAAATGGCATCTAGATCAGTACAGGAACTTGTAATGGAGACAGCAATATGTGCATTCATGTGTAGTCAACACCACAGATTCTTGCTGCGCACAGAAAATGCAGGAGGGTGCAAATCTGCTGATGTGACTTTCTTCACTTCTGTTTCACAATGGCTTACAGGATCCAGAATCCAAACCTACTCTCTCCTCACATTTTTTTCCTCTTGGTATCTCCTTTAAGAGTTTAGGTGTAGAAGCAATTAATATTCCCAGCCAGCATTACCCCTAGGTTTTATCACTGGTTCTTTGGGTCTGCTACAGCAGAATGGCACGAAACCTTCTGCTGCTCTGGGGAAACTGATCTTAATTTTGCTAATTTTATATTCTCTCTGACTAATCTAGCATAGCATATCTGCAGTCCATCAATTACAAATACCTGAAGAGAAAAAAGATGTGGCATTCCATAAAGAGTAAACACCATCTGAAATTCCTTAATTTTAGATATGAAGCTACACACTACAAGGGAAACAAGTGGTAAGACAGGAGTGAGGTGAAGCATAAATATCTTCATATAGAATCATATGATTCATCATAAGGTCCCTGGGTTCAAAGGCACCTTAAAAATCATCTCATTCTACTCCCCTGCCATGGGCAGGGACACCTTCCACTAGAACAGGTTGCTCAGAGCTCCATGCCACCTGGTTTTGAACACTTCCAGGAATGGGGCAGCCATAGCCTCTCTGGGCAATCTGTTCCAGTGCCTCACCACCTCCACAGCAAAGAATTCTTTCTTAGAATCTAATCCTAATCTACTATCTTTCAGTTTAAAGCCATTCTCCCTTGTCCTGTCACAATATGCTTATGCAAAGAGTCCTTCATCTTTCGTGCAGGCTCCAGTCCAGTACTGGATATACATATTTTAATTATTTTTCACTTTTTGTCTCATCATCTCTTCTAAAAGGAACACATACCACTAATATCAAAAATTAAATGTAGATGATCCTGCTCACTGCAGGGGTTTGAACCATGTGACCTTTAAGTATCCCTTTCAACCCAAACTACTTTCTTATTCTATGATTAAAAAATTCTAGGTAGGAAGCACTAAGTTGTCTGGCTTAACAGTATTTCATTATTACATATTTAAATATTTCTGGACTCTGAGCAGTCTAATTAGACATATAATGACATCGAATTCCTGAATGTCCAGTTAAAATTGTGAATTCTGCCAAAGAAATTTCCAAAAGTATCAGATAAAAACTTATGTGTTATTTATGAAAAACCTGTCCTTTTTCATGTAGAGAAAGCAATACATACGGCTCTTGCTTTGGTCTCGAAATTTCATGGAAACACTTATCAGAGATAGGAGTTCAGGGAATTCAGTATGGGAATTACTGGAAATTCAGTATGCTCCCTCTGCAGCATGTAAAGGAAGAAGTTTCCCCTCTTCTGTGTTCAGATCACATTTAATAGAAACTACAACCATGCAAAAAAAAAGAATATAGTTTATCCCTTAGAGGGTCATTGATAATGGAATTTAGAACAAGAAAGACGTGTTATGTTATCTACTTTTGGCCTCTTACATAATCAATCACTGAGTTTCAACTGATATCTTCTGAAATTCTCTCTTGAAACCACTGCCTCTGCTGGTTAACATGAATCCTAAAGAAAATTAGCTAATCTAAATCTGAAGACATCTACAGATGTCAAGTCCACCATTTTCTCAGCATAATTCCACAGAAGTGCCAGGTTTCTCTGTTGAACACATCAGGTTTTAGCTACCAGACATGAGCTCCTGTTATCATTGCCTGTTCTTTAATAGCAACAGCAGCACCCCAGATTTTTGCCCTGTGAAGGTAGTCTTGCAGTAGGAATCAACTAATCTTTCAATCTTCTTTGAATATGTCATATAAATGAGTCTTCCCTGAAGTCAAAAAATTTTGTCAACCTCCATCATCTGAAAAAGAGGAAAAGGGCCTTTTTAGAAAAGTCTTAAAAGCTATAAAAAGACAGGACCAATTCACTTCTTGTGTGTGAATCTTGTAAGTTTAGATGCTCACTATCTTTCATTTTCCAGTCCATTATAAATGCTGCTCCTGAGTAACATTCAGGTTTATTCTTGCACAGATATATCCAAGAAACACCTCAGATGTGAGCAAAGTCACAGGTGACTTCTGTGTCGGTATCAAAGCAAGAAGAGCCTATCCTCATACTCCATATGATCTTGTTTCACAGCAGAAAGTGAGGTTCATATCTGCTACAGACAGTGTGGCTACATGTGTTTGCATACTGCCTTAGTGAGAAACAGGAAAAGATTTCTTAAACACATTAAGTCCAGTAAAACACTTAGAGAATTATATATAAGATGCAGCTCCAGTCCTCTAGGACCCTGGATCTACTCCTCCGTACCAGATCTCTAGGTACTGTCAGGAAACAAAAACTGAGCTGGTCTCAAATTCTGGCCAGGAAAATTTCCTGACCAGGCTTTATCCACACAGCAACTGTCAGTCAGACGAACAATAAACTCTTTTTCTCACAGGCAACGAGTAACACTGCTAGCAAATATATGCATTCTTTTCCTCTCATCTACTTTTCAATGATTACTGGTGAAGAGGGAAGAAAAGTGTTTTGTTATGTTACAGGTGTTTGCCACTCAGCCTGACTTAACAGAGAATAAGTTTCAAGAGAAATTTGGGCAGGTAGAGGTATTTTTTCTACAGCATCAGGATTTACAGCAAACAAACTGAAGGAAAACAAAACACCACCAGAACAGCAAACTCATGATGGCCTGACTGCTGCTGTTTAAAGTATTTATTCTCTTAATCTTCCTGAAATTTATTTTCTGAATATTCAGTCAGTTTATACTGAAAGTTGTGTGCACACACCAGGTACGTTGTTTAGTAACCATTACTGCAGGAACATAGTTGACATTAAATCAGAATGATTTGTGCCTTAAAAAACCTTAATTAAAATCTAACATAAAATTTTGACTTGAAGCCTTAATTTTGTGTTTTTGTAAGAGTTCTATTCATGTAAAGCAATACTGCAGAATACTTTGTCCATTTATATAAAGCAGAAAATTTCCAATCACTAGCAAGACACTGCTGAATTTCAGCACTAGAACCTTATTCATGTTGAATTCCATAAATTAATATAATCTGCAATCTACAGATTACAGAGAATGGATCAAGACACAGACTGTGTTGGACAATTAATTTATTCCTAAAAAAGCACAAATTCTCTTTTTCATAAACCCATGCTGTTTTTGCACAAAAACTTTAGTGATTTATATGTTGTTGCACAAATCAGGATTAAAACAAAATTGTTTCTAATAATAAGACCAGAGCCAATGAACTTAAAACTCTTCACATGTCTCTGCTAAGCAGAGGAGAACTACAAATAAACAGAAAAATCTAAAATAAAATATACATTAATATTTTATTACATACAGGCTGAAAGTAAGCAGAAAACTGTATATGAACTTTGTATTTATATGAAGTTCTGTCCTGCAATTTACCAAATTTCACTGGGTGTAATATACTCTTCAGGTAAGTCCAGATTTTTAATTTTTTTAAATAAATAAATAAATATTAGGAAGAGCTGTACAGGAAGTACACTTTAAATCAACTTATGAAGCTTTTGAGGAAACATGATCCTAGTGTGATCAAAACAGTATTTTCATAACATAACAAAATCAATAATAGAAGGCATGTTCTTTTTTTTCAAAGGTGCTGTGTTTTGAAAATATTGCCATGTAGTATTTATGGTAACAGCTGTACAGTTAAACTTTAGGCACAAACTGAACTGCAGAGGATATGCTGCATAAATATAATTCCCATGGCAACTAAGTGTGCTACTAGATAACAGAGAAAAAAGGATTTATGTGTTTGCTGAGCTGTCTTGCCCTAGAGGAATTCTCCAGGCAAATGCAGGCCACCTGCCACATGTTATATTAAGCTCAGCCTTCTGGACTTAATTCCAAATCTAAAACAAAAAGGTCCACAAAGTTTCATTTGAAGTTTCCATGTAATGGTCCCAGTCACTCCAAAATACATAGCTCACTGTTCAATATGCGTCCTATATTGCAACAGAGGTGTTTAACAATGAGTAAGGATACCTCTGGTTGTAATTTTTTGATCTAAATATTCCACACAAGGCGGGCAAGCACCCTGAATCTCCAAAGTCATTTAAACTTTTGTCCACTTCTACTGAGGATCACTACTAAATGTGTGTAGTTTTTAAACTCTACCTAAAAATAGTCCTGGTTTGATATTTTAAGGAAAAATATTTGGGTCAGATCATTCACATAGTATCTTTCTATATAAAAATGTATTAATGGTCCAAAAGATTTGCCTTCATATACAGGAAAAAAACAAAAAAAAAATTGCTAGAATATTTTTTTAATAGAGACACAATGTTTGGAAATGCTTTAAGTTGGAATATTACAGTGGGAATGACAGAAGACCACTAAAATAGTAGAAAAAATGCAATCACCTGGCAAGCAATAGGCAAACTTAATGCAAATAATGCCACCAAGTTATCAAAGGATCAGAGTATATGTGAAAGTGCACAATGTTTACAGTTTTTTCCCTGTCAATTTTACCTTTTGGGGATTGAATAAAAAAAATTTAAGAAACTGTATTTAACAATGAAGAGTGTCCCTAGGCACAAGCCCCAGAAAGGAAACTGCTTTGCTCCATTGTCCTCCCTGGGAAAACCCTGTGACACTTTAAAGAGGCCACAGAGCTTGCCTGAAACAACATGAATTTTAGCATGGGAACACACACCCCAGACACATTTTTTAGATAGTTTGTAAATCTATCGTATTACTCAGTCTGTGATCAGCATCAGGCAGCAGCACTGCCATGAAGTTGGGTGTCTACACCTATGAAACACCTTCGTGTTATCCCTCCAAAGCCTCCATGCAAGAGATGGACAAGTCATTAACATGGGCTTCCTGCTGTCTGACTGCTTGTGCTCATCTCTCCAGAGTTGTTTATTTACATCCCCACCTCAGCCTGACCATCTTGCTTCAGCTCCATGTGAACCATGAGCCTGAAACAAAGTCCACAGAAGTTAAACCAAGCCTTGTGTTAGCATAAAAACATTTTGGTAAGTAATAGTATAGCATACATTCCCATTGTCTACAATTCTCTTGATCTTGTTTGAGCAGGTAATCTGTAAGTCCAATGTTTTAACAAAGAGAAAAAAAAATTCATTTTCATGAACTTTTGTTGCAGCGGTCATAAATTAATCTCTCTTCAGGATAGTCATAAAGTATTTGCATTGAAATGAGAAAACTGCTTATGCAAGTACAGGAAAAGTGGAACACTTTATGGAACACTTGTTCATCACTGCAAAAAACCATCTGTGTTATATAAAATCACTTAAAAAACGGTACACAACAGAAATCAGTTAAGGATCAATATGACATTAGCAGATAAGAATATGCATTTTTATTACTAATAATAGTTATATACCCTAATGATTTTTTGTTCCTTTTTTAAAAAAAAGAGTAAAAATAGAAGACTAACATTAAGTATTACTCTGACTTGAATTTTCTTAGAAGCAATCAAACAAAATACTTCACCAACAGATATGACAAATGCACTTTATATTTCAATGTGTCAAACCATTTCAATACTCAGAAACTATGTTGAAGCTGGCAGGCAAGCAGACTATATTAAATTTTTCTCTGGAATTGACTTCCATTCTGTACTGAATTACTGGAATTTTAGTGACCCTAAAAAAGGTTGTCAAAAATAATATTCAACACAGAGTTTCCAGATCTAAAGCTCTATTACGCATACTTCACATAAAATAATACCGTTTCAATATAAGCAAACCAGTCAAGAACAACATTCTATTTGTAATTTTGCATACAGTTTAATATTGATTTGTCACAGCATTTTTAAATGTATCTCCTCCTGAAAAAAATAGTCAGAGGTTACATTTGGTGACTCATTTTGTTGCAGATTTGATACAGTTGGAAAGTCTTTTTAAACAAATAAATAAAAATCTACCAACATGGGACCATAAACATGTAAATAACTATTTCAAAACTCTGATTTTTCAAAACTCCTATAGACTTACACATCACAAAATTCTCTAAAGAATTTTTTTAATGCCAGAAAAACAGTTGTATTTACAAATCACTTAACTTCTTTTCCTTCCATTTAACTCAATGCTCTCTATGCGCAATGAAATCAGCTGCAGTATTTATTTTCTTCTTTATTTTTTTCCCCTTGTCTTCCCCATAATCAACATCATACTATCTTTCTTTTAAGACATCTTTAGCTCTGGTGTTTTACTATTCATACTATTAATGTAAAAAAATTCAAGAGTAAGGCTTGCCATTTACCGGCTCCCTATTAATTCCAACCATTTATTTCTGTTTAATCCCTACTGTTATAAAATGCTGTAAGTAAAGTGATCACAGAATTACAGAATCACAGAATATTCTGAGTTGGAAGGGTCCCACAAGGATCATCAAGTCCAGCTCGCAAATAGCATTAAGTATAGCAGTATCTTTTCTCTTGTATCCACTGATGTGAGAGATGCACAGAAGTCACAAGATCTCAGTCTGCTCCACTTAAAAAAAGGGAATTCAATCATATATCACAGCTCAGGAGGAGGCACGGTTAAATCCACAGCAGCTTGGTAAGCAACAAAGAAAGCCCATCAGCAGCTTAACTCTATGACAGACCCAGAGGCAACTTGAGAGCTGTCAGCACAACTGCCTGTGAAGCTCACAAGGGAAGCAGTAGCCAATTATGCCCCATGACCTGCTACTGGAAAACACAGTGAGAAAGATAACAAATCAAGGTCCTGAAAAACTTTACAGAGGAACTATGTAGTTTACTTCCTATTAAACATGCATGTCACTTCAGGCTTTTAATAAAGGGGTAGCATTCAGTGACCATGCTCTGCCTGACCCTTACGAAAAGGGACTACACCTTTAACATTCCCTACCTGGATAAAAACATACATGCCATTCATCTGGAAGCTAAGCTTGAGTAATAGCTGCAGAGGATTAACACTTAGATCTCTGTTTTGGTTACTTGTCTCTTGTATCAGTGTGTATGATCAGCATCAAACCCAAACTAGACTCAATTAGAAAGGAATCAAGCCTGCTTGTAAATTTTCTTTCTACCCTGACCTTCTGATGGGTGGGTCTGAGTAGCTATAAAAATTAATTGTGAAAAATATTTACTTTGCCCACAGCAGCAAATAAAATAAAATAGAAAGAGCTTGTCCTGATCCTCATCACCTGATCTACCTCCTTCCTCTGGCCAGCACTGTCTCCCTAACTTCACTGTTACATAGGTTTTCCTGGCACATCAGTTTAAAACCTTGCTTAAACGAGCTACACTGAAGTTGTGCTCATAACACCAACATCAACAGTCACCTGCAAGTTGAGCTCAGAAACATTTCTAATTATTCTGCGTCTGGCAAGAGTCATTCATGGATTGAATCTGATCTACAGAAACTAATAAAAATTTCAGCCTCCGGCTTCAATGAGTATAGCATCAAACCAGTATATGCCTAGGTTAAAATAATCATGTTGAGAGGTGTAGTACACAGTTTATGTCCGTGTTTTACTAAAAGACATACTTACAGTTTATTTGCAGGCTTAAGCACCATTTTAAAGACATGCAGGCCTTGGAAAGTCATCAGTATGCAGGATGAATTTCACTCTTTTACTGAGGTAAGAATACTTGATTTGCAGGTAACATGCAAAGTAGTTTTAGTTGTAAGCCATAAGCAAAGGTAAAGTATCTGAAGCACACTGGTTGTGCATTATTTAAACAAACACTAACAAAGGGCAAAAAAATTAAAACACTTCCATTAACTAAAGATGTCGATTAAACAGTTGTCTCCCATACAGAGAAATCTAACCCTTCATCGACCCCCAAAAAGAACAGAAGTAACAAACATGCTGGTTTAAACTTCCATAATTTCAAAACCTGAGGGGACAAAATGTGTGAGAAGCTATTGAATATGCAGACACAGCATTTAAAGATGATGACCAGGGTTATTTTACAGTTCTTAAATATTAAATATAATAAATATAAATATTAAATATACAACACTTAAATATTCTGCTGGCCAAATTCCACTGAAAGGTCAAGTTTCCTAAATTTTGAACCAAACTATGTAGTCAAGACAAAAACATAAATAAAAAGCACATCATTGTGAAACAGGGAAAATACCAGATATATTTCCCTTCTGATATCTGTATTTACCTGGAGTTCATGTGACTGAACTCTGAACACAAACGACCAGCACTATATTTTCTAAAAAACCAATTAAGCATATCTCTGTTAATAGTCACATCCTTGGGCATTTCCTGCGGATGCACTCACTACACACACCTTTTCCTCTTTATCTAAATAGCTCGAGAGAAATGCTGATTGAACCAGTAGTACTGCATAGCCAGTGACACTGCCAGCCTGTCCTTCTACAGGGTTTGCTGCCAGGGAATTTGAGAATGTATCAGTCATCTAAGAAGCAGAATGAGTGCTACAAATCTCTGTCAACAAGAAGCGAGGCTTGGGTGGATAAGGTGAAGAAAAGGGTGTGGGATGATTTGAAAGGTTCCTAGTAAAAACTGCAAAAAATCTCTTAAAGATTCTTTCAGAACGTTTTTACCTTGATCAAGGATTTCTACACAAAAGAACAATCTGACCCTTTAATAAAATATTTTTAAGGTTTTAATGAATATAAATTAAATTAGGTAATCAATACTTATTACTATGTTATATTTTTATCAAATTATATTCAAAAGCATCCTCTCTCATCCAGTTTGTAATTTCCAGAGTGGGTTCTGATTGACATTCCTCTAAACAAAGGATGCCTGATATATGAGTACATTATTGGCATTTTGTCAATGGTAGCAACTTACAACTTGTCTAATAACTGAAAGCTAATGATAATTAGCTCTCGCCAAGTCTGGTAATATACCCAGTTACTATTTAGCACTCAGACTGTAAAAGCAACTGCTCTGCTTTGCGGTAGTAGTTTGAGAAAAAAACCAAAAGATGGTTTGTGTAATTTCTGTTCAAGTCAAAAGGAAATTAAATATATCACACTCTTTTCAACTCCTTGATGACTTGGTCTCAAAATTTGCACAAACACAACGTAGCTGGCAGAAAATATGGTTACTTCTTATTTTTATGGCTTAGCTGAGACAATTTTTTTAACTCTACAAGCCTTTCAGTTATTAAAAAAATTTTTTTTCAGAATAAATTCATAGTTAGATCTATGATTTAGTATCTCATTCAGCAAACACCCAAACCAATGCATCCTGCCTAGAAATTGAAGGGATGCCTTAAGATTAAATAAATGCTGGTTTAAAACAAAACAAAACAAACAAACCTCAAAGAAACAATCTAACACATTCCCTACATCACATAAAACTATTTTTGCTGCTAGAAGTCTCAAAAGGATAGAGATATGAAAACATGGAAGACAAAAAAAAGAGTTTTGCAATACGGTACATTCTTTTCTCCATCCATTTCCTGAATATATATCCCAACATCAGTGACAAGAGAGAAATCAAACACAATTGTTTGACAGAGCAAATGTGGTCTTTTAAAGGTGAAGCAAATATTTTCAAACACCAGCTGGAAGATATTCCATTGTGATAAAATTGGAAATATGCACGCTAAAACATGGCTGGGCAGATGAGAATCTTCAGGCCACTCACTGCACTCAGAATTAAGCTATGTTTAGATGTCACCTGGAAGCACTTTGCCTTTACAACATCCTAGAACCAAAATGAAGTTGCTTTCCAGAAGCAGGCACAAAGTTTAATATACCCTTCAGAGGAGTTGCCTGCAGGACAGCACTTGTTACTCTAAGAGAACCAAATGACAGGCTGTTTAGCAAAGAATCTAGGCACTGGGATGTTTAACATCTGATTGCCTCCAAGCCTGGCTTGAGAATGTGGAGGTGTCTGGTGGACAGGGTGGAACCTGCATGTCTGAATCATGGTCTCTGCTCTGACCAGCTCAGAGAGGGAACACACACACTACATGCTCACAAAGGACTCCTTCTGATCAAAGGTCAGTCTTGAAACTTTGATTTTGAACACCTTATTACACAGTTATGAGAATGTAAGTCAATGGGAAAAAGCTATTACTCTACACGAAGGTTTCACCTTTTCCTGCTGAGCAAAGAACAGCTGCTTTTTACTATTCATTCTCCATCTTCTTTGTTGGAAGTAGCTACTTTTGATTTAAAAGTCACTACCCTTATTGATGGTACAATTGTACCACCAATGGTACAATTGGTGGCAAAAACTTGTGTTATACACAGATACTGTTTACTAAGGAAACAGGAGATTTTTCAGGAAATGTTTCTTAAGTCCTTTCATAACCTTAAACCAATTCAGACTGGATCTCATAAGCACTGAATACTGCTCAAATACAATTTTTCCTTCTGGTTTTTCATATCCAATTACTTTGCCACCAATTTCTTCTTTAGCATTTCCATTCCTGGTTGCTATGTGTCCTCATCTATGTGCCTCTCATTGATGCTCTTTGGTGAAACTTGAAGATATCACCAAAAAACCCAAATTATCTCAAAGCCTACTTTTATGATACCAGTGTTGTGTTGCCAGTTAATTCATACTGCCACAACACTACCAGGTCACTGTCAGATCTTGGCAAGTCCTGCATCCTTCTGTACTGCCTGCAGCTTTGCCCTACCACCACAGGCTGCCAGCTCATGCTGTCATGAGACTGTTCCATGAAAGCCATTAATATCCTTCATTTACCAAAAAAAAAAAAATTCACAAACCTATTTCATACTTTCTCACTGATGTTATGTTATTGCTGAGGGAAAAACTTCCTTTTGCCCAGTCACACTTTGTCCCTGGCTGTCTTTGAAGTTTCTTCTGAAAGCAAAAAACTTCTTTTTTGCTTTCAGAAGAAAACCCACCAAACAAATAACATCTTCCCCAATACAGCTGAACGTTTATGTGGTGAAAATTTTTGTATTTGTGAGCATTCAGAATTTTAATCATAATTTCTTTGACATGCAGAAATAAACACTGTGTGTGAAGTAGCATCCTTTAGAAAATAGAATCCCAAATAAAAAAGAAGTCAAGAGAAGGCTCTATTCCCTGCTAAATTAATTATAATGGGAGTCATGAGAATTTAGCAGTACTGATAGGTTTATTTTCATGCCTGCCTTCACTCTGGCAATTCCTCCCAAAGGAACTAACACTACAGGTGGCTTTAATGGCTTCCCCCTACCACCAAAGACACACACAGGCCAAGGGGTAAGGCACAAAAGAGAAATACAGCAAAAGGATTGATATCTGAGTTAAACAAGTTAATTCACACAAATCTTGGAAGGCCCAAATAGCCACAGGTTTGATGCTTAACATACTTAATGTCTGCTGGTACCAAAAAAGATCTCTGAGGGTAATTGTCAAGAGGTTTTTCAGATTGCTTGAAAAAGAATATTGTCTCTGGTGGTCACCTCTAGCTAAAGACAGCTCAGAGACAGGGTATTTTGCTTACTACAGCATAATTTCTCTGGTAAGATTAATCATGCTCTTTCCAATTATTATGGAAAACCTATCAGGCATGTTTGACTGTTATAAAACAACGCCAGTCTATTACCCTCGACAGCAACAATTTTCCAAGATGTCAGTAAATCACTGTATCCCAGCTGTGTGCCAGCTCTTTGGGGCACTTACTTGTTGAACTGAATTTCTCATGCAAGAGGTGTTTGTGTGAGGAGACAAGGAAGTGTTCTCAGCTTGAGCTAGCAACAAGAGGAAAGGCAGCACAGCCATGAGAGCAGATACACACAGGGACAAAGAAATTAAATGATCCTTAACGGCAGAGATGAAAAGTTTGAACTTTATTGAAGTGAAAAATTAGATTAGAGAGAAAGAAACTCAAAGAGAAAGGACATATGACCAGTAAAAAAGGCAAGGAACTTCAGACAATTCACATCTTCATTAATGATCTGGATGATGGGGTAGGGTGTACCCTCAGCAAGAGTGCTGATAGCAGAGACCGATGACACTTCCCACAACTGGGAGGAGTGGATGATGCACTAGAGAGTCACATCCAGAGGAACTTTGACAGCCTGACAGGAACCTCATTAAGTTTAGCAAGGAGAAATGCAAACTCGTGCACCACCATAATACTGGGAGTCACCCAGCTGGAAAGCAGCTTGGCAGAAAAGGACCTAGGAATCGTAGTGGACACTAAGTTGAACATGAGCCAGCAATATGCAATTGCAGCAAAAAAGGCAGATGGTATCCCAGGCTGCATTAGAGAATCTGTACAGACACATTAGAAATTGACTGACTTTATCTGCACATAGGTTAGGAATTAAAAATAAAGATAATACGACAAGTAAAGAAAGAATTTTAACACTAGGGACACAGTAATGCTGGGGACAGATAGGCTTTCTTTTGACAGATGAAGCAATCAGAATTGGACAAACTGGGAGTATTTGGGAGTATGCATATGAATATGACAAAGGAAATCTTTTGAAAGGTTACATATATCAGTAAGGAGAAATTTTGAGAGAAATATTTTATGGTCCCTTTCCCCCGCACAATTTTATTTCAAATGAAATACTTGTGAAACAAACTTCAGCCCTGTTAATCTTTGTACCTTTTTTCCCTCAGCCTGGGTACATTGGGTACCCTTTAAGTACAGCCTGGGCGCACTTAGATTAGAACCTCACTTTTACTGATACAGGAAAATTTCCTAAGAGGGACCAATCCCACCCTTGCAAGTTACTGTGAAATACATCGCACATTTGCCTGTCATAGCCAACACAGGTCTCCCAACAATTAGACCAGATCTCAGAGATAATAGTGAATCACAACCATAACCCTTGTTATCTTCACATTAACCTGACAAGAGGGAGAAATCTTCAGAATGGAAAAGAGCTGAGACATAATTAAAGAATACCCCTGATTTACTTCATTTGTTATACATGGAGCAGAATCACTTAATATGCTGTTATACCTGATCATCAGTGAGACTGGGCACTGGAAGAAAAGACAATATAAAATTACCATGTATCTGTTGCCTAACAACATCATAAATGGATGTATGGAGAAAGACTTCCTCAGAAGTGGCACCCCAAGAAAGGAGGGCCTGTGGGGAGTGGGGGGGTGGTGGTGTTGTTTCTGTGATGCTGTTTATCCTTCAGCTCTTCCCAAATATTAACCATGATCTTAGACAAGACCTTCTTCAAGGTGATTATATGTAACTCCTCTATTACTGTTGGGTTATTTTAGCACCATATAGCTGGTGACTATGTGACTTCAGGAAACTATTCAGTTTTTGTTTAGACTTTCAATTTGTACAGAACTTTGATCATAAAGATTAACTAGAAAGAGACAAGTGTATTTCCTTGTTTCCCAAACCCACTACTGCTATCATAATCCAAAAAGATGCATCATAGAAGTATTAAAGAATACTTGTGATTCAAGTCAGCAAAAGAAAAGGGGTACCATCCACATACAAAATTTTAAAATTATTTGAAGATGGTAAATTATATTCTTCTGAAGACAAGCTTTTTTTAAAGCTTATTTTGAAGCCACAGGCAGACTCTTGCTCTGCTCACCTCCAATCCCCTTCACAGTAGGAATAGGTTGAGCTGTATTGATCTTAATTTCATACATGTACATACAGGGTAGCTGAAATCAGGAGTTATTTTTGAAATTCTTTTCCATGTTAATAAAGTAGAAGACCTAGAAAAACTCTGTCAGTCTCAATGACTCAAAGCTACTGATAATTCCACGTTTCTGTATTGAAATTTTTCACTCTGCTAGCCCAGGAAGAATGGCTGATATACCCAAAGATGTTTAATGCAAATGAGTGTTTAACTCACTCTGTCCAACACATGCAAAGGCTTCATTTCCCTCATTTCATGACCTATTTGATTTCACCTCCTACTTTTTTTTTCCTTTCTATGTGATCTGAATTTACCATTAAAATATTTTTAATATCTGACTGCAAGAGCTCAGAATTGATCCGAGTATCAGATTTCTTAGCTTGCTTTCCTTGCTTGAAATGGATTTGAATCTTGATTCCTTCCATTTTTCCCATGAGAAAGCTCATGAAATGTGTAGCCTGACAGGGGCCGTTGTTGGTGAGTTTTTGAAAAATAAGCAGAGACTGTTAGAATGATAATCAGTCTTTGAGTTTTCTTGTTACTTTACTGTTTTCAGGGACCTCCTAAGAGGAGCAAAGTGGCTGCATTCCTGTTTACCTAATATGGGAAGGTGGTAACAACCAGCAGAGTGAAAAGACAATTCTGTTGAGTAAAGGTCTCAGTTAAAAAATGCTCATTCCCTAGTAGGATAGACATGTGAGTTTAACCTCATTAGTGACAAAGGCTGGAGCTACATGATGAGGATTTTCTGCCTTTATAAAGTTTGAGTGAAATATTAGCACAAATAAAATTAGAAAATGGCTAAGAAGTTCTTTATCATCTACTTATTTCTTTCCAGGATTCCTTTCCAACAATTCCTTAAGCTAGGAGTGATGATCTGGGCATGAGGATTCTTGGTAACAAGAAAAGAAAACTCAATCTTTAAGTCATGATAACTCACAGCAGTATTTTGTGACAACAGCTGCGTATTTCCTCCATTACTTGAACACAACAAAGGACTATCTTTCTATTGTCTTTCAAGCAATCTGGGGAGAGATGTAAACCTATTGGCACAGAGATATTCTAGAATACGCAAGCACTATCTTAAGCATGGTTAACACTTAGGCTAAGTGTGTGGTGGTCAGTGTTTAGTTTAGGGTTGGTTTGCTGCCACTTCCCTCCCTACCGCCCCGCCCCCCCCCCCCCCCCCTTTTTTTTTTTTAACTGCTGACTTGGCTGCTTTCTAGCTCTGGCTTAGTCTGCTAGCATTCCTATACTGAGGAAGTAGGAGCTTTTTGGGAGTTATGTGCATATAATTGCTGCATGCCCTACAAGTTCAAGACACATTATGGTCCATTCTTCTTAATTCTGATCTTTCACACTGCACACCACTGAGAGGAAGACAGTAACAGGCACTGAAGATTATCACTATGGCTGCATCTCAGAATGGCATGAGGAAAATGTGTGTTCATCTCATACACCTATTAAAGCATGCCATTTTGGTATAGCTGTCCCACAATTCTGGCCTCACTTCTAAATCTCTTTGTAGGCACCAATTGCATTCTCTAGATTTGGCAGGAGGCGCAGCTTGAAAAACAGAAGAGGCAGAGAAGTGCCTCAGTTCTGCAATCAAAGACAGGGCTGCTGGACCAATAGGTAGGATGTTTCTTTACATGGGGCTCTACTTTCTTTTTATTTGTAGTTGAGCAATGCTGTTTTCTACAAACTATTTTTGTTCCAGATCAGGGAACAAGGAGTCAAAGAAGCTCCAATTCAGTTCTATTTCATTTCCCTCCTGTCAGAAAAAAGTAATCAGGTATGCTTTTACTTCAGAATGCTTTGCAAAAAACTATACTCCGGATAGCTGCTCTGAGGCAGCTGAGCTTCCATCTGAAAAATCACAGTGGCAGGAAGAACTGATCTTTCCCTACACCTCTCTTGTCTTTTCCCACACTCATTTTTTTCTCCACAAAAACAAACAAACAAACAAAAAGATGAGAAGGAACATAATGCAAAAGGAAGCTGAGACAAAGAATTAGCCTCCTAAAGTCAAACAATTTTAGCATGCAACCAGAAACTGGATAAGATGCTGTCCTAGGATGCTGGTCTAAAGAAAAGCTTAAGATCTTAGAATAGTCCTTGTAAAATTCTGCCAAAATTTTGATCTGATAATAAGCTGTGAGTGCAGATAAAATAAGGAGGGAATGACAGGGCATGGAACATTCCACCACCACTGTATCTGATCCTGGTAGCAAGCTACAAATGGGATGAAGTTACAGATTTGTGCATCTATTGGGGGATAAAAACCATTTCCTGTGGGTAAAATTCGTCTCTCTGAAAATACTACATGTGATGCATATGTTGTTCAGAATCACTGCAAATTTTCTTCTGGAAGCTTACAGATAAAAACAGTTTCTTCAGAGAAACCAAGATAAATCTTTGCTTCTCATGCACATCTCAGATTCTGCCCAAAATGAATGAGGGAATAAGGACAATTAGAAGAAGAAAAAGACTTCAATTAGCATACAAATATCCTGGTAATCAGGCAATAATAGCAAAGGAAATGCAGAAAAAATACATGACAGTTTAATGGGGAATTCTTAAAATATTATATTTTGTAAGGTTTATTGAAGTGTGTATGTGACATTTTAATGAGGTTGTCCCAACATGCAGTATTTTCAAAGTTTGCTTGAGTATAGTAGAGGAGTTCTTTATATTAATGACTTGTGGCCAGAGTTCTGTGTTTTATTCACAGAACGAGTCACAGTTTCTGCACTCACTCACTAAAATGCACACTAACCTTAATTATTTTTTTTACAATTTCTTCTATTTATTTAAATCCAAGCAATATTGTTTTCATTTGCAAATATAAAGCATAGAGAATGACACAAAGAGGAAGGGCTGTCCTTTGAAATGTGAGCTTAACCATAGGGGCTAAAATGCAAAAAATAACTTTCTGCTAAGAGCAGCTCAGTACATGATATTATGAATCAAGTACCTTATGAAATTACTCTGTAGACACCAATTACTTTCACAGTACATAATGCATTTTTCTGCTAGGTAAAATTAAGTCTCAGCAATGAAACCACCATGCCCAACAATTTGCACAAGAAAAATGGAAAGAGGATACATAAATTAGTGGAACAAACAAAAGCCTTATGCTCTGATTTCAGCCAAAACTTAAATCTTAGTAGAAGTAAGTTTAGTGGTCTCAGAACTGAAATCACCATACCCAACAATTTGTGCAAGAGAAAAAGAAAAGAGCATACATAAATTGGTGGAACAAATGAAAGCCCTTTCTGCTACACTTCTAATTTCAACCAGCTCTTAAACCCTTGTGGAAATGAGTTTGGTGATTTCAACTGAATTTCACAGTTAGCATCAGAAAACTAGTTTCAATTATTAGCTACAAATTCATTTGATTAAAAGCCCCTAATCTGGAGATGCCCAGGACTCTTCTAGCTTGTAAATTAAGTTAACATTTTCCTTCACCTCAAGACAGGAGGATTGCTCAGAGCTAGGATTCAATGCACCACGTGTTTTACAAAGATAAACAAGTGCCTTATGTTACTTTAATACTTTAACCTTCATGAGCCACAAAGTATTCCTCTCAAAATATTTAAATATTGTTCTCTGATAGCTATTAGGCATCTGCCATACTTCAGGGGAGTCTGGAAAGCAGGAAAAACTCTTTTTATCAGAGGTCTCTGTCAATGTACCAGACAGAACCTGGGCCTAAAGTATCCCTCTCTCTCCCCACCATATGAGCACACACAGAATGGGGAGGATGTGAGAGAAGTTAAGCACTGCCACCATTATATAAATCTAATGACTCTTCTCCCCCAGCCTCATATTCAATTGAGCTAGAGGATATGTTTAAATGCAGTTGATAAGAGAAATAGATTTAAGCTTCACGGAAGTATAGAATACAGGAATCATCCATCAGCACCTTCTACCCCACATTTGGGAGTGTTTTTTCAAGGTACAGTAGAAAATTTTCTTTTTGCAATATCTGAAATTATGTACCTATAATTTAGAGCAAAATGTTGGTAAAGTCCATTTTTTTACTCTTTCACTTAGGCACAAGAAAATGCTGACATATGGAAGAAAGCTGTAAACAGAGAAAAGATACACCTTTGGTCATTATGCCCTAGAATAACTTAGGAAGTGTCACTCAGGATTGGGGCTGGATGCTCCGCAATGCAATGGGAGAATTAGATTTGTTATCATTCTTCCTACTCTAATAAAAAATATAGAAGGAGTGAAACAAGCCATGAGAAATTAACATAGAATAAAAGCATTTGGAAAAATCCAGAATCCATTTGCACTGGCAGCCCCTTGGTTATTAATGCTTCAAGTGTCCATGTATACTTTTGGCCCTTGCCCTTGTCAGGTGCAACTGACTCATATATACTCACAACATGGAAAACAACTACAGAAAACCGCAATATTTTCAATCTACTTCTCTGGCAACTTGCACATCTTCGCAAAATCATACACCCACAGGACTGTATCACTTGTAGAACAATGCCAAAGAATTTGAAGAACATTAACCAGCATAAACTTGGCCTAACAATAAAGTTAAACTCCAGCTGCTTTTAGAGTGGAGGAATTCATAATAGTTTTCTATTCATTTCAATACTCTGTATTATGCTAGTATTCTGACTTTTTTCTCTGTGTGTGTGTTATTCATCTGGACAAGATCTCTTTTCACTGAGAATAACAGAAAGTATGGGATTTATTGCTATAATGAAGTCCTTTCAAATCTCTGTTTTCTCCCTCTAAAGGACAGGAGGATAGGCGTTCATCTCATCAGGCAGCTTATTAGGATTAGCACTGAGTAAGACACCACAGAATGTCAAGCCTATCAGTTACTAAACATGCATCATACAAACTTTGTCTTTGCGAGAACCTCTGCTCTGCATTTGTCATCCACCTGAATAATTAACAAGTACATGCTGCCTGCCAGCAGCTTAGGGAATTAATTTTCCCAGATTAAATGCAGATCACGTCTGCAAAAAACTCAGACCACACACATGCTGCACTACTACCTTTCAAACATTAAAAGCAAGGAAACAAGTTTTAGTATGGTCTCTGCGGAGTCTGACCTAAAACTTATTTATTATAGGTATGACTTCATAATCATTATGAAGTGGTCAGAGAGGTTTTAACACCCAACTCATGCAACAAGCCAACAAGGAACTCTCTTTATCTGGCATGAGAAGCTATTTAAATAAATCTCCACTCTAGAGTTGCTTCACTGCTTAATGCTATTCTATTCCCAAAATACTGAGACAGTCATAGGGAAAATCAAATGTCTGTAAACACTGAGGGTTTTTTGAACTTGAAGTATTTACTCTAGGCTCTTTAAAAATAGATTTAGAGATGACAACTGCAGCATGCAATAGCATGTATATTGATGCCAGGAACTAAAAACAAATGAGGTATCTCATTACCTTACATTTCCTGTGATCTAAGTCAACACTTGCCCCAAAATCAGAGGCCCTATGAAGATTGATTTCTATTTGAAATGATAAGTGATTATTGAAAAAGATGATGAAAAACACCCTTTTGTGCCATGCTTAATGGAAATTGTTATTTTATACGACATAGGAATATTTATAATGATCTTAGGAAACTACATTCTCTAAGTATTTAAGTGGACAAAGGATTGAGACTTGCAGCTTCCAAGATACCCTTTCTGAATGGCCATTTCTCAATGTACTGACAGGTAAGCAGCAACATGGCTTAGTTGGTACCATTTGCAATGAGCCTCTAGCAGCTCAGCACACAATAAGTATAACAATCCCCAAGTTAAGGATGTACACAAAAAAATACAGCAATCTTGTTCCCAAACAAAAAGGACAGGAAATAAACCAAGTATACAGATGAACTTAACACACTTAATTTCTGAGGATGGGAGTGTAACAGAAAAGCCTGCTCTTAAAGAGAAGCTTCCCTTCAGTGAGGCAAACAGTAAGGCTTTGACTCTTCTGTAACATTTCTCCAAACACTGACAGCATTTCTCTGTAAGACCTCCTGGGTGCATTAGTCTGGTTCTCAATTTGCCTTTCCTATTAGATAAACTTCTGAAGAATCATTACCCCCGCACCATCTACCACAACGTAGATACTAGTGCAGCTTCCTTTTGGTTAAGTACATTGCAATATTTCTACTACCTTCTTAAAAACTGGAATTGGAGAGAAATCACCTGCACAATTATACTCATAATACATACAGCAGTAATAGATGACCACAGAACATGTTCTTCCAATAAATACCAAAGGCAGTGGTTAAAGACAGCTCTTTTCTTTTTGCATTTAGTCTGAGCTTTGTACTGCTTGCAGCTCATGGGAATTAATGCAAGAATCCAATCTGAAAGTTATGAAAAGTCTATTTGCACATATATCTACATATTCCTTCAAAAGCAAATGAGCAAATAAAATAGTTAAAATTAATAACATTTAAAAAAAACAAAAACCAAAAGAACAAAACACCTGAATGCTACCACGTAGGTTCCCTCCAATTTTAAGAGGTTTTATGATGTATTACACTAAACTAACATCTACTTAGTATATAAAATACTGCTTGAATAAAATACATTTTGAATCTACATCCCCAAAAATCTTTCTACTCTCTTAAACTTACTATCAACAAATAAAGTGATTGCTACTTCTGTGACCTACATTAAAAACCACCAACTTAATGTGAACGAATTACCAATTAATCATCAGAGTAAACAAAAATCTATCAAAAAATTTTATTGAAGTGTAGTACATATTACATTGCTAAATATTACTGCAATCATCTACACAAAAATCATCTTTTTGTTCTTTATTCATTAATAATCACACTCTCACACATAAATATTTTGCATAAAATTAACATAATGCATCTATATTTCTTTTCACTTTTGACAAAAGTAACAATTTTTTGTTTCTAATATTACAGCATATACTTTATCCAGGGGAATGACTGAATGCAAAGACAGTGCTGGGGTTTTTTCTAATTCATGTTCTCCATGTTTAATATTTTGCTACCGTTATTGAAATTTAAATTGAAAAGGCTTGGTATTGTCCACAGCAGAGACCTAGTTCTAACCACAGTATGCCTATCACTAGCAAACTAAAATTGAGGCCCTGCCCTTGGCCCTGGGGCTTAATCTCTGGGTAATGCTGGAAATGTTGTTCCATGCATGGATTAGCAAATTAAAAGAAGTTACAAACCTCTGCTGTGACTTGTGTAACTCCTGCAGTCCCTAGATCATCATCCACAGTTACAGAACTAGGTTTAGCTGTTTTGAAAAGACATGGTAGGAAAAAGCAAATTGACAGAAAGATTTCTACAAACTACAAGTGGGAAGTATCCATGCCAAAACCCATAGTAAATATGCATAGGCATTTAATTCAGAATTAATATACAATTTTGAAAAATATCAGAGTTCCTTTCATCAAATATAACTGGTTTTATTTCATTAAAACCCCTATGACTATCTACCAAGCTAGATGTACGCCATTATTTAGAAATTTAGCTAATAAAGACTGCTATTAAAAAAAAAAAAAAAAAAATCAATCCAACTTTTTCATTCTAAGTGTTGAAAATTTGATATTCAAGTTTTCTGTAATTTTGTTTACATTGCAATGTTTTCGCAGAACATTCAAATCAGCTAGCATCTTATATTGCACAAAACAAACTTTGTGGACATTTTTATTCAAATTGTGATATTTACTGATCTCAAAATAGATGCAGGTATTATAACTATAATTATTATTTGCCTATTATATGAAAAATTTCTCTTAAAACAATAATACGCTCCATTTAGAAGTTTTTATTTTGCTAACTATTCTCAAGGGAATAAACATCCTCCAGCAACTTTCTAAACAATGTTCTCTTCAAAGAAGCATGCATTACTATCTTAACAAATAGAGAAAAGTCAAATAAGTGAATATTCGTACCATTCTCAATGAATATTTGAGGAAGTGAGGATATTGAGGCAGTTTAATGCTACACATCTGATTAATTTATTAGGGAGGGCGCAACATTATATAGTCTCTTGTAATACTGACTATAAGCCCTTTATGTTTGTATATAAACAAAATCTAACATTTCAAGTAGAAAGTTGCCCAGCACCTCAATATTATTTAATTCACTGTCTAATTTTTCTGCAAAGGAGCTGCTGTATTTTAAGGAGAAATGCTTGAAATTTATGAGAATCATGACACATGCATCTGTCTCTGCTCTAAAGTAACTTCACCCAGTTGTACTAGTACCCAGATCAACTTTGAGAAACTCAAAGGAAGTTGAAACACCAACATCTTGACACAATCCTGAAACATCAAAAACTTCAGCAAGCAAAGTGGATTTCAGTATAACTAGTGAAAACACCTCAGCCACTCTGTGCCCCTGACTTCTCTGGGATGAAACACCACCTCTGACTGCTACTGTTATGTCAGCAAATGTGAGTGCGACTGAAGGTATCTATAGCCTGATGGAAACATGCTCTTTCTCACTAGTGGCATGGCCCCATGGCCCATGTATAAAAGACAACAATTGTTTTTTGTTTGGTGGGGACAGTCGTAATGGGGATCAATGATGCCCCAGGCTGGCTGCTCAGATGACTCTAAGGACAGAAGGAAGACTCCTCCATTTCCTGAGCAAAAGAAACAGAGAGCACCTGACAAGGCTGCATTTACCCAGCCACATGAGCTTCATTAGCTAATCAAGACTATGCTCAAGACAGGCACACAAGCCACTATGCATAGGAGCTGTAAGAAGTGTTGGAAAAGAGTACATGCTTGGCCATTTCTCCCGACAATTAAATTTTGAGCACCGATTTTATGCAACAATTAAGAGTCTTTCAGTGCCTCTGACAATAATCTAGCATATAATATTTTCCTCTTCCAGTACAAGGATCAGTAAAACAACTGGAAATTTGTGGCAAGATTACAGGCAGAAAAAACTAAACCAGGATTATAACAAAGTCTGGAGAGGCTAACTAAAGTAAAACATTTTCTGGTGGTTTTGTTTGGGGTTTTTTTGCACAGACCTTCCAGTTATAAATAAAGACCATCCAGCATTTCTCTGAAGTACCTTGTAAGCAATGACAGTGAGAGCAAAACATAGATAAACAGTTCTGGAAGTGTATTTACAAGCCAGACTAGGTCTAATGAGTGCCAATGGTTTCCACACTGTTACTCAATTATGCTTCTTGTCTGACCTACACAAACCACTTGAGGTACAGAAGGCAATTCAGCACCCAAACTCACTCCAGCCACTGTTTTTTTCTGCAGAGTTCCAGCAAGGGTCCCAATCTGCAAACACTAAGATGCTGATTCTGCAACATTGTTGTCTTTCTCCTAGGAAGTTGCCTAGGACCACCAACTCATTTCCCACAGGCCATCCAGGAGCCATCAGATGATAATGGGTTTTAGTTTCCACCCACCTGGGCTGCATTCAAACTAGTGACCTAAGGTGAAGGTCTCCACATCCCATTACCAAACCCTCAAGCCATTTAGTATCCTCATGTACTAAGCTTTTCCTGCAACATAAAGTCGAGAGACAGTAAAGAGCTGTCTATATCTGAAATCTGTTCTCAAGTACGTCGTCAGTCAAAGCCTTTTGATGCAAGTACAGCATTTCAGGTATTAAATTGGCTGAATATTTTTCAATCAATACTAAAAGCTCTGTGAAAGGAGAAAAGAGATAAAAATTAAAATACAATATTATGCCATAAAATCTGAAATTAACTTTATATAGCCCTAAATTTAAATATTGTTATTAACAGATATTAAGGGTCTGGATGGTCCTATTAAAAAAAAAATCAGCAGGAATTTGAAAATGTTTAAAGTGATTCCAACAACACCAGCATTATTATCAAGACATTGGAGTATATCTATTTTTAATAAATTAAAGACTGAGCTACACATAAATTACATGTTTAGCACTTAATACTGTATTCACATACAGTGTATTTTCTGTTCGCTAATGCTAGACGTTTTAATACACAGTTTAAAATATTAGGAAGTGTAAATTATCTTGTGTTAAATATGCCAAGTACTTCAGAAGTGTTAATTAATGTATTATTAAAGCAGTTTTTAGGAGGAGTGAAGATATTTTAAGAACTATGAGTTTTGACTAGAGTAAATGCACATATATTTGCAACTAGTTTAACAATTTAGTGAAAAGGATCTTGTACTAAATAATATAAAAGGGCTTTTTGGGGGTGGGGTTTTATGTTTTCTGGTTTTATTTGGTTTTCCTTAAATAAACATACCAAATACTTTGCTATGTTAAAAAGACTTTCACTGTAACACTCAGCCTTGAATTAATCAGATAAAGATGAAAGTGAAGAATTTTGCCACCAGTGTTTCTTACTTAACTCACTCAGTTATGCCTTTCAGCTTGGTATATTTTATATGAAGGATATCTTGTTAAAACAACTGTTGAAGGCAAGTCATGTCATATCGTATCAGCCACAGACCATACCCTATGGGAGCTCAAATATTCCAAAATCTATGTTAATATAATCCTACCACACAATTCTACTACAGAAATACAGCAAGTTTTCAGTGACGTGCAAGACTCCATATAAGTACCACATTATCTGTATGTCTTCCAGAAATGAGGTAAAGCCATCACAAGGATTATACTGAATCAATTTAGGAAGGTAAAAATTGTTAACAAGCACTATAATATAGCCTAGTAAGTGATTCTAATCTCTATTTCTCAACTAACAAGGAGTCTGCACTTCTCAATGCAGTTTCCAGTACTGTGGGGCTGCTGTGGGACAGCAATATTCTCTGGCTCAGGAGACAAATGCAACTTCTCAATGAGGGTTTGCAGCTTTGTAATACAAGATTTTCTATGCATTATGCCATATGCTTCCACCATTCTTTTTCAAAATGGTTTTAAAAATTACATGGCTTCCTGCCTATCTAAATCTTTTGAGTGTGTTTTGCCCTTACTAAAGACTAAATACAATTGCTAGGACATCCAGAATCTATCTCTTTTGGAATACTTCCTTCAGAGGCAGAGTAATACCTGTTGTAGGGTTTTGAATCTCAGTAAAAGCTTTCACTGAAAAAGTAAAAAAAACAGTGGACTACAGGGGATAAAACAGAACTATTGAAGTATAAAAGTTGTCCGCTCCCCTCATGAACGCACTGAGAATTCCCATGTTACACAGAGCAGAAAAGCGAAGACAGAAACTATCATGAGGATGCTTAAGAATTTTAGTAAGTTAGTCAATTAGGAGTCCTTGCCAAGAAAGTCTAATTTCATTACTTGGGCTGGACCCCAAATCAATTATTTTAAATTAGGAAAAAACCTACATTGAAAAAAAAAAAAAAAACCAAACCAAAAAACAAAACAAAACTTGGCAAAGTCAATTCTCCTGTTTAACCAGGCCACTCTGCAGGCTGACATTCTACTCTTAGACTGTATTTTTCAAAATATTTTCTCTTTACTGACAGAAGCTGCTATAAAAAACTTGTCTCAGCGTCCAGCTGATGATTGACAGTGGGGCCAGAGAGACTTCAGTAGGCTTAAGCAAGTAAAAAGAGCCTTAGCTGTGCCACAGTGATGAAGTAGAACAATGTTTTCACACAATAATACAATCACAGAATATGCTGAGGTGGAAGGGACCCACAACAATCATGAGTCCTGCACAGCACCATCCCCAAGCATCACATCATGTGCCCAAGACTGCTGTTCAAACAGTTCCTGAACTCTACCATGCTTGGTGCTGTGATCACTTCTTTGGAGAGCCTGTTCTAGTGCCCAGCTCCGGGTGAAAAACCTTTTCCTAATACCCAACCTAAACCCCCCCTGACACAGCTTCAGGTCGTTCCCTTGGGTCTTGTCACTGGTCATCACAGAGAAGAGATCACTGCCTGCCCCTCCTCTTCCCCTCATGAGAAAGCTGTCGACTGAAATGAGGTCTTCCCTCAGTCTCCTTCAGGCTGAACAGACCAAGTGACCTCAGTCACTCCTCATACAGCTTTCCCTCAAGGCCCTTCACCATCTTTGTCACCCTCCTTTGGACACTCTCCAACAGCTTTATATCTTTCTTATCTTGCAGCACCCCAAAACTGCCCCCAGCACTCAGGGTGAGGCTGCCCCAGTGCAGAGCAGAGCAGGACAATCCCCTCCCTTGCCTGGCTGCCGATGCTGTGCCTGATGCACCCCAGGACAGGGTTGGCCCTCCTGGCTGCCAGGGCACTGCTGACTTAGATTCAACTTTCTGTCAACCAGAATCCCCAGGTCCCCTTCCACACTGCTACTTTCCAGCATCTCATTTCCCAGTCTGCTCATACATCCCGGGCTGCCCCATCCCAGGTTGCTCATTTCCTCCACTTTTGGCACACCATCCCATCGTTCCTCACTAGAGAGCCTGGTTTTTTTCCTTTTCCCTTTTCCAAGCTAGTTTAAAATGAGCCTCACTAGTGCTAGAACTCCTTTTCCCCTCTGAGATAGGTGCATCCCATCAGATGTCAGTAGACCAGGTATTGAGTAGATCCTCCCATTGTCAACAAAACCAAAATTTTTCTGCTGACACCAGCCTGAAAGTCATCTATTGACCTGACAGATCTGTCTATTCCTTATTGATATTATTCAGTAGTCCTGGAAGAACCAATGAAAACACAACCTGTGCTCCTGTTCCCTCTACCAATTGTCCCAAGGCCTGAAAGTCTCTTTTGATTGCTCTCAGACTTCTCTTTGTTATTTTGTCACTGCCAGTTGGAACTACCAATATGGATAGTATTCAGGGAGCCTTACTAGACCAGAGCTTTCCAGTAATATCTCTTATCAGAGCCACTGGAAAACAGCAGAATCCCCTGTGAGATGGGTATGGTCTGCATATTGGACCACCCCGTTCCCCTTAGAAAAGTGTTTCCTATTACAACTACCCTTCTTTTCCTGCTAACAGTGGAAGCCTTGTTGCCAGGTCCAGGTAGCGCTGTTTTAGGAGGCCCCACGATCCTAAAAAGACTTTTGCCCACCTCATTGGTTATCTGGCCTTCTAGTTCCAGAGCCTCACACCTGCTGTAGTAGGTGTGAGTCCTATTTGTCAAACTCTGAGGAGAAGGAACCTTCCTCCTGGTACCTGTAGTGACGCGTTTCCAGCCCTCACCTTTAACGGTCCCTTGGCTAAAGTTCTTTTGAGTGATTACCCTGCAGGGTTCTGAGCCCATCTGCTTCTCCACTACAATGCAGGTTCAAGACTCCTGAGAGTCCTGAGACTGTAGCAGCTCTGAAAATAATAGGTCTCTCTCATTTGGTCACTCAAGTACTATGCAACCTGCTCACTTCTTCCTGTAGCTCCTTCAGCTGGTGACAAAGCTCCTGCCCCACAGCACATACACTGCAAAAGAACTGTTTGTCAGCCCCAGCCTCCTGAAAAGGCTTCAGACACTCCTAGCAACCAGCAACCTGGAGAGTTACATCTACCATCAGCAAGTCTGGCTGGCTAGAGGCTTCTGACATAATATGGGCAGATAAAAGCACGGTCAGGTCATGTTTCTGAATGAAAGAACACCAATGATACAGTAATAGGCAGAAAGCTAAAATTAATGTCTAGAAAGACAACATAAATAAAAAACAGAAAAAGATTCCATCATCCTTTCCTAAAACGTTTGAATGAAAAAGAAGAAAATCCACTTCTAGATCTGACAGCTCTATACATTTTCCAGTATAACGTAGTATATATCTAGGACCCAAATTCTGAAGTCACAAAAAGCTGATTTCCCTGCCTTTGTGTTTCTGATATTCCAAATTTCAAAGCAATCAAATATTCTGCTTTTAGATCATAAACTGATTTTAGCCACTAACCAGAAAATGAAGTTTTATCAGAATCAGGGTATATTGAATCAAAAAACAACCACAACCACTCAGCAGTAAACATAGGTAAGTTGAGAGTTTAAAACCGACTAATAACAACTGATAGTCTTGGATCAGATTTGAATATTTTTGCCATTAAAACACATACATTTTTTCTGTCCAGGGCAGAAAAAAGCTGCACTACATGAGGAAGCCTTTCTTCACCTAAAAGAACTCCAAAAAACCCCACAGCAAAAATCTCAAAAACCCAGAGAAGCCACAAAACAGAGTGTCTCACTTGTTATAGAAAGGGCACTGAAGTGTTTTAACCAAGTGCTCCTCTGCTGTGTCCTGATTGACTCTGCAAATGAGAATGCAATTAGCTACTTGCATTGAGCAGTTAAATCTCTCCATAAGTGATTTCTAGATGGATATGGAACTCAGAGGCCTTGTTTTGTTTAACAGAAATGTTACAACTGCAGTCAGCACATCTTCAGTGTATCTGACCAATCTGTAAAATCCTAACAGTAAGCTGGCACACAAAAAAGCTTTCATCTGATCCATAACACTGTAGCAGCAGTGGAAGACTCCTTTCCACTCATCTAGGTACTGTGTTTGGGTTTGACTACATCCACAAGCTTTTAAGCCTCCTCTACTCTGAGAAAACAGTATTATTTTCTTTTGTTATTTTTCTGGCATAATGACCAGGCATGGACCTTCCTGGTTCCCCCTCCACAACAGACTATTCTATTCCTGCAAGACAATGCCAGCCTTGTTCTCCAGCTGTCAGGGGCAGAAGCAAAGAGCATGAACCCCTGTAGTTTTTGATCTCATCCTTTCCAGCATACACAGAAGTTGAAGCAGAAGATATACAGATTTTTCCATGTGTTCTAAAGTACCCTTTACTTTCCTAGCACACAGGGCTGTGGACAATACAGTTCTTAAGTTTCCCCATCCCCCTATGAGAATTGTTTGAACGTCAAGCAGTACCCTTTGAGGACCACATGACTGACCACACCTGCCTCTGTCCCCTCACCAACACAGCAGTCAGCCACTGCCTGTGCTATTCTTTTCAGCCACATTTCTTCTGCTTCAGCTGACTTGCAGCTGACCAGGAACCCTGCCTCCGTACCTTGCACAAGTTCCATTTGTCTCAGAAAGCATGTTACCCATTCAAGCCTCTCAAGTCAGTGTCCCTGGCTCTATAATTTTAAAGAATTGGAGTTAACAGATGTCCTTATTCCTACTCTTCAGAGCTCTCTTTGTATAGGCAGGCTATGAATCAAGTAGGAATGATTTAACTTTTCTGTCATACGTGGTTGTGTGTCCCTGAATAAAGATACATGTGCACACCAGTGTGACAACAAAACTCACACATGTCTGCAGACAGAATTAGCTACGCAGTGCAAGCTACAGACTCAAATGATAATCCACCCACATATCCAGACAGCACTCATCCTAAATACCTAGTTATTTACACTGAATTTCTAAATTGCAAACAGTGAACTGCCTTCCATCACAAATACTCTTTGATGAACATGCTACAGATATTTTATATAGCCTACTTTAACTGTATTATGACAAATAGCTAGGGAAAGAGAGAGCCGGTAGAATAGGTAAAATGCTACTGTTCCAACTAGAAAGGATTTTATGCACCCAGGAATTAGTGACTACGCAAGACACAAGGCAAATAGGAGGCCAGTCTTATGGCAACTGAAATAGTAGCTGCTATTACCTTGAACTATCTAATAACGACCTATTCATCTCAAGGAAGACAGATCTTATTGAATTTGTATTAAATCAAACCTTCCTCTGACAATTTGAAAAAAAAAGAATTTCTGGAAAAGTCACCCAATTATTCTGGTAGGAACTAAAAAGTATAAGTGTGACAGCATTTTTCATTTTCAAGAAATATTATTGAGAGAGAAAGCAGATTGTTGGAGTTTAAAGACATAGAAGACTTTGAACGACAAAAAAATATTCGATTTCTTAACAGTTATTGAAAGATGGTGGGTATATGGGGAAAGGGGTTAAAAAAGGCTCAGAAAAAACACGCACTGCACTCTTACAAAACCTGGTATCACACAGCAGAACATGTTTTGAGAAAATTGTGTCATACATATA
Organism: Acrocephalus scirpaceus scirpaceus; assembly: GCA_910950805.1. Lineage (NCBI taxonomy): Eukaryota > Metazoa > Chordata > Aves > Passeriformes > Sylviidae > Acrocephalus > Acrocephalus scirpaceus. The sequence continues at coordinate 26,358,094 of OU383780.1, forward strand.
CAAATCAAGGGCGTATTTTTCATCTGACTAGAACGAGGATAAAAAACCAGCATGATTTTCACATTCTAAATCTGCTTTTAGATACACCACTGAAAAACCACTTGCCAAAAAAGATCTGTAAGCAATAGCATTATAGTTCATTCGACCGCAATATTTTTTTCACCAGCGTGGTGAAAAATTACAACTGTGACCTAAATTTTCATATGTTTATTGAGAGGATCATTCACTACCATATAATAAACACTGTAACACCAGTATTTATGTTTTAACTAGTATTTTTGGGTCCCTTGCATCTGAGACCATAATCAAATTACATTGAAGAGTTCCCCAATTATCTTCCTGCTTCACTGTATTTACCTGTTTTGCCTGGCAGAGACTGTTTGCAGTATCATCTAGAACGCTTACTGTGGTCTCCTGAACACAAGCCTCAAGCCAGGAGAAACATTTTTGGAAGTGACAGGTACATTAAAACCACTACCAGGCACTTATCTACCCATCCAAGCACTCTCTAAAGCTCTACAGAGGGATGTCCCTGCCCCAACAAAGAATGTAGCCATCTTTCTAAGGCTGGAGGTTAAGAGACAGTGAGTACCAGCAGTGTAGAGGAAGCTATGGAGATTGCAATGAATATTTAGTAATATAGGTTAGTGGTGGAGAGAATTTCAGTATCAAAACATAAGAAGGAGGGGAAGGAAATAGTTAATTCTGGTTTATAGTTACTACTGCATTTGGCCTAAAAAAAAATAACTTTCTGTTCTTAATGTCATCTTGCTACCTTCATGCAATATGCAACACCTGTATCAACTCAAACTATGTTTTTCATTCTAATGCAGATGTAAAATTTTGCTTAAACATAGCAATAAAGGGCTGATATTTGCATACATTGGATTTGGTCATCCAAGCTGAATTTAGCTGTTTGTCAATCAAAAATACCTGCACATAAGAGTCATCAAAGCAAGTCAAAATACAAAGTCATAAATATTGTATTGTGGGTACAAACAGGAGATATGATAACTATCAGTAAGCATTTACGTATTTACTCTAAGATTTACAAACTAGTCTTAGAAGAGAGCATGGGAAAGTTAAAACAACATTAATCTAGAAGAAGCTACATACCAAAATGAATTTTACTATATTTCACCAGATCAACAATATCTTATCAAATATGTATCTGTTAAGAGGTACATCTTACCTTTACAGCAAGTGCACCAGGAACTTACCAATTCTGAAAGCAGAGGAGCCCTTGTAAAGTTCTACTTCCCCTCTGCAGAGCCTGACATTGAACAGCATTTTCTGCTGCACTCCAGCTTATTGCAAGCATCCCAAGAGCACAAGGATAGAGCATTCATCATGTTAAGGAGTGAGACCACACGCATCAGGACTGTGGTGTCCTCCAGCAGCAAGTAAAACAACAAAACTCCCACTTGCAACCATTAACATATTGCTGCTGTGCTACCAGGTCCCCATACAGATATATGCAGGATCTGTTTGGCCAGTGCTAACTATCTTTTAAAAGCGCTCAGCTCAGGAGGTTCTACAAGCCTGGAAGCTCAGAGAGGGTCTCAACCTCCTTAAACAGTTCCTGAAGAAAAGGAGACTTATTCTTATAAAAGCCAATGCATTGAACAGTCAGCCAATTCCCATACAAAAATTCTTTTAACATCTGTACAACATGATATGATCCTTCTTCTTGTGAATTCTTAGAAGATTCTAAGAGCAGAGTCTCCTGCAAATTAAGGCAGACAATCTATCCCTTGGTTTCTACCTAAAATAAATTGTATCTGTTGTAAACTAAAGGGAAGGATGAATTGCCTGGACTAGTTTTATTCTTGTAGAAAATTCAGAAAAGTTAATGTAATTTTCCACATTTTGGAATGTATTTCATTCCATTAGTGACAATGTCAACAATGAGATTTCAGTTTAACCTTCAAAATATAACCTAGACCTGGAGCAGTTGATTAGCACCTCTTTTGATATCACACAAATTTTTTTTATAACTTTCAAATGCACTTAGTGAGAAAGTGAGGTAAAAATAAGTCAACATCCACAAAGGAAAAAATCCCTATCTAATGAAGTTGCCTTAACCTGTTTAATAAACTTAAGAGCTTTTATGTATTACACAGTACCATGATCCCATAAGATACAAATCTACCAGCTGTGAACTTCACAGCCATTCAATAGTACTCCTTTATGGATGATTATCTGATTCCATGCCTTTTCCAGCAATTTCAATGCCACAGTCACCACTGATGCTGATGCATGGTCTGGATACATGCCTGATGCTCCCCAGAGTGATATGAATCAGAACTGCCTCAGTCACGCTGGGTCCAGCATGTAACATAGCCATCACCAGTAATCAAGCAGCAATGCAGCAGCTCTAAAAGCTGCTGCCCCAGGAGGCAAGAAGGCCTCCTGCTATGATAACCATAAAATGCTCCCTTACCCATTAGATCTAGGTGTTGCCCAAAGCACACAGCAAGGCATTGTGCCTGACAAGATTCTGATTGCCAGGCTTTTCACTGCAACACTGGTTGAGAGATTTTGAGGGGGTAAAAAAGATCAAAATACTTTTCTAAAGTTTTTGTTTACATCATTTGATTTCAAGGCAGAGGAGATCAACCATGTGAAATTTAGCACTGTCACAATCAGGCAAATCACACCATCAGCAGGATTCTATGGAGACCAAAACTGAAATAAGTAAAATATCTCAAATATGTCAAGCAACTCAGATGATTTGGTTTCTCACCCTTAATGCAAGTCTACAACAAGAATATCTGAAATGACAAAAAATTTAATTATATTATGAAAAATAGGATTGATTTTTAAATGCAGTACAGCTCTTGAGTCTCTTTATCCCAATGATTATTCACTACAGAGTCGAGGAGCAACTAATGTCCCTTCAAATTCTACAATAGGAGTCTCATTTTGTTGAGCTCTGAAATCAAGAAGAGTGAATTACTAAAATCAGATGAGGTCGGCATTAGGAGCATTTTGCCAATAGAGCAATCTTGGTACACCACAGTGGCAAAGCACTAAGCATGTAATCAGCTATATCAGCAAAGATCAGCTTTAGACTCATACAGGAAAGTCATCACTCTTAGCAAAACAAGCAATATCAGTAAAAGAACAGTTTTGCAAGTAAAATAGTATATGTGTAGAGGTTTCTGCTGATGGATCTTTGTCCAAGTGGGAGACTACATCACTTAGATATCTCCAATTGATCAAGCTATACCAAAATATACTTTAGACTTGGCATGCATTCTGCTCTTAATCTTAGTTCAGTATTTCCCTCTGTACCTACTAAATAACAAAACCCATTCAACCTGCCAAGTTAGCAAAATATGAATGCCCTTTTTAGTATAACATCTAGCTCAAAATGTAGAGCAAAGCAGCATTCTTGATGCAAAGAAAATACTGCTTGACAAAACAATGGTACATGCTGTACCAAAGCGAGTTACAAGCAATCTGTTGATCAGTACTGGTCACTGGCCTTTACACAGGTGACAGGTGTACAGCCCAGGGCAGAGTGTGTCTGCAACCCTGTGATGATTCCAGACAACCCCAGGACTACGAGGCTGCCAAACCCACTGCACCCTGCAGCTTGGTTACACAAAGTGTTTTAAAGTTTGAAAATCTCTGCGCTCTCTCCCTGTCCCGGGACCATCTATATGTTCCTCACTGAAAATTACCAGTGGAGAGCATTCCCAGAAATGACAGATTTTTCTACAGGGGAAAGGGAAGCTGCACAACAGCCCTTCTCTTCCAGCCATGTGAAGCAGGATGTACAGTGGCTTACATGAAAGGATAGCAGAAGGCGACAGTGACACAGACATCAGCCTCTCCTAACACTGCAACGACCTTAGAGGTAGCAAAGGTAATAACTGTAATTAACAAAGTCCAGTGTAGTCACAAGGCTTGCAGGACTACTGCCCCAGGCAGTAAATGAGTCACTGGAATTTAGTAAGAGGGTGAAAAACTGTACAGGACACTCGTAGGGAAGGAGATAATTGATCAATGTATTGAAATTCAGCGGCGCAAGACCTGCACAAAGATGTGTACAGATCCTGGCTATGAGTCAGCTCTGGAGGAAACACACTGCAGTGTCACAGCTAGCTATGGACAGCTACATGAAATTAATTCATTCAACTGCTGCTCCATTCCCCACAGTCCATTTAGCTGACTTTTGTGCGGAGGTAGGGGAATTTCACCTTTTATATAGATGCAGCTGGAAAGACTACACACAAATTATTCCCAGTACACAACACATACTCTAAGTAGTGCAGCCTGATTAAATGGTACATGATACAGCATCTTAAACTACTCTGCATCACAGTCTGTAATCTCAAAGATGGCACAGACCCAACATCCCTTATGAAACCGTAAGACAAAGTTCAATGCAACTATAACAGGCAAAGGTATCTCCTTTCCTGGTTCTCCTGTTGTTCAATGTGCAGAAAATTTGAAGTGTGACAGACTGTCTTTCCTTTTTGTTGACCAAAATTTTTGTTTGGTATCTATGAGAAATTTATTCCCTATTTACCAGAAATTAAGGACAAATCTTAATTATATAATTTTTAGTTCCTATGGTACAGTGTTATTTGGTTTTTCGGGGTTGGGGTTTGTTTTTATTAGCTTTTTGGAACAATAATAGAGAATCATTTCATTGCTAAAACAATTAAAAATCGCCACCTTCCTATTGCACTTAGAAGTATGCTTTATGCTTCACTGTCTTTTTCCTTAAAATTATTGAATTTTCTTTGTTTCCAAAGTGTGTGTCCTATGTGTGTGCATATATGTACATGTGTGAGTGTGAGCACGGAACTTTTAAGATCATAAACACCTGATGAATATCTGTACAAGAAGAAAAATAAAATTTTACAGAATGCTTGTTTTCTGTATACCAGCTTGACATGATGCAGACTTTGCTAAATTTTCACGTTTTAACTGGAGCGCTATTTGTCTTAAAGGGAAAGCAAATCAGTATTAAATACTTTAGACTGACTATAGGTATCACTTTCATAACAGAATTTTAGTATGTTTATAACAATTTCTTTATAAATAAGTTCAAAGTTTAGTGATATGGCTGTATCTGGATGTGAAACAAGAGCTGTGTTGCTTTTGCATCATAAAACCCTAAAAATAAAAGCCAGGTAGAAGAATTCGTCGATTGTTAAGTATCAACTTAAGACTTAAAATTAGACAAGATACAGCACTGTGAAGGTCTTCTAAGTAGCCAAATAAAAAACCCCAATATTTAGAACATTACTTTGAGGTTCCCATTTTGGGAGGTGGAAGAAAAATGGGGAATGAAATGTTAACCGAAAGGTTCATTTTTAGTAAACTCTGAACTTTTTTTTCAATAAAGTCTTATGCCTGCTGATTTCATCATTTAATCTTGTAGTCATCCAAAAAACACATCTATTTCTAAATAAAAACACCATTTGGAAAAGAAATTAAAAATAATTCATTAAGGAAGAAAAAAAAAATGAAATATTTTAGGGTTTCCAAAAACTATTTGCTCTTTTGCTCTTCTATTTAGATAAACACAGTCACTAAAATTCCTAACCATTTGCAAATAATCTAGCTTTGCTTCCAGAAACAGCTTTCAAAAAAAAAAAAAAAACCACAACAGGAATTCACTAGTAGCCACCATCACTACAAACACACAAATTTTCAAAGGAGAATTGTCTCTATTTCAACAACATCACTATGCGAAACAAGGTCACATTACTTGAAAGAAGGCTGCAGCCATCTCACAGTGCTGCAAGTAAAGAGTGTGCTCATGACTCACTGCCCCTGCCTGGTTGCAACTCATCAGTGCCGGCAGCCCTAATCTGCTCCCAGACATTATGAACCAGCAGCTCTGATATATGGATTAGATCTACCCCAAGTACTCCGTGCAGGGAAAGAACTCCATGAGCCCTTTATTCCCTATGGAGTACCTGTGCAGGAGAATAAATCAGTGATATGAAAGAAAACATGAAATCCTTCCCAGTAAAATTTGCAGATGACACAAAAGATAATAAAATGGTAAATACCCGGGAGTTGTCAGTTCCACAGATTGCATGGCAGCCTGGGCTCACCTGAATAAGATGTGTTTTAACACAGCTGAGCACAAAGCTGTCTATCTCATAACTAAGAGCACACATTCCAAACAAAGACAATATAATAAGCTAGAAGGAAGCATATGGATGATGGTGGATAACCAAATTAATATTAGCCTACAGTGCAATACCCTGGCTAGGGCAGTGAAAAACATCCTTTGATGTACAAGGAAGTAAACACGGAGTAGCAATAGGAAAGGATTATATAAATCACTACCGATGCTGAGACAGAGAATCTTTCTGTTTCAAACAGCATGTAACACGGTTCTAGTTTATTTCTGTGATCCCTGAGCATTCCCACAGGAGCAACCAAAGGACTATACTGGTATTCAAACTAGAAAGCCTTAATCAGCTACAAGAAGCATTCAAATTCTGGAAAACTTGCCTTGCTAAAAATGAGAAACCTGTGTCAAAGAGGAGGATAAATGATTACTGGTTTACTGTCTACAGATATTTAAATGGAGGGGTGGAAGGAAATGAGGAGTATCATGAATATTAAAGCGGAACTTTTCAGCTTCTTAATGCTGGATTTTGCATGCTTCTGCTACATAAAATTAGAAAAATTCAGACAGAAAATAAGGAAACAATACTTAACTAATAGTTAAGTACTGTTCATCTAAAGAGAAGCAGGATTTTCTTTCATGTGAAGTTTTTATAATCAGCATTCTCCTAGTAAAAGGAAGCAGAAGTTTCAAGACTATGTCAGTATATCTTATATTGTTATTTTAAAGCAGATGAAGACAAAAAGTTGGAACTCCATCATTCAAAAGCATACTTAAAATGCTCCAGGACAGCCTTGTTACCGCAACTTCTGCCAGTTATTTGAGCTTTACAGCAGGTATTTAGATAGCTCCTTATATTTGTGGGACAATTACTTCGCCTTTCCTAAGTTACGGAATGATCATTTAAGCTGTTAGTAAGCCAAATGAACTGCTCACTCTTTTCCCAAGTTATATTTTAGATATACTTGGTACTAATGCTTCTGCATTTGTGCAAAGCAGCAAATTACCAAAAGAGCATGGGAAAAGTGAAACCTTGCTGAATACACAGAATAGCTCAGTCACAGATAATTTGAACTGATCTTTCAATTTCTGTACCAATAATATGACTCATGAAAAAATGAAAAAACAACCAAAACCCTACAAAACCACACCATTAAAAAAACCTTCAAAAAACCCCATGAAACAAACAACACAAAAAGACCCCTCCATATCTGAAATGAGAAAGAAACACAAAAGCAATTTTAGTACAATATCAAAAAAACCCTGTCTTAACAGGGAATTAGCAAACTATGACTAATACTGTATTGAAATGGTGTGGTTACAGGACCTGAAGACCCAGACAGTATAATGGAGGTAATTGCCCAATTCATCAATTGACCAATACCAAATTCACTTCAGAATTTGACTCGGAATATATATTACAATTTGATACTGCAAAGCTTATGTCAATCTTCAAAATTTGTATTGAACTATAGACAGAACAGCATTTTTTAAACCTAAATATGGAGTTTTCAGTGGAAGAAAATGTTCAGGTAACATGTATGCATCACACCTACTCTCTATCCAGGCTACATCCCATTAATCTCAAAGTAATACTTTAAACCAGTGCAACATCTAACTGCATCATAATCAAAATATGACAAAATTTCTGTTACTAAAAAATTATATTTTTTGAGTGCTGTTCTCTCAAATGCTCCAATCAGCCAAGGATTAGAGGTTCAAGTTAATACTAGCCACTGATCATTAATCATTTTAAAGTACCACAGCTAATCTCATTTCTTACCCAGAGAAAGCCCACTCATGTCCTACGTGTAAGGGAGACGTTGGCATACTTTTGAATGTGTTTTAAATTTGGTTAATGACACCTTTTTTCTTTCTGCAAAAGACCTCTAGAACACCTCTAAACAAAGGACCCAGAGATATGTTCAATGCTACACAAAGGCAAGAGCAAACACAGGCAGTGGTAACAGGGATAAAGTTTTTCCAGGCAGCCTCACACTGAGGATGTAAGGATCAGCTGACTTATCTTAAAAGCCTGTCACATGAGTATAGCAGTGGCTTCTCTGTCTTTTGCTGATAGAGAATGAATCAAGTTATAAGCTTTCAATATTTTCTGAGAAGTCAAATTTATGAAGAGGAGATATCTAGAATCTTCTTCAAATACACCTATTAAATTCACATTGTGAGAAGTAAAATCAAGCTGCAAAGTGATGGAACACTGCCGCAAAGGGAAATCCACTATGGAAGAAGATGCAGCCTCTCCTTCTTGTTTTAGTAGAGCAGAGCAAACTAAATAGTAGCTTCTTCAATTGCTCTCTCTTAAGTTAACCCCTAAACATGGGATCCTGAAGCCATTGTTGGAAAAAATACTCATGTACCCTACAGCCTTAGCCTGAATTATAGTCCTGTTGTCTTACACATTATATGTTTTTCCTGGAGCTAAAATAATTGTTTAAGACTACTGTATCTTTTCCTTAGCTATATAGCTTCAGATGAGCCAGAATAAACAAACAAAAATTCTGAAAAGTCGTTATGTCTTTCTAAGGCAATTTATGAGCAGCACCACAACTAAGAAACAAGATGGAGAAAAACAGCAACTGCTCAGCCATCATCAGCCTTTCTATGCTGCTTAAATGACTGTACTGACCTGACCCAGCAGGCCCAGCAGCCAGGGGGCCAGATAGGGGCTCTAACCCACTTCGACAAAGACACACCTCTCCATTTAGAACCATAAGCTCCTCTTCTGCAGGGTTTTTACAGCTTTGTCCACATTAAGGTGATGGTGGGCACTGCAGACTACTTCAAGTACTCGTCTTCCCACCTTCTGCACCTGGGTGAATTCCTCACTAGAAATCCCAGGTGAGCCTGTTAAAAGGTTTCTATTCTCATTTGTGTTGACTACTATGGCCATTAGATTTCTCATGTATGCAAACCAATCCTGCTTTTGTTATATCAATCTGATAAATATATAAACCTGAACCCAAGCCTTTAGAGGCTGAATGGACTAGCTTAGGCTTGCAGTTCTTCTTCTCATTTGTAGAAATATTTACGTGTTTGATTCAACATGGAGTCTGACAGGAGCTTACTTTGGTCTATGAAGTTTGGACGTTTTGAGCATTTACAGGCTCAGGATGAAAATGTGTATACAACCAAGCTACATGTTCCAGGACAGGTTACTCCCCTTAGACTGAAGTCACTGAGCCTTCTTTCTGTGTTCATTTCACTGACTTGCTGAGAAATAAAAAAGAAATAGTAAGACCATAGTTGTATTTGTGGGACTTAAATAAACTAGGTGTTTTCCTTACATCTTTATGCCATGCTCTTGATTTCAGAAGAAATAGCTTACTGTAGAACTTTTCCCTGTTCTCTATATTCCTGAAGAGAGACATGACTTTTAAGTCTCCTTAATATGGACAAGACAGAGTAAGGTAGAGATGATTCTTCCACCCTTGCTTGGGAGATAACACACAACAGCCACCCAGGTGATACCCTTGAAGGGTCATTTTGTGAAGTGACTTCCAGGCTGGAAACAAAAACCCTGAATTATCCTCGCTTGGATTCGACAGGTCCCCCACCGACAAGCAAAACCACTCTTTTTTTGACATGACAATATTCTTTATAATTTAGCAATAAACAAAATGAGAGCATGGGCAAGTAGCTCTGCTCTTCTCTTCAGCTGTCTTTGGAAATCATCTATCCATGCTTTCACTGTTTGACACTCCATAAAGGTGACAAAGAGTGCAAACCAGGGGTGTCTGAGCAAGCAGAAGAAAGATTTTTCCATCTGGGCAGAGGAGAAAACCTTGGCTGTTTGGTTATAACAAAGTAGTTAGAACTGAACAAGAAATATCTCTTTTTGTTTGAAATTTTGCTTAGCATCAGAAAAGAGCCTGGACATACCTTGCTACAGCTGGGGGGACTGGAAAAGAAAAAGGGAAATATTCAGGAGTTGTTGGACTGACTGGCCTCTGGTTTTACCTCCATAGTTTGAGACAAGTCCCTCCGACTTGTGAACACAAATTATTTGTAATGATTTTGACACTTACTTTAGATCTTTTTCAAGAGTATATTTACATGTTTAGTGAACTAAAAATCTCCACAGGCCGATGGCAAGCAAGGTGGGAGACAACCAAGGGGTGGCAAAAGACAATAGATTCCTCCATCTTTTGAAATTGTATGTTCCACTCCATTCCAAATGAGGGACCCAGCAGCAGCTATGAGACTCAGGTGCAAGAATATCATAAATAGTCTAGTGAAATCTGTATAAGAATATTTACTTTTTTTACCCATTTTATATATATTAACTAATGTAACCATTAGGCCAGCTCCTCAAGAACTTGTGCTGCAAAAACCCTTCTGCAATTTTTTTAATAGCATTAGGATGTATTTACTTATCCATACTTTTAGAAATGGTTATTTCCAGTATTTATTAGCACTAAAATTTATTGGTAAATGTTACTTCCCCAAAGGTTTTCTGAAAAGTATTTTTGGCATAGAAGGTTATGGTATGATCCTTCAAAATTTTTACAGAAAGGATCAGAATATTTTGATTTCAACAGCTAAGTAGCTTTACACAAAATACTTTTAGCAGGTACATGCTTAAGCATAAGTCCAGAGTAGGCTCTTTGCATAATACTTCTTTTAATTTTAAAACTACTAGAAGGAAAAAAGTCAAGCTCCAAAATCTGTGAGTCTCCATCCTGTCCTGGTCTGTCTGGCCAGCCCTTAAAATTCCCTTAGCTTTCAGAATAAAGCATTTTGCTGCTTTGAGCCCAGCCCAAAAATTATTCTCCATGAGAATGGAGTCACATGGCCATTTCTGTTAACATGTAGTGGCATTTTTACATCCATTCTTCCTTTCCCAACCTAATCAGGGGAGAGACTGAGCACATGAGATGCACATGAACATATAGTACCAAATGTTCATATGTCTTGAAACACTAGAGTAAAGGCTTTCAAAGTATTACAAAAATAGCTTGATTCATTTTTTTTTTGTCTTGATTAGTGAGCAATTTTTAGCAACTTGTTATTATATTTTTTGAAATAAATTACTATGGTAATAAATTTCAAAAACATCCATTGGGATGAAGACAGAAAGAATGCCTGAGAGGCCTTAAGCAGAGTGGAAGTAGGACTAAGAAAATTTCACTAATCAAAAAGGATTCTATATCTTCTCCAGAAAGATCTGGTTGTTAGCTTCCCAAAATAATCCATATTTTTTACAAGCAAGATAAACTGGGCTATAATACTTCATAATTCACATTTCAGGAATGACAAAACACATCAAAATCAACATTGTTTCACAGCCAGTCTGATTTTTGGATTTTGCCCCTTCTTTTTGGCAAAATAACATTTTTGGAAATTTTTATTTGCAATTGCAATGGAGCATCAATTATTTCATTTTGTGGGAAGCACAACTAGCTAGTTTTAAGTTTACTGACTATAATTATATCTAATTCAAAAAAATCAAAATCAAGATAATCAGCTATATTGCAGCATTCAGAGTGAAGCCATCACCGTATTTAACACTCATGATGAACTGTGCCAAGTTTTCTTATTTCCACAAAGTTTCAAAATCTTGAAGTTGTTCTAAAAACTGATATAAATATTGCACAACAAATCTGTTTCATATGTTTAAATAAATGAATATATTTTTATGCTTACTGAACTTACAAGAGAAGCAAAACCACTGAAATTAAGTTCTGTGGTGACATTTAAAATCATACTAGATGTAGACTGTTTCAGCTACCCTGGACACTGCCATTATTTAGAGAGATAGAAGGGAAAAGCCATGAAAAATTCAAAAAGTCCAGAAAGTATTTATGTGTATGTAAATCACAAATAAGTCATATCTCACACCAAAAGTAGCCATTCACCCAAAAAAAAGCCAAGCAAGAGGTCAGATTTTCATTTTGGCTCACCAAGTTACACTGATGCTGTAATTATTTTGATAAATCTAGATTGCTCTTTTCCTCTCACTTCTGTAAACCAAAACGATAGTCTTCATTTACATCGAAGTAACAGCTTTTACTGATGTGGTTGTACCTATTACTAAGAGAAAAGATTCAGGAAACAAGCAGCAGGTTATAGAATTAAAAGAGGGAATAAGAGAGTATGATCTAAAAAACGTAATGAGCATGAGTGTGCTTGCCAAAGAAACATTTAGTTTTAATGCAAAGTACAACTAATTTTTAGAATTTAAAGGGTTATTGGAAAATGAAATGTTATACAGCGGATGATAATGGTAGCAGTAGTATACAAAACAGGAATATAGTTGGAGCATAAAAAGCAAACACTAAGTGACAGAATGCAGTTTCAAAAATCCAGTGAGACAACAGAGAATTCATAATGCATTTGCAATATATTAATTCAAAATCATCTGCAACACACCTGTCAAATATATACTCTTCGATTCTATGTTGAAATAGATAATTAAATCCTTGTTGCAGTAAAATAGAAACTTCACCACTTGCAAAACTAACAGAAGTCAAGTCCTTTGCATTTGCCTGCCCAGAGCAATAGCATTTTTGTCAGAAGCACCAGTAATGATCTTGAGTTACACACAAAAGCAGGCTCTGTTAGGGCAACGGACAAAGGCAAATGACTGCAAAGAAAGAGGACTCAACTTCAATTTAACTGTCCTGTAAGGTACATACTAATTAGCTGCAAAGCTATGAAATCCTAGCTAGCATGTTAAGTCTGCTACATGACAGTATAATTTGACTTCTTAAAGGATTATGCAAATTACAACTCATCATTCCATTACATGACTGAAAAAAAGTGACAGCTAATTTATACATAACACACCTTTCAAATCCCTAAGATGTGAAGCACCTGTGCAATACATTTTGCCTAGATTTTCTAGCGTGTACACTCTTGTTTATTGCACTGTACAGAAGCATACCTAAGAGATTTGGTAAAGTCTTAGGGTTTTTTATTTGCTTTTTAGCTTTCAGAGCACAATCCCAAAGAATTAAACAACACACTTCTGTCCCTGCCGTAGAGGTTTTGCACACAAGAAGTGTACGGATTTAACACACGTGTAATTTCGGAATAGCAGGAGAGCACGAGCACTAAATGCACGAGCTAGAGGCAAGACTCACACAGATTTCAACATACTTCTGGTAGGTAGATTCACAGTAGATTCCGTCATATCGGTAGATTTTCCTACATTCTGATTGGTTGGGCAGAGGATGCTGGACAGTTATTCTGTAGAGGCATCAAAAACAGATAGACATGACTAGAGGATCTCTACAGGTAACTGTAATGCAGGACAAATCAGTATGTTGAAATTGATTTTTTAAATTTTATTTTTAAATTAAATTCCTTTCTAATCTCTTTAAATCAACTGCCTTGTGCACATAACACCCACAGTTTCCACTTTTCAAAATTTGCACTGAGAGTAAACTAAACTTCAATTCTCCACAAGAATGGTGGGGTTTTTTGCCATCAAATAAAAGTGGAAGAGGTATGGAATTTTATAAATGAAGTTGATACTCTGCACACTTTGTATATATACAGTAGAGCTTATAAAATTGATTATTTATTGTTTACTGTTGCAATCCTTCCTCAGGCAGAACATTCATTTACGTCAGCTGGGACTTTGTCCAGACAAAGACCAAATAACCCTCCAATTTAAAATGTCAACAGCAAATCTCACATTTGCACAGAATGAGGATGTTGTGGTATTATGAGGACTGTGATTGAAGGTGCTCAGCACCATCTGAATAATGCCATATGTTCTCGGATCGACTGAAAGAAAATGAAAGTGATTGGCAGCAATCAGGAGGTGCGCAGCATCTTGTAAAATCAGGCCCTAAAAGATTTGTCAATCATTCTCTTATTCATCCCTCCCCAGCTCCCTGTTAGCAGAAAATATAATTTGGCTATAAAAATTCAATGTTGTTTTTAAAATATACTTGGGAATTGCACACAAAACAGTACCCACCAATTTTCTTTTTTTTTCCTCCCTCTTCTCTAGAATAAAAACACATTTTAGATGCTTTTGTATCTTCCACAAATTAATACCTTTTTCCCCTTATAATTTAATGGTATTTCACTGGAGTAAGGATAAATTATTTGAGAAATTTTACAGGTTTTTCAAACGTAGAGTTTTAGGCTGTGATTTTTAAAAAATTCTAGTGAGTAGAGAATTATTTTATGTTATCATTATTTTTAGAGTATTAACATTTACATAGTTCTGAGTTAATCTTGGTTTTTAAAATTGTTTCAACAGTAATTTGAGACTGCAGGTTTGAGGAAAAAATTTGTACCATTCTCCAGCTACAAGTTCTACAAGCAAATGGAAAGTTATCTATTGTGGAAACTGAGGACCTTCCTCAATAAGGCTGCACCTACAGTGTGTCAAGGGTGAACAATTTCATGTCCTTACAGCCCTGGCTCCTTGCTCATTTAAAGTAGAAACCTGGTCTGAGCTGGCCTCAGCACTGTTTTTGCCCCATGGGACCTGAGAGGCAGAAGAAAGGAGATGACTGTGGTGAAGGCAGGACCAAACACCTGTGAATTCTGGCATATTCCTGCATTCACTAACTAAGACACTACCAGAGAGACTAATTTATTGCGCTATCTGGGGCCTGTAAGTTAGATATTTAAGTACCATATACACCAGACGAGGAAATTTAAGTATCTTAAAATGGAGTTTGAAACACAAGTGCTATCTGCAGGAAACCACGTCAGCTAGTACAAGGGATCTAGGAGAGATTCCTGTATGTTG